>CM038468.1:63465219-64065219 GCA_021464415.1 Lonicera japonica | reverse complement strand
ATAAACGTGGAATCAGCCATCATAAGCACATGTAAAGTAAGAAAGAACATGAACATTTAAAAGAAGGAAAATTGCAAACTACACGCTCAATTTAAAGAGTCAAGATCAATAAACAGAACCACAAAACAACAGAAGCTAGTAGTAGGTGCATCTGAAATTGAGTTTCATCATAAACATAAAACAGCAAACCTTTAGGGAAGCAAGCTCCTTCAAGCCCAATTCAACTGAAAGCATACTTTCTATATTTCCTTCTCCAGTTAGATCACTCAAGTCCTGAACAATTTTGCTCCTCCGCTCAGGATTGTCTTCACCTGCTCTTGTAGAGATGATGGGGCTCAGAATGTGATAAAAATATGCTTAAATCATATTGCCTTCATAAAAATTATAAGAAAAACTTTTTGCTGCAATAGAAACCAAAAACATAAAACGACAATTTTGAGAAGTATGTCGTTACTAACCTTTTTCCCACCCGTTTTCCTTAGCCTTTTGTCCAGCAGAAAGGACAATTTCCAAAGGGAGTGGTGCTAAAGATGACCAGTACTCATGCTTAGAAACTGCAATATCTGCACAGATACCTAGAAAACAAAGAAAATACATGGAATGTAACTTTCATTCAAGAAGCAAACAAAATAGCGTAGAAGTGGAACATAGTTTAGGAAATCTCCACAAAAAAAAAGTACAGTAAACAGTACAAGGAGAATTCAAGTGCACGTCATCAAATCCCAATCATCAGAGTATTAGGCATTCACACATACAAGATAGCTTTTGTGTTATAACTTCTACACTCTCGAGGTCGGGATCAGATAACAAAAGGGCAATCCTAGCAAGTCTCCACGTGTACCCTAGTTACCACCAACACTCGACAATTAAACACAAATTTAGAATTCATAAGCACCAATTGATTGAACATCTTAGCGTACACTTGAACAAAGAACAATTTATCCCTTCTCCAATAGCACGCCTCATACATACCACTCTAAGAGGGCTCTTCTTTATATATTACATAAGCCCTGAAGTAGGTAATCCTTGGGGCCAAACACTTAATTATTCTTTCTCTTAATTCTACTTTTAACTCTCTTTTTTTTTATAAGAAACAGAATTTTGATTGCAACTAAAAACAAGATTACAATACTCAACCCAATGGATGAGCCGTCCACTGCAGCATGATCCTAAAATTCCAACTACATCAATCCAAAAAACTGAAGCAATTCAGCCTAAACAAAAATTTATCAATACTGCCAAAGGTATTCCATGCTTTGGCCCATAATCCAACTAGAAATATGGTATGATTCAATATCTCTTCCACGGCGCTATCTTTTATCTTCAAAAACCCTTTTATTTCTCTCCAACCATATTGACCATGCAGCCGCCATTACCAAGAGCCTCCACAACTGATTGAATCCGCTATCATTTTGTTTAAAAACCCATTTGATCTCAACCAAATCAGCCCACCTTCTAGGGAGAACCCCAACTATACCAAACAAATTAAATAATTTCCCCCACAAATTTTGAACAAAGTGGCAATGGAGTAGGATATGATCTATGTTTTCATTGCTAGCCTTACATAACACACACCATGAAGGAACCCCACCTTTCCATATGAATTTGAGAAATGGGAATGTGTTAGTCAATGGATGATTTGAAAGGATAACAAAGAAAGATTTACACAAAAATTCCCCGGAATGATTAGTTTTAACGTATAGCTGTTTGGTTTGTTTCTATTTTCTGTAAACTCTTTTTCTGTCATACGGGGCTGGGAACCTAGGATAAACAAAATGAAAAGAAGTAAACAATGACCCACTAAAACTTTGCTATGTTTCTGATGAAATAAAAAGAAATCTGCATCATGTAGAATACCATGACGAGCAGCTAAACCCCAGTAGCGTGCAAGCCAACACCGCTTAAGAACAACTTCCTCCTGCAATGTTGAAATGATAGCATGATCAATCCACGTATAAGAATAATATTCTCCATGAAACTATGTTTTGGTATACCATTTCATTCTCAGTTAAAACCATTCTTTGTGTCATAGAGTGAAGAGCTTTAACTTCTGAGTCGATTCCTTGAAGCTGGTCTAAAACAACAGCAGCATCATCTTTTGCTTTCTGATTCACATAGATATCATATCATTAAATTGTAAATATACAGCAGTAACAGAAAGCAGAACTGTCTTCACTAAGTTCAGAAAAAGCATTTATATATTAAGGGAGAATGGTTTTTGAATCTTAAAAATTTACAAGGGATAAAAGAAGGGATGGTTGAGATGGAATATGCTATTCTGAGATGCTTTTTTAAGGGTGATAGTACCTTTGGGGCAACAACTAGTAATACTATAATATTGACTAGATAAATGGTAAGATAGCAGTATATTTTATTTTTTTTGCCACAGGATAGCTGTATACTTTACCTTAACTTCATATCGGAGATGGACAATTTTGTCATCAATCCCATCCTTTGATTGTTTTGCCTCTTTAAGCGCAGCCTGTCATATTGAAATCTTAGTCTAATATTTATATCCAAAGAGCAGAGTAGGAAAAAAATAGGTGTGACTTGCCACAGAAGACATAATGATCCAACCTTCTGTGTAGTCCAAAACTCCAAGACTCATTCACCTCAATGGTAATTCATGATGAAGAAAAACTAAAATTACCTCTCGTTGCCGTAATGCAGCTTCCTTTCTGCAAATCAATAACTTGATATTTATAAACACTTCCATAAGCTAAAGAGATTAAATAAAAAGGAATAGACACAACACAATTATTAACTCTAATACCTGCTGAACAATTTGGCTTCTAAGGATACTCCTTCTCCAAGTGCAGCAACCTGAAAAATAAACAAGAATGATTGAGTGTCTTGCTAAGATTTGAGTAAGGTCTAGGAAAGAAAGTAATATCCAGAAGTCAGCTAATATCCAGAAGGCATACACTTTCTTTTTGTATTTGTTAAATGGGATTTCAACCACTGACCACCCCTCATTAAGATATCATGCAAACACTAAAGAACTGTGCTATAACTGCTTGACAGCATATAGAACTTACTCACAATTAGATGGATGGTTAGAGCATTAGTGGATGTTATTTAAGCATTTCTGTATGATAGTACTAGTGATGGGTATAAGAATTCTTCTAGTGTTGTGCGAATCCTATCTATTTTCAGGGGAAAAAAACCATCGACTGCTGGTATAACATATTATTATATTAATATGATGGTTCAACATAATTAAACACTATCTGTTCCAACCTAACTAATACATAATTTTAACATAGTTTAATACAATGTTCAACCAAATTAAACCTTAAATCCACAAAGTTAATGATTGAAGCACACCTTCGCATATTGAAGATTGAAGGACCTTCACAAGCTGCAAATGATCCCTTCCGAACCAAGATCAAACGAATGGAATGTATAGATTTTGCAACTTCGAATCTATTTTTTTTCTCCCGGATTTGAGTTTCTATACATCATTTTCCTGATTCCTATGTATCTATGTGGATTATTCATTTGTTCGAATGTTGATTTTAATCTATGATGCATGTCACATTTTATTTTGGCTTTCTTCCTTTTTTACAATGTCATTTTGATTTCAGACGAAGAGTGGGTTATTTTGGTGATATAATGATGAAGGGATAATGTTGGAAGTGATAATGCTGAAAGTGGAATTGAGAAGTTGGTGACAGAGATGAGAATGAAGAAATTTTTGAGTGTGAGTTAGAAGATTTTGAAGTTGAGTTTTAAGTGATGAAAATTTAGTTGAAGCAAATACCAAACGCAACACTAGGGTAGAAATCAAATATCTATGTACAAAGAACTTCTCAGATTCAGAGTATGAGAGCTCAGCTGAAATGTCAAGTCTAATGTATCATGTTGTTTTCCGTGTCTCTCTTATAATGAGGCATGTGATAATGAGATTTGGAAGGCAATCGCACAGAAGAGCTGCATTGGAAGGGATTTAATAATTAAGGGGCTTAATTGATGCAACTAGTAGCTCAAGGGCTAAATCAGAACAGGCAAAAGTTTAGGGGCCAATGGTGTAATTTACTCTAAATTAATAATCTCTTTACTTATTACAAATATATACGGATAACTTGTCGTAGGCATGGTAATATGTAACTTTAGTAGTGCCATATTGCCATAGACAAGAGTGTTTCTCTATGAACAAGGAAACCACCGGAGGCTCTCGATGAACATGGAAACCAATGTAGGCACGGGCTATTTGCATCACAAAAGAACAGAAAAAGTGACCTGTTTCTCAAGCTCCTTAACTCTAGCTTCGGCTTCTTCGCAACTCTCTTCTTCAATTCTGAGCTGTAAGTAAACAATTTAAATGTTATAAATGTTATACAATTATAGAGCATGTGCATGTGAGAACATCAATAGGGGTATTTACTGTTTAGGACGCAAATAGAAAATAAAAGAACACACACCTTCTCGAGGATATTCTCATTTTCTTCTTGTAGCATATCAAGCTGCAAAATTAGTGAACACTCAGAATCAGGATGCACATTCAGGTATTAGTTGCCTACCTAACACGGGGAATGATAAAGGATGAGCTTGATGGGCATAGGTTGGCATACTTCATCGCGAAGAGCAGAAGCCTCCTGGTGATTTCCTGTATCTTTCAAGTTTAACTCCCCCATATCCAATGAGAATCTGCAGGTTATGTTTTCAATCATACTTAGTTTGTCAAGATGTTAACTTAACAAACATACTCAGAAAGATACAAATCTGAAATAAAGAATTAGTTTGTCAAGATGTTAACTTAACGAACATACTCAGAAAGATACGAATCTGAAATAAAGAAAACCAAACAAAGACATTGCAATGCAATTGATATACTCATATAGGCTAACCGTTGGCAGCTCTCTCGCTCCTGCACAAACAAACTCAATATTGCTCAAGATTGAAATATTAACGATACAGTCATATAGGGTCAGCCCTAGGCAGCTCTCTTCCTCAATCCTCACAGACCCACACAAGAATGAATGCATGCAAATAAAGACAAGTGTAACATATTTTTCATGTAAGCAAAAATTGCTTCAAGCCTGCAAAAGCAATAATGAGGCATAGCTTTTGGAGAAATAACATGTTTTAAGAAGTTTCACATTTTACAATGCAATGTAGCACTCGTAGTTATAATGAGATTTTAGGAATAGAGACCCAAGGTGATAAATGTAACATACAGGAAATTAGGGGCTAGTTAGTCACATATAGCAAAACAAAAAAAATCTAATTTACCTTTTCTCTCTGGGCCTACTGGTAGGAGGGTCAATTGGTGGTATAGGTATTGGGGTCTTCAGTGATGTTCTGCTAGGTGGTACCGCTGGAGTTGTGCGAATAGGCATTGATGGCCTTCCAACTGATGTTGACCGAACTGACGATGTTTGCTCTACAAAGTTCTGACGCAACTAAGTAAAATACGACATTAGACAGTTATTTTTCTATTTTAAGCCACCACAACCCCCCTCAAACACCCTATGCACACGTGCTGCTATACATCCTATGCACATAGAGTCATAGACAGTTATAAAATATGAAACATAATCAGCAGGGCCAGATGCAGGAAGTGTGCTAACAGGGGCAAATTCATTACTTACTCTGTCACAACTTCAGAGTCAACTACTCCTTTTCCCAATTTAAGAGACCAGTTTCCTTTTGGACATAATCGATATACCAAATCTCACGATAGTAAACAAGCTTGTTGTTAACCATTGATCACGTTGAAGATAATCATATATCCTTAAAAAACGGTTAAAGGAGACAAGTTTAAACAGTTGACAAGTTTGCAATAGCAACTTAATTTCAAAGTTATTTAATGGCATATAGTATTAGCAACCACTATCTAGATAGAGGTGATCCCACATTATGATCCGTACTTTGAATTCTCATTTCACTAAATAATACAGAAATTTTAACCAAATAATAATAGAATGCAACTTTTAATTCAGCAAGCACATCAGCCTCTAATTTACGCGGTGAATATAACGGACAACCTCCCATATGTTGAATCCAGGCAAATTAATTCAAACACGAGATGATTTTATGATTGATTAATTCATTCCAAAAAAGGCACTGAAATCAGGATGAAAAAAAAAAATGAGAAGTTGAGCATGTAACGCAAACTGTGTATGAAACCATATGCGTCAAAATGCAGTGAAAAAGGATCAATTACCGCAGGTGAAGTAGATCTGGTTGTAATCCCTGGGCCAGGGTTGTTATTAATGTTATTGTTGTTCAACCTATTGTTCTTGATGGAGGTATAGGCAGCAGTAGTCCTGGTGGTTAAAGATGTAGGCCGAGGAGCAGCGAATCGAAACCCCATCTCCTCGTCGTCGTCGTCGTCGTCGTCATTGTCAGCAGAAGACTGAGAAGCCATGACCTGAGCGAGACGCTGAGCTGCGGCTTTGGCGGCGAAGTTCTGAGTGCGCTTTATGTTAGAAATGCCGGTAGTGGAAGAAGATCGGGAGTGGTGGTGACGTGCCGGGGACATCACCGGAGAAGATGAAGCAGCTGAAGTGACACTGGATTCGCTGCTCCACTGCCGTGTGTACACTGGGCTCGCGGTTCGGTTCCGGTCCATAGCTATACCTACCTAGCTTTGGACTGTAATTAGTAAATGCGGTAGCTTAAAAGGCAAACAATGAACCCCTTTCCCCTTCCCCTAACAGATCAAGTTACATACAAAATCGCTCCTTCCCTTTTTCTTTTATGTTCTTTTGTTTTTGGAGGCGGAGATACAGAGAACCGTTTCTCCTCTTTCTTCAATATTGGGGTAAAAAAATACCAAAACCCCTTGAATTATTACACTTTTTCACTTTACTCCCTATAATTTATAAAAATTAATCATAAACCCCATCAACTATTAGCCTTTATTACTTAACCCCAAAATGACATAGCTGTCCCCGGTACAATTAAAGTTTAATATATATATATATATATATATATATATATGTATATGAGAAATAAATAATAATAGTAATAATAACAAAAAAATAAACTTAACCCACCTTGGTCCACGTAAAATTTAATATATTCGCTCTCAAATTGAAAATCCTAATTATAGTATTTTAAGGTGTATATTTATCATATATATGTTGTATATTTCTGTGTAAATATACATATATGTTTGCATTTACTTGTATTTACATATATATATTTATATATATATATAGAGAGAGAGAGAGAGAGATAATGTGATAGTTGTCGAGTAAGTGGTGTATATCTATGCAAACATATATATATATATGTATACGAGAAATTTCAAGTATTGACTAGTTCTTTCTATGACATTTTTGCGTCATAAAAAACACACTCCAAATATTTTTACGATAAAGAACCGTCGTAAAATGACTAATCCGTAAAGATTGGTCAATACCAGAAATGGATCATATATATATATAAGCATATTTACATAGAAATATATTGCATATATATATTGGGTAATTATACACCTTAAAACACAAACTTACTTTAATTAAGATTTTCAATTTGAGAATGAATATGTTAAATTTAAGATGGATAAAGGTGGGTTGGGTTTGAGTTGGAAGGGGAATTTCTAATTTTATTATGTTTTATTTTCTTTTTCTTATATATATATATATAACTTTAATAGTAAAGAGACAATTTTATTATTTTGGGGGTTAAGTGATAAATGCTAATAGTTAAGGAGGGTTTATTGTTAACCTTAATAAATCATGGGATAAAGTGAATAAGTGAAATAGTTAAGGGGATCAGTGTTTTTTTTTTTACTTTTAAATTTAACTCGTAAAAAGAGTAATCAAAATTAAGTGTCTCTGTACATAATAAAATAAAATATCTTCACTAATTTTGATGCAATCACTAATCTATTTATACCATAATAGTAAAATAAAAGAAGTAACTCTATTAATGATATCATTTATATTAATTAATCCATTTATCTATACCATCTATCTATTACATTGTATTACATTACATAATAGTATAATATTATGGAGGAAGTTTCTTCATTTAATATGCATTAAATGTACTTATTTTATTAATATTTATTAATTGTACATATTTTATTAACTTATATATATATATATATATATATATGTATATTATATGTGTTTATCAGAGAAAAATATAATTTCAGTTTGTTAAATTTGTACTACATGATGCACAAATCATTTATATTTTGATGTATTCTATGCACCATCATCAACTATTTTCTAAGATAATATGGTTATCTTAGTCTCTTACTAAGGTTTATAAGGCCTTTTTTTTTACATTTTAATATGACCAATTAATATTCTTATTATTTTTTTTTTCTATTCATATTTTCACTGTTATTGTGTTTTTGGTATTATTAATTTTTTTTTTCAACAAAGAATAATCCAATTGGAAATTCAATAATAAAGTTAGCAAATATAAATCGGTAAAGATGATAGCAATTAGCAAAGTGTGATAAAATTGTATATCTTATACCATTTCCATTGGTAAAAGTAATAGTGTAAGGTAAAAGTGTATATTTTGCCTATTAATAAAGATGAAATTGTAGCGGGAAAAGGTAAAAAGATACCCCACGACACATGATGTGTCAGGGGAGGAATAGGATTTGTTTCATCTTCTTCCCTGCACACACGTTTCTTTCTCACTGTATTTTCTTTATCTCTCTTTTTCTCTTTATACCCCTAAAAAGCAATAAAAATCGTAGAACAGAGAAAGACACATATACATACAGAGGGAAAAAAAGGGAAAAAGTGTACATTTCTAGAGAGAGAAAGAGCTCTTCAAATTCATGGTTTGCTCTGCTTCTCGTCCTCGTACATTTTTTTCCACATCCACTGAAGCACAACTTTCAAAGTCCTCATCTTCATTTTCTTCAAATTCATTTTCAGATCCATCTTAAACACCAATTTCTTGCATTCTCTCTCTACTTACAGCCCTAATTCATCACCTAGCTTTGCGTAAAGATCAATCCTCACAACACATGATGTGTCGTCGAAGAGGATTTTTCCTTCCACACGACACATGATGTGTCATGGAAGATGTATATTGCTGCCCGGATACAAGGAATATCGGCTAGTATAAAAAATTGTCGGCTGGTAAATTTAGCTTGCTTTTACCTTATTTGATCCACTTTTAACCTTTTCCATTACCGGGTGAGGCACATAAAAATGGATATTTGTGCTTTCAGCTCTTGCAGTGCAAATGGTCTTACCATGTTTTTTAGATTTATTTATTATATTGGACATTGGAGTTTTTAGATCAGCAGTAGTATTGGTTATACTAGTCTTTGACCCCACACTTAATTACACGTCAAATTAAAGTTTTAATATAATTCATTTATCATTTAAGGTGTCATAGGATTATCTATATGCATACTAAATCTAGCAGGTAAAGAGTACGAAATTTTTTTGCATAAATAATTCATTTATTACATTGTTCATTTATTTATTTCGTTTTTTCTTTATTGTGTCGTTTGCATGTTTTACCAAGTGTTCACACGGATCAAATTAAAGTGGATTTTTATTTTCTATGCTATAAATAAATTTGTAAAACGTAAATCGCTAGCCCCGTGTATCGCACGGCTTAAAATCTAGTATAAACGACACCAATCGGTAGTATTGTTAATGGATAAATTCATCTAAAACCAAGGAAGTGGAAAAGAAAAAGAAAAAAGATCATACAAAGTTAAAAATACAAAAATTAAAATTTGTTAAGCCTCCAATATTATAATTTGATAAAAAATAAATAAATAGTATTTATATATATCCTTAAAAGTAAGGATGTTATGGAAAACCGAAAAATGAGTGTTATGATGAATCAAACAAACGATTGAACTGTATTGATTGGAATCGATTCATTAAAAATCGAATCAAAGAAACATATGACTCAAAAATAATATTATTTAATTATAAAATTTTATGTTTCTAAAATTTATAAGCTTTAATGATAACAAAACTCTTTAAGTTATTATGAATATTAGAGTTATATTATACATGTAAAAGTTAATATATTTTTTTGACCAAATAAGTAGGACCAATCATGGATTTATAATTTTTTTGACCAATAAGTGTTACCTTAGAATTTATTTTATTAAAAAGGAAAATATATGAAAATTGAATAAAACTAAACCGAAAAGCTTGGTTTGGGTCTGGATTCAAAAGATTTAAAAATCGAAACCGAATTTTAAAATTTAGTTTAAATTTGGGTCCCCGTAATTTTCATATGACTAAAACAGAAAACACCCTTACTTAAAAGCATACCAATGGTAAACCTGAAATATCATTCGCACCAATGCTCAATTTTTGATACGAAAGATTGTTGGTACAATAGTAATAAGAAAAGTATGCTTGAGAATGTGTGCCTTAATTGATGCATATTGGGATTTAATTAATTTTATTTATAGGTGCTTAATATGTGCCATTAAGACATACGTTAGCATAATCTAGTAATGATTATTTAAACTAAGGGCAGTTAAATTTATATACTTTAAATGTGTCACAAACACTCTTCTTCAGAATTTAATTAAAAATACATCTTAACACATTCATTATTTATCACAAACACTAGCATACTCAGCACTCTATTGCCTAATGTTAGGCGAATACTTATTTGAGTACACTCAACACCAACATACTCTCCCTATTTCGCCTGAATTTATGTAAGTGTACTAACTTCTCATTAGACGGGCCTTATTTGAAAATACTCTAGTATTCTCCGCATTGTATTGCTTGATATTATGCGAGTTTTTATCAACAAACTCTTTTCAAGTGGGCCGAGTGCATGTAACCACACTCATCTTTTAGGCCGGCCTTATCACCGTTGTAAATTAAGGAAAGGTAACTTTATTATCTCAGTTCATATAAAAAGTGGTCAAAACAATGATATGTATTTTATTTGAACTCAAGCGACGTATAAGGCTATAGTCAGTAACATAGTGATAATGATTCCAACAGTACGATAAGATGCGTATCCTGTCCCTCTCACCCCATCAATGAATGAAACTCACCCGATGTATCCAATTTTTTTAAGAAAAAGTAAAATAAAATTAATTTGCCCTAAATACAGACCTTATGGTAGACATCAAAGAGTGCTTTTTGTTTCACGGGAAACAAGAGATTATACAAATTAAAATCTCAAAAAGGAAAAAAAAGAGAAGAAAAACAACAAAATTTGGAGTGGTAATTGTTCTTGAAGTGACATGTCTTGTTTATAGACGTAAGCAAAATTTCTTCTAATGTTTTTTTTCCTTTCGTCACAAGAACTTTCTTAGTAGAAGGCCCTTCAATCTTGAAATTTGTGACTTGTTTTGCTTCATATCAATCTTATGGTGCCCCAGAGAAGTCTTCAAAGCCCTGTTCGCATTCATTAAGTTGCCAATTTGAACACACAGATCCTCAATTGCCTCTCTTTTCTCATTATTTCTCCTTATCAGTTGAGCCTGTTGTTTCAAGTTATCATCCATCAGCATTGACACCTTTATTAATTCTGAAGTCTGGATCACTCTCTTGGGGCCTCTACTAATAATTCATTTTCTTTGTGAATTGGGTGGGTGTTGAACTTTTAAGGAGGAAGTTGTTGGCAATGGATTAGATACAGTGCAGAGTTGCTGATCATATTTGTCAGCTAAAGTACGGTATGATAATTAAATGCAAATCTTATATGATTTTGTAGAGTTGAGGCCAATTTTAATTTGTAGTAGTTTTCAGCTCTCATCGTAAACCTGTCTCCATCATCGTCGTCCTCCTCTTCTATTATAGCTAGCATCATCCTAATCTTCTTATCCATCTTTGCATATTATTATATGTATTATATACCACAAACTCTGTTACTTTCTCTTCAAAAAAATAAAAATTTAATTGGTACAGGTTTTTTTTGGACAAAGAAATAAAAGATCCTTTGATTGATTGCAAAAGATTGAATTGAAAAATTAGCCAAACCTATAGTTTAGACTTAGAAAGATGAACAGAAAAGCAATATAAAGAAAATTCAGTATTACTATATATATATATATAGGCCAAGCCAACATGTACATTAAAAGGGAATTAATGTTAATTATGTAAGACTGATTCAAATCAAAGAAACTACATATAGGTACAGTTTGTGTGCGGGAGGGAGACAGACCTGATAAAGCAGCCTGAAGCCATTGCGATTATTATTATTATTATTATTATTATTATTATTATTATTATTATTATTATTATTAATTATTATTATTATTGTCATTGCCATCGCACCACCACGGATAGAAAGAGGCTACGGGAACACTTTTGCTATTTTTCTCCATCCTAATTTAGACTCCTTTATATATATATATATAATAAAATAAAATATTTCCTTCTTTTCCTCTCTGTGTTCATCAATTTCAATGATGTCTGGAAAACGAAAAAGATCGCAGTAAAAGGTTGCGGAGGCGAAGTACATTTCTCATCCTGATTTCTTGGATTTCAAAACCGAATTAATTTTGACACCTAAATAAATAAAAACAAAAAAATAAACGCCCATATATATATATATATGCCATTTTTTTTTTTTTTTTTTTTTAGGGAGGTCTAAGTCTCTCCCTTAATCCTACAAATAAAGAAAAACCCTCCCCTCCCACCCCATGAGTCGAACCCTTGACCTCAAGTCAAGGGTGGAGGTTGCCTACCACTGGGTCAACCACTCTCCTCAAGGATGCCATTTATTCCTTGCCTAAAACTCCTAACAACCTAAAATTCTAATTATATGATCTCTTTTACAAAAAAAAAAAAATTGCCTCGGACAAAGTAACAACTACAAAGAGGTCTTTATATTTGATTTTGTGGAAAAATGAACAAATAAAGATTACACTACTACTACTACTACTACTGCTTACTGTATCTAACCACCTCTTGCACAGAAGACAAAACAGAGCCTCCTCATAATATAATGTGTCCATGGTCCAACTTCAGCTTACAGAATTGTTAAGACCATTTAGTTTAGTAGGGTACACTGTGTCAAAAACAAGCCTCGCAAACAAATGCCTAACCTCGCTCAGCCTCCCCATTGCTAAACCCTCATAATCAATCTCACGCCCTCGTTTAGATACAAGTCCCCGGTCCTTGCCCTTCCTAACACAATCGAATATCGAGCACACCTTCATTGTCAAACCCCATGAAATAAATACCTGTAATCCCAAAAAAGAAAACTTTCAATTCTATTCCCAATAATTTATCCACCTAACTGCAATGTAAGGGGTTTGATTAAACTCGGGTCCTCACCATATCTGAGCGTGGTGCCTGCGGGTACTTGTCTAACGCTTGGGAAACAAAATCCTCATCAGTCATCTTGTTTAATGCATCTTCCACAGAAATTGCAAGATCTATGACCTCGTCCATCAACCCTATATCCGAGTTTTGATCCACAGGTTGTGATAATTCACAAAAGCTTGTATCGTGTGGTTGAGAGATCCTTCTCGCAACATCTACTGCTGATGATAAAGACCCACCACTGTGTATAGCAATACTAAATGCAGCCACCACCAATGGATCTCTAGGTTTGTCTACCAAGGCTTTATGAAATGCCAAGATAGCAACCCTACAAATGCAATCATGCTTAGTTCCAAAGGCTTTATGAGATGTATATCAGCACATATTGCAGCTTCAGAACTTTGAAAAGTAGATTTTCATTTCATATACTTACTAAAAAAATTACAGACATAAAGATATGAAATAGTGTCTTACCACAAGCAACAATGGCAAGGCCGATCAGGTGCTAGAAGTTTATCCAAGCTAGAAAACAAAGACTGCGAAGCATCAAAAATCAGTAATACATTGATTATGATCTCACTTGATACTAAATGAAAACCAAAGGCCACTGCTGCTTTCTAGTTATCCTTCTTGCAGCCAAGAAATGATAAGAAATGCAAACAGATACCAGAACCCAGTGAACAAAAAATCCACACCCATTAAGGGGACAAGTCAACTATGTCAATTTTAAACAGATTGACCAATAATTGAAATAATAGAATCAGAGAATCAACTGGGTCTTATGCTTGGGAGTTCAAGCTACATGTTTCTTATATTGATATAACAAAATATAGTGATACCTATGGCCGAGAGAAATATAATGACATCTGAGGATGGAAAAAAGACCCAATACATGTTTTTTTTCTCAGAGTTTGGAAAACGCATATGATAACTCTCCCTCGAGATATAACATGCCTGTTAGGTAAGAAATGAGCAAGTACTTACTTATATTACATGATCAAAGGCACAATTTTTTTTTTCTATGATATAGTAAGAGCAACTGAATAAGAAGGTAGAATTTCAAATCACATCTTACATGAAGGATGAAAATTAAGGCATCATTTGAAGTATGTTGTATTATATTTGCTGTGATATAGTATTAATTGAGGAAAACTAAGGCAGGAATCGATGCAAATTTGAAATATGACAAGAGGTTGTAGAATTACATGGTTAAAGATAACTAGGATCAACACTATATAAATAGCTGAAACTTCAGTGGCAGTATAAGTACAGATCAAGCAACATAACAGAATGAACTGATTTGCCATTTACACTTGATTATCCACGAGGAACATGGAAATGAAACTACAGCATGTCGAGGTCAACGAGAGAAGTGTTCCTATGCGATCGACATACAGCAACGAAGTTGGAGGAAAGTTTCATAAGCCGCAATGAGACCGCGGATGCTCTATGAATTTTACATAACTTCGAAACGATGGGAACAACAAATGAGCGTGATCCAAATGAGAATATAAAATTAGAATAACACATCCATGAGAACGCAGAAGTAGTTCCAGTAGGAGAAAGATCGAGGGAAATCTTCGATAATTTAGAGACGTAAACTGTACACCAAAAGCGTGACCACTTCAGCAACGAAGAGTCAGAGTAATGTGATAAATATTTACAGTAATGTCAGGGAAGGGGTTCACAGAAACTGACATGGCTAAATAAATAAAAGAAATATAACAGATGATATTGTCCTTGAGAGAACATGGCACCATCTTCAAGTAACCGGGAGGAGAAGGTGTTTTTTCCTTTCCCCCCGGATGAGGTGAGTTGAGAAAGCAATACAAGATCCAAACTGTTCTACAGAGATGAGTGCACCTACCAGAAGCATGTTAAATCTCTTATCGCGTCTTCGAAAACCCTGGGAAATGAAATATGAAGCCTGCGAATTGCAGATATATTATATAGTCTGAGTGAAGACTGGAGAATGTGTAACATATTTATTAACAGGAAGTGAAAACCCCATACTTGGATTGGTAAAAGAATCTCTAGGAGTCCAAATTTCCATAACAACCTTAGAGACGCTTCTGCAGATCCATATGCCAGCATATAATTCATTTCCATGAGAATCCTTCCCTGCAGCATTTAAATAATTAAGAGAAAATCTAAGGAAATAAAAGAAAATTTAAGACAGGACTGGAAAAAAAGATAAAATAAAGCTGAAGGCTAAAAGCCATTCACCAGGACTAGAGATTAATGTACCTTATCAAGTCTTAACAACGAATATGATAGTTCTTTAACAAAATGAGAAGTTTCTCTGGACAAACGAAACCCTAATCGAGCTGCAATCCTCACCCCGCGTAAAATGCGAGCTGTAAAATGAATATTGAATAGAGTTAGTGTGAAAGTTACATAGATACAGCAGACCCATATATTCTGCAAAATCCCAACCAACTACTGCAAATATCCAAAAAAGGAAAAGAGAAAAGAATCACCAAGAGGGAACATCATACTCACCACAATCCTCCACAAAAGAAGTGCCTGCCGGGATTACACTCCGAACCTATGAGTTTACAATTATAAAATGATCAATTTATATGACAAGCCTAAAATAACTATTGTAATTGAAAGTACAAGAGATATATGCACACTTTAGTCTTTTTGATATCTTCCATTCCACCCATATAGTCATATACAATCTTTGCAAAGGGGTCAAACATCAACCTGCAAAGATTAAGGAGATTGTTAATCATATTTAAACGCAAATAATATCAACAAGTGTGGAAGCATCCTGAGATAGTTAATTAGAAAGGAAAAACATTTTCTGGATTCAAGTTTCTAATTCAAAGGGCCAAGACGTAACCCATTGATTGTAAAATCTCTGCGTAAACAATTTCTCCAGCGAATAAAATCACGTTCACTACAACCAGCTGGTTTTCTAATACCATAACTAGATTTCCTTCCAAACAACTTTCCAGACGTGCTAAAACTTGAAACCTGTTCCACACAAAGTAAATCATGTATAACAAAATACAGAGACAAAAATACACATACACTGACAAAGATCTGTATTAATCTCAGGTTCAAAATAAACCTTCACAAGCATACAAACTGTCCAGTAATCAGGAAAGGTATATGAATTAAGACAGACAAACAACCAACCTCTATAATTGTTTCATCTATATGTACATGACATATGGGAAACCGCTTTCCGACTATTTCACATCGGGGAAATGTTCTCAGCACCTGCAAATGGTTGAGCAAGTTCATGTTTCAAAAATGAATTCCACAAGATAAAGTAGTTTGCATGAAGGAAATTGTACATGAGTTCAAGCCAACGGTCCAATGAATGTTTAGCTTCTACTTGGTGGCAAGGTGGATCTATTTAACACAGAGCATACGGGTACCACTAACCTCAATAATCTAAAGCTGAGATTCATCTGAGATACGCTTTGAATTTGTTACAAAATTCTAACATGATGTGGAACGAACGACGAACGAATGAAGACATATTTATTATTTTATTGATGAAATTTATTTTTGCAACTTGGAGGAATATTTCCTAAGTATTTGAGTGACTGTATAATAATTTGGTTTGCTTAATTGCAAAAGTTTTTCAATTGAATAGCTTTAACTTTTAAGCAATCATAATTATTGTAAGTTAGGAGATTTAGTATTATGAATATCACCATGTCCATTTTTTTCCTTTCTAAAGGGGTATAGAGCTTCACCTAATACAAGAGGACGAATGCACCACTGCTTACATAAACAACTGCAAATTAAGGAGGCCAGAAGATGAACACACTCTCTCTCTCTATATATATATTAATAGACACCACCACACCTTTATTGTAATCACACGAGTTCTTTTTTTATCAGTAGAGAAAGTATGCCTTTCTTTTGAGAGAATTTTATCACTTTTTCCTTGGATTATAAAACCATTATCTCTTTGGATTCATGAAGCCAGGATTGAAAACGTTGCTCTTACTCATTTATTTAGTTCTGCATCAATTGATGGGGAATGAATGAAGACAATTTTATCTTCTGTAATGATGTGTTATCTACCTCAAGCTTCTTATTTTTACTTTTTAGGGGCAACCCTTTTTTTGGCTATACCTTCAAGCTTATGACAAAGATGTTAGAAGCAAATAGCACCTTTGAACATCATAATAAAAAAGTGCTTACTTAATTTGAAGACAGGTCCTCCACTTAACATTTCGAGCAATGACAAAAAGGTCACAATCTTTCACCAACATTTCAAGAATAATGTGATATATCAAACCTTAACATGTACTCTTATAATTGAAACATGAATACAGATAGAGAAACCTCTTTAAGTTCGGCAGATGTTATGATGTCGAAATCTTTAGGGGTTCTCTTTAGGATAAGATCTCGTACACAACCTCCAACAAGGTAGACTTCGTACCCTACATCATAAATGACCACTCTAAGACCAGGAATGACAAAGAAGTAGAGATGATTGAAGATACAAAAAGAAGATGAAGAGCTGTAGAGCTACGGAATGCATTTGGTATCCCAGTTGGCACGTTTTGGACACTGCAGATACGAAATTAATTGCAACCACTTCTAAAATTACTTAAAATACCTTAGTGAGGTCATAAAAAGTAGGAATGAGGAATCCAGATGGGAAGAGAGTAGCAGATGAATGGTTTGTAGTTGTCCTTTATATTCCAAGAATTTAAGGAAAATAGTAGACCTAATTCAGATTTGAATAAATACAGCTAACTAGGGTCTTGCAACATGGGTATGAGTTGAGCAATTTTATGAATAAATACAACCAAACAATACCCTTTTTCCGCAGCACATTTAGGACCAATCTGGTAGGCTTTGTAATTTTGGATGTCCTAATGCCTAGATCTTTTGAGCTCAACTTCTTCCATTCAGGTGCCTTGGAATCATCACCATTATCTACGTCATCACAAAATACAATCCATAAACAGTCAATTGTGAAAATTCAATTCAATTTTCCAATTTAGAAAGTTAGGTCTCCACTCAACTAGTAATATCAAGTTACCTGCTTTATAGTAAATTAAATAACTCTAGAAAAGGAAGGAAGGAAGGAAACAATTTACCTTTAGCACGTGAAGTGATAAGTTGTTGAGCTGCTTCTTTGAAAGGTTCGACGGGCGATTCAGCTGCAGTAACAGTATTGCTACGTTGCAACTGCAGAATTTACACCAGCCTTCAAACTTCTTAATTTTTACTTCACTACCGCATTTAGTCGAAGAAAAAATTGAGCCTATGTGGGGAAGTCAAGTTGTTTATTTTGACAGGTCATAAAAGGGCATCTCTATTCTAGATTAACAATGTAAGTCGTTTCTCCTGGTGCTTAATCTTCCTCAGAAAGCAATTTTTTTTATTTTTTATTTTTTTTAAAAAAAAACCCACTGAAGGTATAAGTAGCTTCAAAATAATAATAATAATAAGAAGAAGAAGAAGAAGTTGAATAAAACAGAGATACCTTGTAAAGGCAGCGAACAAGAGGGCGATGGAAAGTGAGTGGGCTTCTACAAGCAAATCCTTGAACAGCAGCAATCGCCATCAACAAATTGAAGATTTCACTATACCATGTATAAAAGACTTAGGGTTTTAAACGAGTATAGCATCCGTCTCTGTATATGAATGGGAAGAAGAACGAAGAAGGAAGACGATAAGAGTAATAATAATAATAACAATCACTCTATTAATAAAAATTAATTTTTTAATTTTTTAAGTTTTGTAGTATTTTTATTAAATTTTGTATAAATTTTAAAATAATTAATAAAACTTATATTTTTAAATTTTTTTTTTATATAAACAATCTCATGAATCTTGTTTTATAAATATTATTTAGTATAAATTAAATATATAAATATATGTAATTAAAATTTATATTTTACATTTAAAATTATTAAATTTTAAAATTTTAATTAAAAAATATAAAAAGAAAAAATCGATAAGATATTATAAAATAATAATATATTTTACACAAATTTTAAATTTAAAACACCGTTAAAAATAAAAAAATAATATAAATTTTTTTTGATACTATTATTATGAAGTTGTGTTTGACTCGTAGGATAAGAGCACATGATTAGATAATATTATCTTATCTTATATTTAATATGTAAAGAAATTAAATATTTGAACGAATTATTTATTTCACTAAAACTTCTTATTTTATTAAGAAAGAGAAATAAACAAATTTTACCTAAAATATAAGATTATTTTATTTTATTTAAATAAAATTAAATAATTCAATCAAACTTTCTAATTCCGCATCAAACATACCCTAAAAATAATATCCTCTCTCTAACTTAACAGGATACGCCAGAGTGGCCTGGGATATGTTAGCCCGTCACTTAATAATAATAATAATAATAATGTAAGCTTAAGTAATTGGGCCTCCAGCTTAAACTAAAAGAGTGGAAATCTTGTGTAGCCCACAAGGAATTAAAATGTCACGCGGTTGGGTCCTAAATTTAAATCAAACTCGAATGGATTTTTTCTTATGAAAAAGTATCATTTTTTTAGATTCAAATCAAAACGCATTTTTAGTTCTTATAGTCGAGTACTCATTTACTTGGAGTTTGATACCACACTTTTGATTTTATGGTTCTTGCCTGTCTTTGCGTGATAATCTGAATGTTGTTAATTTATTTTCTTACACCTATTTAATTAGTTCTTCTGCTTGTTAGCTTAATGTTTGATCGACAATTGTGGTTTCAGTTCTTTTTCTTTATCTATAATGATTTCTATTTTTATATTTATATATAGTCCTCTTTGCCTTATGTTTTTTATTTAATACTTCAAATTCAAAATGCTTACCTCTTTGTATTTTTTCATCTCAACTTGCATTGTGAGAGATTCTACAAGAATTTGTCCATTCAATTTTCTTCTCTCTGGAATGCATTTTTCGGTTGGGTTCGTAAAAAGATAAAACAGGGTAAAAGTCAATTGCTTTCTTTAAGTGGTTTAAAATTATATTTTTTATATTTGAGTTGTTTTCACACTCAGAACTTCATTTTAAGCATGTTCCTCATATTTAATAAAAGTTGATACATGTTGAACTATTTTATTAAATCTTTTGTCGTTTCGTTTTGCTCGTTAGGGATCTTAACTCCATAGTGGAGTACGTTATAGGTTGAATGAGATTTAATGTTTTTTGAGATATCTTATAACTAATATATAAAAACATAAGAAATGAACCATATATAGTTTGACACGTGTTTTCTATTTATTAGTAATTGCCCCTCTCTCTTCTCTTTCAAATCTTCTATCCATTAGTAATCGCCTCTCTTCTTACAAATTACTTTCCTCTCTCCAAAAACCGTTTCACTTCTTATTCAACTCTCTCTCTCTCTCTCTCTCTCTTATTATTTATCATCTTTCTTCCCCTATTTCTCTCTCCATACAACAAGACACGTCGATTTTTGTATAAGCGCGTGTCAATCTGCATTTAATAAGAGAGAGAAATAGACACATCTTCCTTGAACCTTTTGAAAGGGTAAGTTTTGTAGACAATTTCAAATTGCTGTTTATGTATTTTAGGGTGTGTAAGAATTTGGTTTTCACAATTGTTCTTTCATTTATGTTATAATGTTGTATGTATATGTATTGTTTGGGCGCACGACACAAATTTCATACTACATGTTTTTAAATTCGTTTTACCAAAATGATGTTTACTAAAACATAATATTTAATCACAGATGGTTTAGAGTTGAATTATATATATAGTAATTAAATAGTTTATAGCTATTATTCTTAAATTATATGTTCCTTATTTGCATTTAGCATAGTGCACATAAAGTGTTTTATAAAAGTCCTTGATGAAGATAAAAAATTTCATACAAGTTTCTTTATTTTAGATTGTAATAGTTCTGCATTTTTTTGATTAAATTTATTGAAGTTTAAGCAAGTAGTCAATGGTCCCTTCAGTTTTTTCCCCTCTTGGCCATAAAACATATATTATGAAGTTATTAACATGTTTCCAAAATGTTTGCCTTTTGCTTAAAGAATGTTTGCTTTTTTTGCTTTAGATTTGTATTTTTTCTTGCTCAATATGTTTCTTATACGTTGATTTCATTTAATTGGATTGAAATGACTTTCAATTATTTTTAATGTTTAAGTTGTCATGTAGACAACTTACCTATGTGTGTGGGTTCTATGCTCTAAAATTTAAACTTTAGAAAAGGATTTTTCTTACATTACCTATTTTTAGGAAATTATTGTTTTGCAACAGTGCTTTACTTCCATTTATTGTTAGATTCGCTTACGTTAATTGTAGAGGAGACCATGTATTTCAACATTGATTGGGATTTTACATTCTAAGAAGAACATGCAAATTTTTATTTTGTTTCTTAAAATCTATTATCTAATTTTTTTACTTAATTCTCCTAATTGCTTACCCACAATCACATTTTACCTTCATGGTTTTCGGATTTAACACATTTCAAGCTAAGTCAACCGTAACAACTACATTAATAAATTTCAATGTTTTTTTTTGCTCTTTCATATATATACCTTTGCAGTATATTATATCTCTCATGGTTCATAGGTGTCGTAGGTTTTTTATTTAATGTTACAATATAAGATTTTTCATGTTAGGTTCAAATCTAACATACTCCTCCCTTGTCGTTTCATTCATTAATCTTGGTTGTGTACAAATTTTAAGTTGTTACATCTATTTTAAATTAAAATAAAAATAAAAATTTAGCAATGACAAAAGAAGATGAATGACTATTGGAATTAAACAACCAACACATAAGGGAAAATAGTAGCTTAATGCACCAACTATACATGCTTTGTTGAATTTTCTAGAACATATATTACTACCCATTTATATCATGGAATTGAAGCTAATAACTTATAAATTCTTCCGATTGATAGCATAGAGTAGTATTAGAGTTAGGAGCATCCAACTCAAAATTAATTGGTAACGGGTGGACTAATTATCCATTATATTTATACATTGCTTTGGAATTATCTCATTTCTCGAATGTGGGATTTATAGTCACAACACACCACACAAAATTTTAGTCTCTTAACACGTGGACTAATATTTCCAGTTTTTACATAATTATATATAATATAATTTCTCAAATTAAATTCCTCCATTTCACTCCGAATTATGCATGTCTTACATGATGGTTAATCATAAATATTGTACATTTTTAATTTCCTTTTGTTGTGTTTTTTGCTCGGTTCCAAACCCAAGAAAAAGATGAGTTTTTGTTGGAAATCGGATTTTTTGGCTTGTAATCAAACTTGCAGAAAAAGTGCAAAATTGAATTTGCACTAAACAGAAGTAAAGATTGCACGCGGAAATAGTGCAAAAACGATTTTGCAGTCTTTTTGCGACTACGCGGAAAAGGTGCAAAATCCGTTTTGCACTTGGACGGAAAAATAGGTTTCCTTATCAAATTTGGTTTCCTTGTTTATTTTGGTCTCTATTACCTTGTTAATAGTTTCCATATTTACGTAGGATTTTTGTTACCTTATTCTAGATTGGATGGACTCTATTATATTGTTATATATAGATAGAATCATTCAATAGATTAAGGCATGAGAGATATTCTTCTTTTTGTGGGATTTGTGGGAGAGTTCATCTTGTTGTGTGAGAGAGGTTAAAGGGCTGTTGATTTTCTTCTTCTGTGAGAGCTTTGAGTGCAATAATTCTTGTGATAGATTTTGTAATCGTTTTCAAAGAATTAGTGAAATCTTCGTTTGTCGAATATTGTGTGTTCTATTATCTATTTTCTTGCTTTTTCTCATCCATATTATCTCTAGTTATTAATATTCACTATTTGAATTACGATCCGTGGCGTGATTTATTGCTAATAATCACAACGCCTTTTAGTTTGTTATAAAATTGCATATGCATAATTCATTGACGGATATCTAAGAGGCTTACGGAGGAAGGAAATGAGCAATATAATGGCCAATGGATACATTCAATCAAATGGTAGAACTAAATTCAATTAAGATTGTCATTTGAGAAGTTTTATCTCCTTTGAAGTTCTTTCTGTTTTGTTGGAGAAAGATTACCTTTCATTGTTAATTTAAAAATCAATGCGTTTAATATTTGGAGAGAACAAGAGAATGTATGCAGTGCATTCTCTTTAGATTTTTCATGTAGTCACCCTCCATTTCAATATAATTTCAAGAAATTAAATTGTAATTTTTTTTTGTAAAGAATACATTTTATTTTTTATTTTGATATTTGATACATAGATTATGTTATAGAAAAATAAACATGACTATAAATTCGAGATGAGATGAGGTTAATGTGAAAATAGTGTTGCAATTAAATTGTATTCTTTTACAAAAGTCCTAATGACACAATGCAATATATGGCATTTAATAAATTTTTAATATGTAAACATAGTACATGAAATAAACTATAAAGCCAAATTTGCACGGGCTGCAAACTAGTTTTAATAAATATAGAGGTGGGTTATTTCCCCCTCTCGGTTATTGTTCTGTTTTTAAAACAAAAATAAAGTAAAACTATTAAGGACAACCAAATTTGACAAAAGCTTTTACAAAGCCACTTTATTGAGACGTCAAATTGCTGTCCCTAATTCGGTCTCCAATACTTTTTGGGACAATTTTGAGATCTTTAGGAACAAATTACTAATGTCCCTAAAACCTCTATTTATTCGATTGGGCTCCTCTAGAGTGGTAAAAATCACTCTAGATGATAGTTGCTCAAATCTACACCATTAATTTAGAATTAATGGTTTGGATTTAACCTAACTTAATTAAGACAAAACCTAAACTATGTCGTTTTATTCGTAATTTAATGCTATTAATTTCCTTTGGTTGTCTGTTTACTTAGGCAGTTGTTTTTAGGAAAAAGCTTACCGCCCTTTTTTTCCATCTCTATTTTCATCCACGGACGGAACCCTATTTCCTTTGCAATTTTCATATTTGACGATTTTCTCTTTCAAGATCTATTCATGTTGCAACAAAGTTAAGAGCTGCGACTCTAACGAGCATTTTTTTTTCTTTCCGATGAATAGTTGAAACTCTTATATTATTATGTATAACAAACAAATATATATATATATATATTTACATATACATATGCACATAAGTATCTTGTCGGCATCCAAAATAGTGTAGTGTCCTTGCCAGCGAAATTCATAACAATCCAACTCCTCTAATTTGGCTCTTAATAATCCAGGTATGCATTCCAAAAGAGAGGTGTAAACACCATATTTTTATTCGATAAATGAATATGGAAGTTGATAAACGGCATTAAATTGTGGAGTTATTAAAACGACATAGTTTATATTATGTTTTAAATTTGGTTAAATCTAGGTAATCAATTTTAAATTATGGTGTAAATTTGAACAACTCCCCTCCGGAATAATTTTCACAATTCTAGAGGAGCTGGATCCCTATTTCTGTTGTGTTTTTTGCTCGGTTCCAAACCCAAGAAAAGAGAAGTTTTGTTGAAAATCGGATTTTTTGGCTTATAATCAAACTTGTAGAAAAAGTGCAAAATCGATTTTGCACTAAACAGAAGTAAAGATTGCACGTGGGAATAGTGCAAAAACGATTTTGCAGTCTTTTTGCGCCTACGCGAAAAGATGCAAAATCCGTTTTGCACTTGGACGGAAAAATAGGTTTCCTTATCAAACTTGGTTTCCTTGTTTATTTTGATCTCTATTACCTTGTTAATAGTTTCCATATTTACGTAGGATTGTTATTACCTTATTCTAGATTGGATGAACTTTATTATATTGTTATATATAGATAGAATCATTCAATAGATTAAGGCATAAGATAAAGATATATATTCTTCTTTCTGTGGGATTTGTGGGAGAGTTCATCTTGTTGTGAGAGAGAGGTTAAAGGGCTGTTGATTTTCTTCTTCCGTGAGAGCTTTGAGTGCAATAATTCTTGTGATAGATTTTGTAATCGTTTTCAAAGAATTAGTGAAATCTTCGTTTGTCGAATATTGTGTGTTCCATTATCTATCTTCTTGCTTGTTTCTCATCCTTATTATCTTTAGTTATTAATATCCACTATTTGAATTACGATCCGTGGCGTGATTTATTGCTAATAATCACAACACTTGCAATGGTTGTTGGGCGCCACATTTCCTAACTATGGAAACAGGACACAAATTTTAGAAATAGAGTGATAAGCAAAAATTTGAAGTGATCATTCTGAATTTCACATTGGAAATGATCACCTCTTGTATGACTATAAAAGTCTTACAATTGTGATAAGCAAAAATTACACAGGATCTATGTAACTAAAAGACTGCAGGGATGGTAAGATAATTAATTTGAGAATAGAGATTAAGAGGAGGGGGGTGGGAGAGAATATTAGAGTTTTTGGCTTATATATATATATATATATATATCAAAATATAACTTGTCATCCGAGCAAAATTGAGAAAAAAGAGAAAGAAACACAAATTTAATAAAATAAATTAAGAGCAAACAGACTCTTGTGATGGGGGGGAGGTAAGAAGAAAAAAATGTTCCATAATACAAACATTGGTACAATATGCGGGTGAGCTAGAGATAGTCAAAATAAATAAGGAATTAATTGGGCCGCGGGGGGAGAGAAGGGGGGGGGGGGGGGGGAGAATTGTATAAATATTTAAAGTGTATAAATATGGATAGGTTTAATTAATTAAGCAGCAGCAGTAGTAGAAGTAGCACTCCAACCATAGTGAAGCAACATGAGGTGATGAGGATCAGTAGTAGTAGTAGTGGTGGAGGAGGGTTGATGTTGTAGTGGAATATTCAAATTATTCATCACTACTCCTCCTCCTCCGCCTCCTATTTCCCTTTCTGATCTTGCTGTTGTAGTTGTTGTCCAAACATTGTCTCTTACGTGCTGCAGCGTCAAGAATGGTAGAAGTTGTTGTCCTCTACATGTTATCTCTATCTGCTAATAATATATATATATATATATATTCATCCAAATTTACATTCATTCATTAGTACGTAATTCACTAATACATATGATTGATTTTATGAAATATATTTAGTTACAAATTAATTAAGCCACACATCTATATATATATACACGTGTGTACAATATATAACTAGGTAACTAGACAATATGTTATACACTATTATCATATATATACGATGGATAAATGAATTTCACATGTACTATATATATATATATATATCTCTGGATATAAAATAATTAATTATTTCAAGTAGTACTTACACTAGACCAAAAAAAAAAAAAGTAGCACTTACACAACATATATGAGGTACTTTTATTACACCTAATAAAATAAAGTATGAAGTACGTACGTACATACATATATAGATGATATACAACCTAATTAAAGCCGTTCCTATTTATCATGCAGCTACCGCACCTCGATCACTTGGATAAACGTACAACCAAATCATTTAATCAAGTAAATTAAATTTACCATCACTAAACACGTACACTAATTTAAGGAGCTGAAGATATATATATATAAACACTCCAGTACTCTAAAAAGAAATTTTTATAAAAGCATAAAACAAAAACATTACTACGTACACATGCAGTATCATCATTAATTTGACAACAGAAAACTGAAATAAGTGGAGTTATATATATATATGGTTTAGATTCTCATTTTGTTGCGTTGCACGTCAGGCAGACATAGTACATACAACATTTTTAATTGTAATTGTAATGTCAGAGATTATAAAAATTGACTTGCAAGTAACAGCTACCCCACCCAGCCAATGCAATTTGAAAATAACAGTTGAAGAAGTTAATTCGCTTTCTTAATTTCTTCTATTAAACTAGTTTGCATATAATTTGTTTCTCTCTCTCCAAACATCAGACAATATTGTAAACTAATTAATTTAGTTACTCAAGTCATTACCTTATATATCATCCCCCCCCTCTCTCTCTCTCTATATATATATATATATATGATTATTATTATTATTATTATTATTATTATTTTGTAATACAAGTAATAATTTTGCAACACATGCATGCAATTATTTTTATATAAGTTATGATTCCGCAATCACGATAACTACGGTTGAATAAATTCTATAAGTACATTTACAAAAATTGAACGTACATAATTCAAGTTAATTTTTCTTAAAAAGAAATTAAAAACAGGAGCTATTAATTTGAAGTGGCGTCGACCGGCGGCCGCCCATTGCACGATTGAAATTGCGGAAAACTTTAATGATATAAGGAGGGAGGACCCACGTAGACTTTGCTCCTAAGACAAATGATTATACCATAGACTTTTTATTTTAATGATAACCATGCTATCATCATATTATATATATATTTTTTACATCTTAATTATGTATATGGTATGAAAAGTAGTGAATTGAATAGAGATGGCGGATCCAAAAAGCACGGCGAGGAATCGGCACTATAATTTATTTATATTCCTACCTCCTCCTTTTCTTTTCTTTTCTTCCTTTCTTTCACAAACCTAACTACATGTAACCATCCCCTTACGCCAATCTCATGCACGTCTCCTTCACGTCCTTTTCTTTCTTTCTCTCTCTCCCTCCTTTATTTTTTATTTTATTATTTTTTTTTATAAAAGAAATATATATATACATATTGAAGGTCAATATTCCCCTCTCGATCCCCTGAACGCCCATTCCAATCTTTGATCTTTTCATACCATAAGATACCTTCAATTTGGTACCATTATTTAAAAAACAGCACTAATCTTGTAATTAAATTAATTAAGAATTTGTTATCTTTTGATTTTTTTATTGTGCATGCATTCCATTCACATAAGCTACGTTATAATGTATAGAGCTGCCTATATATATATATATATATAAATTCTTCATTTGTTTTCCTGTTTTTTAATAATCATCATCTATCATTCTATCTAATCATGGCTTCTTCTTTTTATTTATATTTTATTTTATATATATATTTGTTTTATTTTCAGACAACTGGGGAATGATTCTGTTGTAGATTTTTATCCCTCATATTGCTTTCCCCCCACGTAAATTATATATATATATATAAGATCAACTCTCTTTTTATGATAAATATAATTCGTATTTGGTTGGTTGTGGATGAAATGGTGGTACGTGGGGTCACACTATATATATATACATATAATTCCATCAAATTAAGTGCACCACTTAGGGGTTTTATTAGATAGGATGATGGCATGCACCTTTTCTCCCTTCTATGGGAAAAGACAATGGAGGGCCTCAGTTCGATCTCAATTAAAATTAAAACTAGATGATTCCATACATGCGAAAGCGTGACGACCCATAAACGTACGCACGCAGATAAAGAGAAAGATATGTGCATGGCTGGGTCCACGTGTTAATTTCTTCCCCCTATAAATTTTTTTTAAAAAATAAAATAAAAAAAATATAGTTTTTTTTTAAAATAATATAAGAATTTATATGTATAAATTTATAGTTGAGAGTATATAATTGGAAGAAATAAAAGTGGAGGGCGATTGACACCCCACCCACAAGTGCATATATATATATCATCCCCCCCCCCCCCCAAATCCAGGCACACAAAACGGAAAAGGTATTTTAATTTTGTTTCTATCACAAAAAACCACACCAATCATTAAGTTGAATAATTTATTTGATGGCATATATCATTCTTTGTTGCTTTCAATATTAGTGGCCTTAATTAGGAGTGTTATTGTGTCCTTAAATATACACAACTTCCCTTAATTAATAATAAATAATTATAATTAATATTGCTTCTCGCTCGATCATTTATTTTTAGCTAATCGATCACCACGTACAGAATATTTAATTTGTTTGTTCGTTTGAAAAAGAGAATACTCAAGTTGGATTTATTCTAGACTCTAGCTATATATATACATCCTAAGCTACTGAGACTCATATATGGGATAGGGGTATAATTGTTTAATTTTTATTATTTACTTATTTTTTGGTGCACCACAATAAATATCATTCTACGTACTCCAACCCATCAACTTAATGATTGGGTAGCTACTTAGACGTTGCATGCCATGTGAAATCAAAGACTATATATATATATATATATATGTAACAAAATAAAAATAAAAAAAGCAACGAATTAATGATATTCCCGCACGTCGATGGTTGACCTCAAGTACGTACAAAATACACAAAGTGCATTTCGAAAACTATTTAAACCACACAAGTTTGAATTCAAGTACAAGATAATTAGATGGGCATAAAGCTTTAGATAACTAACCCTATTGCAGATCATATATCTTCCTCCATCCATCCATTTTTCGGTTTTTCTTATTAATTTTTATGGATTAATTCCTAAAATACACAAAACCTAGCTACATATATGAAAAATAAATTAAACAAAGAGAATGTTGAGTGTTGCATGTACGTCCTAAATGATTCCTTCAACTTAATAAATCATTTATCATCTTTATTTGCTATTTATATATGGTATAACTTTTCATCACAAAATCACATAATGAAACTCGAACTTTCCATATGAAATTACCATTTTGAATTACAGGAACGAATAAAATCACAAACCAAACTAACACTTAAAATATTATGAAGATCTAAAATATAAAGCTATATTCAAAACACCCAAAAAAAAACTCTAAAGAGTTTCACGTAACAAGATCCGTAATAGTAAAAATTCAAATTTGCCAATGGTGTTGTGGCAGTGGATAGTGCTAGCTAACATATCAAAACGGCGGGGAGGGTCCAAAATTCAAATCATATTGTTTTAATTAGAAAAAATAGTGAACATTCAAAAATAAAACAAGGTTTGAATATAAAATAAATAATTAATGCATTAAACTCGGATGTATATAACTTTTAAATAGAACATAATTTATAGAAAACAATAATACAAAAAAAATAAAAATTAAACCTATTAAAAATGCACTGCATCTCTTTCATTACTTCACGGTATATATGTCAAGTAAATACGAGATGTAGTATGTACATGAATCCAAATTATGGTATGAAGGGTTGACTTCAATACCCAAACACATGTATGCATACACACACACGCACTATATGTATGTATATCTTAGTTTCTAATAAATGACAAAAAAATATGGAATGTTGTGTGTCATTCATCCTATCCTCCATCTGGGTATTTCCCTACCAGTTGGAACTTTAATATATGCTTATAAATTGTTTAATCAATAAAATATATGTTGTTACGAATTTGAGTTGAGAATAAATATATTTAATATTTCAAACACTAACGTACAAAAGTTGAACTATTAAATTATTTCATGATTCTTACTATATATATGGTCAACTAATTCCTCCCTGATGCGCGTTAACAATGCAAACATCATATTTTATGAAGTTTGATTAACATCTAACTTCTAGGCCTAAAAATTAATTGCTAATAATACAAACATGAACTGGTCGATCCTCACATACCCTGCATGTCAGTGGATGTTTTAACAGACACGGCTAATCAAGTAGATCGATAAAATATTTAATATTTCTTAAGTATTAATCACTATATATATACACAAAGAGGCAAAATTTACGCAAAGTGTGCATGTAATAGGATTGTAGGGTGAAAAAATCGCTTTCGATTGCCCCAACGTGGTACTCGAGGGCTCCAATTGATTGTCAAAAAAGTTATTCAGAAAAAATAATTCCAAATAAAAATAAAGTAAAAAGAAAAAGAAAAAAAAAAAAAAAACTGACAATAGGTAAGGCACATGATTAGAATCTGTAATCTATATATAAAACTTAACCTGTACATATGTTATAATTAAGGGTGTCACCCGATAGGATTTTTACCGAAACCAACTGAATTAGTTCAAAGAAGATATTTTTTTTTTGTTTTTTTTCCTTCCAAAAAGAAGTTTAACTCTCTCCCTTTAACTACAAACAAACTCTATCCCAGGTTCGAGTTTGGGCGCCTTCGTAACTAGGCTAACATGCTTGATCTTCAAAGAAAAATAGTTTTGGTATGACACATTTAAGTACTAAAAACTGAAATACCGATTTACAGTACTGAAAATATGAAAAAGTATGACACTGAAACATTAAAACCTGAATTATAAAAAAAAAAGTAATATACCAAAAATTGGAATAATTGTATACAAAAACAATATAGTTAATACCATAAATACCAAAAAATAAAAATTACTTCATTAAAATTCCAGAATTTTTCAATCTAACACTCTCCTAGCATGTCAAAAACCGAAATTAATTGAATATATTCATACATTTCTGCACTTATAATACCGTTTACCAAGAATTTAGACAAACAAAAATAACAAAAACTGAAATTTACCGGAAACTAAGCTGTTTAATACTCATTTCAATTCTCAAATTCCAATTTGTAAAGGCGATATACCGAAATTACATCCCTAGAAGTAGAAGCACTGTAATTATTTATAGCAGGTTATAAGCTTACATGCAAGTTTTTCATATAAATATATTACAATAAATCTATAATTTCTAAAATGATGTTTTTAATTTTATAAAGTGATTAATCTAAGTTATAATAAAATCTTCCAAATTATTAATAAAATATTTTTTCTTCTGTTTTAATTCATGAACTATATTTTTTTTATAATAAATAATTGCTTAACTTTCTGATAAGTTTCTTTAAAATCTTGTGTTTAGAGGAAAACCTTTTTCTTGAGGAAGTTGGAAGAAAGTTATTAAAATACTTAATTTCTTGCATATCAAATTTACAAAAAGTGTAAGAAATCAACTTCCTTCACCTTCTTTTAATTTTCCCTACATTCAAATGCACCCTAAGAGTATCCAATATTTTCTTGTAATGGAACGTTTTTGTTTCTTAAGATGAAAAATAAAATAATTAAGCATATGTATCCAAGTATAACAACACATGTACTATATTGCTACGAGAGTTCTAAGCATTTAATCTAAATTACACTAATTGTTTTGCGAGGTTTTGATTTTCTGACATGCGATTTATAATTTCAAAATGTCCTCTCACGTCTCGTGTAATTTTTAAGCCAAATGCATTGATTGATTATGTTAGTTGATATGGAGCTTGTGTGACGTTCGTCTGACATGACTCTCCCAAAAGTTTAAGCTGTTAGGAGAAGGAATTGCAATGAATATCATGCTTCTCGTGGAGAGCTTATTCAGAACAGACAGATTCAAGATTAATAGATGGGGGATGGAGTATGATAGATGGGGGATGGAGTTCCCAGATCGAGAACCAAGCTCTGATACCAAGTTAAGAACCATCTCTCCCAAAAGCTTAAGTTGTTAGGAGAATGAACCGCAATAAATATCATACTTAACAGAGTATGCCTTTTTATCTACCCGAACCTTAAACACTATCGCCACAATCGGTTTTGTTTTATTACACAAGCCACGCCATTATATATGCCATTAAACAAAAAAAAACTTATTTTGGTTTAATTAAGGGTGCATTTATTTGCAATTTTTAGAAATTTCGTTTTATCCTCTCTGAATTGTTTTTTCCCCACAAGTGGCCATTTGTGCAATTCTAAAGCTGGGGTGGACAAGTGTTAGATGTTGGGTTACAGTCTAATCAGTATAGGAAACGCTTGAGGTTCCAGCACACTTTTGCAAATATCCAATGGGTGGAACCAAGGCTTGGGATGACCTTAATAATCCCTATACTAGAATATTTTCCATTGCTACCGATGGAGTTCGCTATCCTTTATCTTATGTTTTAGTAGCTTACTCTTTAACAGTTCAAAAATAATTTTTAGGGACACAAAAACATAATAAAAGATGGGGAAAATTGTCCCTAAAGTTGATTTGGAGTGCTAAGAATTTATGAAGAGTATCAATAGCTACATCCTTAATTAATTTATCAATCAAGTAATTAATGGCAAGTATTCGTTATGGAAAAAAAATAAAAAAAATAAAGGAAGAATTGAAGAAGATTGAAACGTAATTTTCATCAATATAGTTGAAGCTAGTCCTGAAGAAAACAGTAAACCCCCACAACTACAACGACAACAACTTCGGGGCCGGTTTGGGAGCCAAAGAGGGTGGTATGTTCTTTTCTTAATTTTCTCTCTACTTCTATTATATATCTATATATGTACACGTCACATGATGAGTCCTATACCTTAATCCTTCTCCTAGCTAATTAATTGGATTCATTAATTATAACTAACATGCATGGAAGCAGGGGCGGTGTTGTGTAGGGGCAAGGGGGGTTTCAATTACCCCCCTTGATTTTCAATTTTTTTTCTTATATATGGAATATTTTTTGACAAAAAAGAATATGCAGGGACTTATGTGTTTTATACTTCAAGATATCTCTGTGTAATGGTGCATAATTGAGAGGACAATTGAAAATGTGAAATCAACTTAACCCTCCCCTCCCCTACGGCCACAATCGACAGAACCCTCTTCTTCTTCTTTTTTTTATTCAATTAGTTTTTCTCAAATCCTCTCCTCTCCGCAGCTTCGCATCCCCGCCACTCGCCGGATTCTATTGCTCTACTTTATATTCTTTCTGATTTTAGAATAGCATTTGTTGATAGATTTTTGTAGTAATTTCAATTTTGAAATTAGGGTTTTTATGATTTATAATTTTTTTTTATGCTATACTTCATAATTCCGTATATGATTTTATATATTAGGTGATTATTTGCATAATATTAAGTGATTTAGGTCTAAACACTAGTTTTAACTATTAGTTTATTAATGTTATTATGTTTGCATTAAAATTTTATGATTTTAAATTTAATTTCTTGTGTGCTTTAAATTTTGCAACCCGGCCCCCTCCTAGTTTGATTCCTGGCGCCGCCACTGCATGAAATGCTTAATTATGCCTAGCTATACATATTTTAGGACATGCATGCACCCATTGATTTCCTTAATTAGGCAAGATCAACAACAATTAATGGATTAGGAATGATCGAGATAATCAAAACCTAATAAGCCAAAAAGAAAAGAAGAAGGATATATATAGAGCTATCAAGAAATATACTTTACACCTACTAATGATGTTACCTATATTTTTATATAGTAATAAACAAACAAAACGTATATATAACAAAGAGAGAGATAGAGCAATCCATTTTTGTTCTCCAGTTTCTGTCGATGTTTCTCACACCAACCTTAAAGCTTGCCCCATTAACAATATATATATATATATATATATGTATGTCACTATTTACATCAGTAATCCAAATTAAGTACTGATGAGGGTTCTAATTACCATATATATAATGATGCATGAGTTTCATTAATTAATTAGTATAATTTGTTCACAATATGTAGGTGAGAACGAAGAGATGTAGTAATTTTAATTAATGTGCAGATCAATCCAGAAGGAAATGGTACCAATAAATAACTTATAACGCATCTGATTTGTTAATGAAGAATTTCAAGTATTGATTTACATACTTACGTACCTCTGATTCGCTGTCCAGTCTCAACTTATTAACCAGATACTTCATTACTAATCGAACAGTCATCCTTCCATCTCTGACCAAGAAATTAACAAAATGGATTTGAGAAAATCAAACAAAAAATAAATAAATAGGACGATAGCTAGACGTGAATTAATTACTTTGTTCAATATATATATATAGATAGAGAGAGAGAGAGGAATTAAAAACGAAAATAAAATTGGTATATTAAATTTATTACTTAATTCTCAGGTAGCTCTTGGGTATCTGGGGCAAAAACGGTTCTTTTGCTCTGCATTGAATAAACAAAAATGTAAATTTTAGTCCCATAATATATGTACGTTTTAGAAAAATTGGAAGGGGAAATAAATAAATGGACGGACATAGATATGTATATATATATATATCCTTCAAGAGATGTTGTAAACTAATGCATGATATAGTATAACTTACTGATTTTGTGATGCTTGTAACATAAACCATATGCCAGAATGAGGTCTTCGAGGAGGATCAACCACTCTGAAATCTAGACTCGGCCCAGCCGCAGGCCCATCTACTCTGCCGGCTTGTAGTTGCAATGATGGTCCCGAATAGTATCCCGCTGCGGGTGGCTGCACTAAAGTAGATAAAGATGAAGATGAAGAAGAGGCTGTCATATTTCGTGACATAGCGGCTGGCGGCCTAATTAATCCCCAGTAATTACTACTAGTATGATCTTGATCATGAGGGTGAGGAAATATTGGTGTTGCAGGCGGGTACTGTTGGAACAACAAATTAGGCGTGGAGCTACTACTATAATTGACGACACTTGTAAAACAACTTGTTAATGGCCTAGCAGGTGTGGCTCGAAAATCGGGCATTTGATGAAACACAGGATTAGCTAACGATCTCATCATGACTTGTTGTTGTTGTTGTTGTTGTTGTGAATAACCACCACCACGACCACCGTCAGCAGGTAGTAGATCAAGCTCTACTAATTTATTATCCCTTCCACCTGCAGGTGTTGGCTGAGTGAGGTGGTGGCGACCCCCAATACTCAATTGAAGCCAGCCTTCATCTTTATCATCATTATCATCGTTATCGTCATCTTGAATGAATTCTTTTGAACTCGACCCGGCTAATTCATTAGTAGCAGCAGTTGTACTCTCGGTTAATCTTGACTCATCATCCTCAGCCATCGGCCTATGAGCCGGTACTAGATCAGATCTTAAACAAGAGTAGTAATCTTCAGTAGTAGTACCACAACCCTCATACCCTAATATGAATTGATCATTAATATTCGAAAGACCAGAAAACTTGCTGATGCCGAAACCACCATGATATGTATTTTTATTATTAGAAGAAGAAGAAGAAGGATTTTGAGCTGCAGGAAACATGGTCATATCGAAAAACCCAAAAACCCAAAGCCCCAATTAGTAGTATTCTTCGTATTCCTTGCCTCAATGGTAGCCATGAATCCAATTCAATTCAAAGGGTAGGCAGGCAGGCCTCGATTAATAAATATATATAATAGCGGTCAGGATAGCTGTTTAATCAGATAGGGGAAGAAAGATCTGCTGTTGTTGAGGTTAGTAGTAGTAGTAACGTGTTTTGAGAATATACACACACATATATATATATATATATTAAGGGATGGTGATGGTGATGGTGATGATGATGAAGATGAAGAATAGGGTTGGTTCTGTTTGTTTGAAGTTTTTATTGTTGGAGAGAGGAGGAGAGAACGTATAAGCTGGAAGAAAGAGTTTAATTGAAAATCCCAGTTTCCAGTTTATTCTCTTTTTTTGGAAGCTTGTGGGGGATGATAAAATAGTTGCAGTTAGCAGCGGAGAGGAGAGGAGAATATAATATAATATAATATCATAGATGGTGGTTTGTCAGTAACATTCAATTTTTTATATTTTTTATTTTTGTTATTAAGCTTCTTTTTATATATATATATATATACGATTATATTAACTAACGGGGTTCAACAGTCTAATGATATTGTTTTTTGTTTTTTGTTTTTGACTTTATAAAGACGGAAAACAGGTCTTCCAGCTAACAACTTTAGGGCATGTTCCAAAGCACTAAAATTACCATTAAAGTTATCTCTCTTTCAGATATCACGAAAAGGTCCTTTTCATCCCCCTATATTCGTGGTTAAGGATAACTATCCTACACTAGGCAAAATTTGGATTTGAAAAGCGTAAATCCGGTGGCTGACAAATTAAGTTTGAAAAAACAATTGGAAAAACAAAAAAAAAAAATTGAAAACTAACTTGAAAAAGGTTAGACCTGAAACCAAACAAACAAGAAATTGAAAACTAATTAAACGAAATTTTAGCGGTGCTCTCTAGCAAGTCACAAATAATAATCATTCGCCAATACTTGTAGAGGCTGGTTCAACTTCTTAGTACTTTGAGTTGTTTTAGCTACTTGAATAATTATTTAAATCTCAGTCATTTTATGCTTTAATGATATAATATTATTTGAAATCTACTCATCAAGTCATATAAATAAAGAGATCCATTTTTATGATTATAAAATTATGTATAAGAGAATTTAAGAAAAAAAGTTATGAGAAAATACTTAAAATAACATTTAACATGTGTTTATTATCTGTTGGTTGTGTCTAAAAATTTAGAAAGGGATCATTAAAGTATAGTATTTTCTAAAAAAAAAAACTTTAATTTTTGTGTAAAATTTACACATAGGGATTTACATTTAAATTTTTACAGAATTAGTGTAGATGCTCTAATGCTTACTCACTCAACAAATTTTATGGTTTGAATTATCCTTTTGTACAAAATAAAATAAATAAATAACTAAATAAGTGGTAGAAAATGGAGATATTATAGTTATAATTAATATACAAATGTGTATTAATTTGCTGATGTTTTTGTTCGGGAAATTTTATTTATAATTATTATAAAAATGTGTATTAGATGATTATTTATGAGATAATGGGTTCTATGACCTCGCTCTATAATGTTTTATAATTTTAAGGACGGACTCATTTTTAATAAGGGAAAGCAGTACCAATTTTGTAATTTGGTTTTATAATAAGAACTCTTTTCATAATATTAATTTATTTTAAGAAAAATGTTAAATGGTGACGGAAAAATATACCCCTAATATAATATTTGCTAGTTTTCACATACAGATTATGTTATAATAACAACAACCAAGGTAGTGTATAGATGAAGTCACACTAGAAATAACACCGCCATCGATGGTGATTGTGGTTGGCAGGGCTGGTGATGGCGATGAGCTGGAAATTTAAAACAAAATATTAAGGTATTAATTAATTAATAATATATTGGATAGGGGGTTTGGTTTGTACGGATGCGTTAACCCATATTTTCTACCACCTCCTCCCCCTCTCTCTTTCCTACACATTTTTTTTTATTCTTTTCTCTTTATATTTCATTTTTTAATCTCTCTTTTTTTTACATGATAAATTAAGTAGCAACTTTAACCTTACTTTTTTTTATTCCCTAAGCAAGTAAATATGTTTGTAGTAATAGCATTGATGGAAAATAAATTAGCTTTTTTTTTTACATTTTTAATATTAGATTTGGCTTATCTTTATGCTTTTGGGTTTAATTTCGTCAAATAGAGACTAATTCGAGAGTTAAATTGTTTTAGCACCTTCAGTTTAATTATTTGTGTTCACTTGTAGTGTTAAAACTTTTTTAGCAACATTCCAATATTGGACAATTGATATTAAAACTGTTTTACCACTATGTGATTAGTTATTTTGTTATGGACAATTGGTGCTATCTAATTTAGCACATTAAATTTAGTTGTTTTCTATTTGTTATTGGTGCTAAAACTTATTTAGCACCATTCCAGTGTGGACAATTGGTGCTAAAATTGTTTTAGCACCATGTAATTAGTTATTATGTTCTGAATAATTTGTGGACAATTGGTGCTAAAATTATTTTAGCACCATGTAATTAGTTATTATGTTCTAGACAATTTAAACTAAATCTGTTTTAGCACCTTAAATTTAGCTATTTTTTATTGGGTTATTGGTACTAAATCTATTTTAGCACCTTGAATTTAGTTATTTTATGTTGAGTTGTTGGTACTAAAACCCTTTTAGCACATTTTAGTGTTGGACAATTGGTGTTAATATTGTTTTAGCAGCACATAATTAGTTATTAAATTTTGGACAATTTGTGCTAAACTGTTTTTTAGCATCACATGAATCAGAGTTGATGATCGGTATGATTTCTTATGTCATCTTCAGCGCTGATGATCGACCGTTGTGAATTTCTTAAAAGAGAAGGTTGTTTGGATTTATAAGTTTTTTACTGGGATCAGTGCTAAGTATTATTTTTTTTGAGACGTGAGATATTATATTAGGGTTATTATGTTATTAGTTAAATAAGGAGGGAGCAATTAATAGTTTCTTTTTTGTGCAGCGTCTTTAATTTACTATGCTAATTTATAATTGTCATTTATAATTATGTTATTATTGGAACGGGCCTTTATGCCCAATTGACTCATTATTTATTTACCCATTTCAAGAAACATATTTTTATTACATGGAATGATAGCATAATGAAAAAAGGGGTGGTTGTTCCCACATCACACCCAGGTTTGAGCCACAACAATTAGGGCTGACAATATTTGTCACGATACGCTAACCCAACATGAAATTAGGTAGTTTGTGTTAAGCATAAACGAATTCGGGTCAATTTTGGATCAAATACGCTTAATCTGCAAACTAAATAAGTCATCTTTTGGGTTAACCCACTAACTTGAAATTGACTCGCAATTAACATAATTATTTTTGCAGGTATATATATTATTTTGTCATATTGCTTAGACAATTGAGTATTGGTAGTAGACGATAGTTATTATGTTCTCAACTGTTGGTGAGTGAAACTGGCCGAGGGCAGTTTAGACCACACAGTCAAATAAATGATTCAGATGATTGAAATAATAAATGCAACAGACCAACAGAGTTCAAGATGTATAGAGGAGGTTTGCCTCGTATGAAGATACGGGTTAATCTTCCTCTTGTGGAATAAAGCTCGGAGCTCGGGTAGCTTTGTATTACTATGAACGGGTATATGTTACAAGTTAACAATATCTCTCGAACTATTATATTCTCACAATATTATAATAAGAATGAGATTGAGACACTCAGAATTTAATTCTCTAACTTAGGAGCTCTGACGCAGGTTATTGAGCTCTATTTCTCCTGTATTTATTTTTTGCAATGAATGCGTAAAAAATGTTCTTGGTTCTTTGGTTATTGCTAGCTTGAACTTGGTTAAACTTGGTTGTTGAGGGAAGTAATTGCTTCCCGTATATATATAACAGAGGGATGGCGTGTGACAGAGTCCTTAGAGTAGGTTCAAAGACATGCCATGAATACCACCCACTCTGACCTTACTTCTCCATGGTGTTGGTGTATTGAATGCAGTTTGTTTGCATTTAATGAAGTTGAGGGAGCTTCTACAGTGTAGTGGTGTCGGCAGTAGTCATTCATGTTGTCTGTCATCTACTCTGACATGGCTGTCTGGGAGACAGCTCCAGAGCTCACTGAAAGAGCTCTAGTTCACGAGTTCCATCACTTGTGGTACGAAAATAATTCTAGGGCCTATTGTATGAACTTCCAGGGGGTCTGGAGCTCATGTGATGTTTGAAACGAGCTCTCAGAGCCCTATTCGTTTTGGTATGCTAGGCTGCTGACGTGAATTGTCACGTGTCTTAATGTGGTTGGCAGGTCAAAATAATTCAATTATTATCCCCATTATCGATCTACGATAGATAAATTAGTTCTTTTTTATGTTTTTACTTGGGTGGTGGAATGTTATCTATTTTGACTTTAGGTTGTTATTATCATATTATTTTGATTAAATATTGAATTTTGGTATTAGGTGATACTTATTATTATTTATTAACATTTTAAAATTATTATAAGACAAGTTAATTATTTTCACATAAGATTTAATTGTTATTATTATCTTAATAAGTTAATCGTGTCGTGCATGTTTATTAAACGGGTTAGTCGGATCGTGCAACTTGTAAAAATAAACAAGTTGTGTTTAAGTTAACATAAATGATACGATTAGTTAAACAAGTCGTGTTTGGATTGACACTAATACCGTAATATTTGTGTATTAATACAACTTGAACATGACACACGAATCCGAATCGCCAGCCGTCAAGAACCTTATTTTCCTTTCCCTTCTCTCCCATAACCGATTACCATGTTTATTCATATAACGCTTGTATAAAAAAGGAAAAAAACATATTTTTATTAAAATCGTCAAATAGGCAAGTGTAATCATTATAAACCAAGAAAAATAGGAAAAGCAATATATAATCAATCCCACCGTTGTCTCTTTTGTGAAATTCAATTACCCTCTACGTACGTAATTAAAGAGCAATTATAGAGAAATATGATGAAGTAAATAAGAAAAGGGTTGTAGGGGCAAGCCGTTAGCATGGCATGATGAGATTACCTATCCAACAGATCAATTTAAAACTATAATATAAATATTTTAGGGGTTACGATTATTAGTATTACAAAAGTGAATTCTTTAACACTATAATTTTTTATTTTTTTAGGGACAATTTATTTAGAATAAATTGTGGAGTATTAAAAAACTTACTTGAAATATCAATAGCGATTTTCAATATTTACATTTTGAGTAAATCACACCAAAAGCCCTTAAAATATGTCTTAAGTTTCAATTAAGCCCTTAAACTCAATTTTGTATAAATTGAGCCCTTAAACTATTCAAATTGAACAATAATGGCCCTTCCGTCCAAATCCTCCGTTAAATCAAACGGATTGATGGGCTTTTTGCTCATTAATAAAGTTAATTAAAAAAAAGGGAAGAAAAAGAAAGAGAAAGAAGCAAAATAATTTAGAAAACCCAAAATAAGAGATTTATGTACAAATTTACACATATATAAATACGTATACTTATATATAAATAGATGGTTCATATATAAGTGTATTAATTAAATGAGTTTTATTTCAATAATACATTTATATATATATATATATATATATATATGGGTTCACATACACACACACACATGTATAAGTGACCAAAATTAATTGGTGCGGATGAGTTGTCAATTCAGATTATTGGGGGGTTGGGGGGGAGGGGGGTGTTGATATATATATGTGAACCCATATATATAAATGTATCATTGAAATAAAACTTGTTTAATTGATACACTTATCTATGTAAATATGTACATAAATTTATTATTTTGGGTTTTCTAAGTTATGATTTTTGTGATTTGTACAAAAAAAAAAGATGGAAGAAGTAAGATGGCGGAGGCTGGACGAATTGGCTTGACATTTTAACAAAATAATTAATGTTGAGCTAGCACTTCAATAACAATCTTTAAGTGTTCCATGTATTTTTTTTAAATTATTTTGCTTCTTTGTCTTTCTTCTTTTAATTTTCTTCCATTTTTTTCCAATTAACTTTATTAATGGCCAAAAAACTCGTCAATCTGTTTGATTTAACGGAGGATTTGGATGAAAGGGCCATTAGTGTTCAATTTGAATAGTTTAAGGGCTCAATTAACACAAAATTAAGTTTAGGGGCTTAATTGAAACTTGGGATATAGTTTGAAGGCTTTTGGTGTTATTTACTCATACATTTTTTATGTGATCAATAATAAGTAATTAAAGAGAACCAAGTTTAAGATGAAGTTATTGAAAATGCAAATATGCACTTATGACATTTAGATTTGAACCCAACTCTATTTCTCTTTGAATCATTCGGATCAATCTACTGTTATGAAAAACAAAGTAAAATGGAAGGTATTTGAAAGAAGAAGAGGAGGAGGAGAAAAGAAAGGACAATAATAATACATATATATAAGCTTAAATGACTAAAGTAAGTGCGCAAATAAATATATATTATTGATTTAAGAAAAAAAATGCGAAAAATGAAAGTTTGGGCCGGGAGTGTGTGCATGAATAATGATGATGTTACCTCAAAACCCGAGAATCGAAAAGAGGGGACGTGGGCATGTAGCATGTGCCTCCCACCCTCCCTCCCTCTCTGTCTGCTTCCCTGCACAAATATATATATATATATATAAACTGTTTGCCCACTCATCTTTTCGTTCTCATATATATATATATAATAACTGGCCTCTCGCTGTGTGTTCATGCATGTGATGTTTCAATTAAATGACTATGTATGAGAATGTATATATATATATATATTTTACATGAAGAAGCTTCAGAGATGTCGATCATTTAATTAACATTTTTTCAACACGATTTAATTAATTAAATACCCCTCTTCCTGAAAAGCTGATCGCCATATTCTTTCCAACCCCTACCAAACATGCTCCTCTTTTCATTAATTGATAATGAAGTCTCCGTATGTTTTTTTATTTTATTATCCATCCATGACAACTTTTTTTCACGTCCTAAAATAAGGTTCTGTTTTCTTAATTAATAACTAATTAATACCAAGTTTTACAATAACTTAATTATAAGTTGTACTAATTTATTTAATTTTATTACAAGTATTATAAAGATAAATGCATCATGTACCTTTTGAGGAATGACCTTAATTTAACACTTAAATTCCAACACGCACTAGATGCATTACATCATTTATAATTAATGCAAAAGGTAAACACTTAAATTTGACTTGAAAGATGCCCCACCTCAAGGTCAAAAACTGTAATAGGATAGGTAAAAATCTAAACGCAAGATTGCACCACCCCCATCAACTATATATTTAGCCGAGTATCGTCTGATCGAGTCGGACGATATTTATTATATTTTCTCAAGTAAATTTATGCTAGGACGATATACTCTTTATCTTCCGAAGCTTCACTGTTAGGACAATGCAAAATGTCATTTGAGAGTGGACGATATTTATTATATTGTCTCGACTAATGGACTGTATTGGATTTAGAATCTATAGGATTTTAATGGACTTTTAAAGTTCATGGGTATTCAATTAAGATTTAAAAAAGTCTTTTAAAATCTTGATGTATTCAATTGAGATTTTAAAAAGTCTTTTAAAATCTTGATGTATTCAATTAAGATTTTAAAAAATCCATCTAAATCTTATAGTATTCAAAAGTCTAATGACTTAGTAGGATTTTAATTAGTGGTGAATTTTGGTGGATTGTAAAACCTTTTTTATACATAAAAATCCATCTTGAAATCTTTTCACTTACCCAGAGATTTCATATGGATTCCTAATTCTTTTAAGAACTTTACTCAACATTCTCCCCCCCCTCTCTCTCCCCCTTCCCCTTCCCCCTCTCTCTCAAAATCCAAATTTCTTATTATGTGATGAACACATTATAATTTATTCTTCGTCCCTATAAAGTCTTTATTCTCTCTTTTACTAATGTGGTTATCAGCGCATTAACATAATTTCAAATGGTTAGACCGCTAATTATCGTTCAAATTTTTAAACAATTCATGTCAATTTCATTAAAAAATACTAGTGGGTGAGAAGTCTAATTTTGTGGGTGCAGTATGAATTTTTATAATGTATTTCGTTAATTGTCTTTATATTTCTGATAATGTTACTTTAAACTCGTAATTAATTTATTTTATTGTTTGTCTTTTGTCTTTTGTCTTTTGATTTTTTATTTTTGATTTTTTTGATGAACTTATTAAAATCTGCATAAATCCATGGACTTATTAAAATCTGCAAAAATCCCAAAGAATCCATGCATTAAAATCTGTCAGATTCTATATGGATTTAAAACAATCTATAGACTTAACAGAATCTACGGATTTTAAAAAGTCAATTAGAATCTTTTAAAATCTGAATTGAATACACCCCCCTTATTATATTGTCTCGACTAATTTTACATTTTATGCACTATTTTTTTTTCATATTAATAAGTTAGTTTTGACCTTCTACATGCAGTACTACACTAGTTGAAACCGAACAAATCATTATTTTTCAGTTTTATCTTAAAAATTATTATTCTTTCACTTATAAGTACGTGATGCGTTCTCAACATTTATTTTGCTGACAGAGGGGTGCAAGAGACGTTACTCTTTTACCAAATTATCAATTTTTTTTTTCTTAAAAGGAAAAATTAAAAAGGTTAGCCTAACTATTGAAATAGAGGGTCAACCAATAGATCGGAAGCGCTAATTAAAATATATATATATATATATATAATGGGGACAAGAATATAATTATAATATTTGATAGGCAGAGAATGTTTGCAATTAATTTGTATCGTAGAAAAGGAAACTCTTGTTGGCGTGTATAAAAATAAAAATATAAAGGGAGGAGAGAGAGAAAGAGAGGCGTGGCCTTTTGCTGACACACAAGGGGTATGTATGGGGGAATGGAATGGAATGAGATGACTTCAGAGCTTGGAATAATGAAACCACCTCTACTCTACAGCAGTACACCTCTCTCTCTCATGTTGAAATTTTTATACCCAAATATTCCTCTTTTAAGATTCTAATTATAAGCTCTCTCTCTCTCTCTCTCTCTCTGCCCGTACTAGGCTAGGGTTCATTGCCATTTAATTCGTGTTGAGATTGGTTCTACGTCATCCAATCAATTTTTGTGTCGTACTCGAAAATTACGTTACATGTGAGGCGGCATGTTGAAAACCGTCAATTCCACATTGGAAGAGTAGATTATTACAAAACAATATATAAGATCTAGAACTACTCTATCTATTGCCAATTACTTTTGTGTTGGAATGTTCTAAAATTTAACAATTCAAATTCACACCGAAGCTATATAACAAATTATGTCTCAATTGTAGGTTGATTTATCAAATATGTAATAAAAAATAAATTTTATTATTAACTATTTATTCGCAATTCAACCACTATTTTCTTAAAACATACTAAAGTGAAAAAAGACTTAGTATGGGTTAATTTATCGTGAAATATAACTTTTTTACTTATGTAATTGTTAAAAAAAGAAAGAGTTATACCTTCTTCTTGAAAATAAATAAATTATTAGTTGTACCGCATGTAAGTAGTAGTGGTACCCGTAGTTTTATATAATAAGTGGCATGGTTATTGCTGCATTGCATTTAATGACAATTACAATATTACACGGAGGAAAAAAAAAGAAAGAAAGATTGGATGCATCCAGTAGCTAGTAGTGTTCATGAGACCGAATTATTATCAAGTAGTATTCAGGAGATGGAATTAGTATTTGTTGTAGTCCTACCTTCTTTTTTTTTTTTTGGAATGTCTAATTTTACAGTTTTATTTTTAAGAAAATAATTAATGTATCATATCTCACAATAAAAAAATTAAATTATATTCGATCTAATTATGTAGAAATTATTTTCTTTTCTTAAAAAATTAAATCAAAATAGAATTATCAAACAATTTGACAAATAAAGGTAATACGGCAAATGCAAAAAAAAAATCAAGTCCTAATCTCCTATTCATAATGTTTTAATTTAAATTGATGGTTTTACTTTCTTTCTAATGTCTTAAATCTCACATTTAAAAAAATAAATTGTATTTTTTACTAATGATCAAATTGAAATTAGACTATTTTTCTAAAAAATACAAAAGCCAAAGTGATACTATAATTTGAAACCAATATATAAAATATATAAGTATAAAAACCTTTATCTACAATTTTTCATAACTAAAATATTTAAAAAAAAGTGTTTTTGATAACAAAAATCTTGGCTAAAATGTATAATTAATAGAAGGTGCTGTGTTTGCGAGTGTGGCCTTCTAATTAATATCGTTCTGGTCCCCACTGCTGTACAGTACTTAAGACTATATATAGTAGTAATTAATATCATCGTCATCATGCCATCACCAATACCATTCTCATTCTCATTCTCTTTCTCTTTTCCACACATGGCCGGTATATAATAAATATTTGCCGCTGTAAGCTGCCAATTAATTTAGTTCTAGAGAATATTACATCGAAAATAAAATTAATTGATTAGTCGTTTTAATTTTATGTACCATGTTTATCTATTAACGCTGTGTAAGAAAACGATACGCATAGAACGGAAACGACTCTCAACTCTAGCGTAACTCAAATTAATTTTAGTTAATTGATATAATAAGAAAGAAAGAAAGAATATTATTTATTTTAAAGTGCATTGTTTTAATTTTTTTTTTCTATTTTGTTTTTGTTTCTGTTTTAGAGATATATAGTAAATTTTATTTCTTTCATTTTTTTAAATCCTATTATTTATTTTATTGTCTTACTTTGTTTTTATATCATGAAAACTGTAAACAAAAAACATAATATATATAATCTTTCAATTCATTTCTACAAGTTAGGTCTGGCCGTGTCAATACATATATATGTATAGCAACCTTCTGTCAATCCAAAAACGAACAGTTTAATTATTCGTTTTATTTAAAGCAATTAAGCAATACGTACAATATAAATAGTTATTCATAACCTATTTAACTTAAGTCTAAACGTGTCAATTACGAGTCACTTTCAGACTAGTTGCATCAGATTTACTAACTCAGACACAACCTTTTTACTAAATGAGTTAGTCATGTCGAATATTACCACCCTTAATTTGTTCTAACTTGATATTCCATCGGACTAAGAAGTCAATTTTTTCATACTAAAAGTTATCTCGATGACGTTATATACACAATTAATCAAATATGCAAAATAATAAAAGAAAAAGAAAAATCACTTCTCCTAAAGAAACAATGCAACTTTAAAAAATCAAAAGTGTATTTAATGAAATATATTTTCTCTTATTTTTCTAAATTATTAGATCACTGAACTATGTTTAATTTAAGTGTGTGTGTGTGTGTATATATGTTGTTTTCACTCACTTAATTTGGAGCCTATGTATTGCTATATATATATGCCAACATATGATATTGTTAATGTATTACAAGTATATATATATATATATGTAAGCAACAGTATAGAACTAATAACTTATCCAATGTGATTAATTGTTTTTAGCAACCGCGCCTGTAACTAAGGGCTATCCCTTAATTTTAATATTTCTTTTGTTTTTGCTCCGAGGGCTGTTATTATAGCAGCTCATTGGATCGCTGCGAAGATTGTTAGGCGTAGATTACCTTTTGACTGGATGGCTATTCCCTCCTCCCCCTCTGGATTTAGTGGTTCGATCATTTGTAATTCTGTAATTATATATATATATATATATATATCTTTGATGCTCAAAAAAAAAAAAGTATACAAATTCATTACATTTATACTTAGATATTATGGGTAACTCAATGTGCATATAATATTATATGTAACAAATAATTCCTCAGGTATATTAGGTAGATTTTGAAAGAATATAATAAAATTTTGATGACATCTAATGAAATAGTGAGAATATATATTTGAGATTATTGTAGTAGATTATTTTTAAACATGAAAGATAATTTTATAGTTTTAACACTAAAAGATATATATATATATATATATATGTGCGGGAAATTTTTAGTGCGGACGGACTGGTCATTTTTATGACGGTTTTGCGACATAAAAAACACGAATCCAAATATTTTTATGTCAAAAAATTGTCGTGAAAAGACTAATATGTAAGAATTGATCCGTACTAAAAGAGACCCATATATATATATAGAGAGAGAGAGTCGCAAGTACGTGCGTACTTAATTAGCTTGCACTATCGATTTATCCTTTATACCTACCTACCTAGCTACTTAATTACTTGAAAAGAAAAGAAATGGAAATGGAGAATATCACATTAATAATTACGTGCGTAGCCAAAGAGTACGTACCTGCTTGATATATAATAAATGAAACCACCTATTGATATATATATATATATAATATAAACTAAGAAAATGCTATTTACTGATTTGACTGTTATTTATAATTCAATTTTTTTTTGTACATTCCTATTTTGATAGTGTCGGATGGTACGGACAATACCTAGTATATATATAAGAGATTGTTTATTTTATATCTCATGTAAAACAAAAAAGTTTTACATTCACCTATTTTTATTTTTTTTATTTTATAATCCATCAATCTAACTGTTGAATTAATTTATTATAACATCCTAAAGATATATGCAAAAAATTAAAATAATCGGAGATACATAAATCCCTTATGATAATAATGTTATATAGTGAATTATGAACCTTATAAAAATTAAATAAAAGTAAGTATAGTGATTATGTAATTACAAATATTATATTGATTTGAAACTTTACAATTTTGTTAAACACAATAAAAATAACTTATCAAATGGTAGAACTAATAAATTATGAATATAAGAAAAGTTTTACACTTGTATAACTTAAACATTTCCCAATATATTGACAAGGTCGATGGATCGGTCAAACACGCCATCCGTCTTTGCTAGCTAGCTAGCTCTTCTAACCACCATAATATATTCACTTTCACCAACATAGACTATATAATATTATTGATCGCTCTGTTACGTTCGTTCACACTTTCAAGTCCTGCCTGAAAATATATATCCTATATATATATATAGAAGATTAAAATGGAAAATGTATAAAGGATAAATCACGAATATATATATTGCTTTAATTTGGCATAATTAATTTATCTCAAGCACATATATATATATATATATTTGAAGCTAGCCTTATCCACCAAATCAAAACACCCCCAAACAGACCAAACCCATTCATCATTGATCACTATGTTACGTTCGTTCACACTTTCAAGTCCTACCTAAAAATATATATTCAGTATATATATATATAGAAGATTAAAATAGAAAATGAATAAAGGATAAATCACAAGTATATATATTGCTTTAATTTGGCATAGTTAATTCATCTCAAGCATATATATGTTTATATATTTGAAGCTAGCCTTATCCACCAAATCAAAACACCCCTAAACAGACCAAACCCATTCATCATTGATCACTCTGTTACGTTCATTCACACTTTCAAGTTGTGCCTGAAAATATATATCCAATATATATATAAAAGATTAAAATGGAAAATGAATAAAGGATAAAGGATAAATCACAAATATATATATTGCTTTAATTTGGCATAGTCAATTTATCTCAAGCATATATATATATATGTATGTGTGTGTGTGTGTGTGTGTGTGAAGCTAGCCTTATCCACCAAATCAAAACACCCCCAAACAAACCAAACCCATCATTCATCACCAACCCCAACTTAATTTCAAGGCTTGTTTATGGTTTTTTACTTTAACATGAAAAGAATATATATATATATATCTTACTGGATCATTTGCACATAATCTCGATCTAATATAATTCTCACTCATTTTTAACTCAAACATTTGCCTGGGCTTGATTTTAATTAAATCTTTCAACAAGCCATACACATTAGCATCATTAATCCGTGGTTTGAGTTAAGGACAAAGAGATGGACGTACTCATATAAGAGACTTGATCAATCTCTATATATGTCAAATAAGTGCTTAACCACTATGCTAACCTCTCTTTACTTATGTATGTAGGTTTTATTGGAATGTTAATTGTCAGTATATAAGAGATCAAGAATCTTTACATCGTAACTAGCGAGAATATATATATATACTCTCTCCCTCTCAATTCCCCCCCCCCCCAAAACTAGCAGAAGATTTCAGTTTGCACTCTAAACTAAATTTACAACAATTTGCACCATAAACTTACAATTTATTTCAATCAACTCCCTTAGGCTATCTTCGACTAAAAAAGCATAAATTCCAGGCAGCACAAGTAAATCACGTGAGTGAATTTTGTGAGTAAAATCTCACAAATTTTGTTCTCAACCACTGCAAAGCTTAGTCAAATGATTATTGTATATTATATACTATATATATACAAAAAAAATCTGTACTTTCTTTAATTTGTTGTTACGAGTGATGGGGACTACTAATCTTGAAGAGAAAGGTAGGAATATGTCTACTCTAATGGTGGGGTAATATACAGGGGCGGAGGCACCTTGAGGCCAGGTGGGGCCATGGCCCCACCTGGACTGTTTTGTAAATTTTTTTGAGTAGAAGGGTTTATCTGTGGTAGTATAGAAAGTTAGGGTTAGTGGTGTATGGCCCCACCTGGATTGGTTTGTAAATTTTGCTGAGTAGGGGGGCTTGTACGCAGGTAGCATAGAAAGTTAGTGGTTAGTGGTATAATGGCCCCACCTGGACTGTTTTGTAAATTTTTTTGAGTAGAGGGGTTTATCTGTGGTAGTATAGAAAGTTAGGGGTTAGTGGTGTATGGCCCCACCTGGATTGGTTTGTAAATTTTGCTGAGTAGGGGGGCTTGTACGCGGTAGCATAGAAAGTTAGTGGTTAGTGGTATAATAAAAGAGAAACTCATGGGCAAGGGACGAGGAGCCTTTGTGCGTCGAACATTGTAAGTACGGGGGCCGGTGATTGTAATTAGTGCTTAATGTTTAGGGTTCTTCTTATAATTTGATTGCCCTCTTTGCCTTCTTTTATTTTTTTTTAAATATTAAGATTTAAGTGTTTTAATATTGATTTGTTTCTTAAATTGTTAACATATTTGTTTGTTGGTTATTATTTATTAATGTTGATTTGCTTCTTAGATTGTTAAATATTGATATTTGCTTTTAGGTGTTTATTAATATATTTGTTTGTTGGTTATTATTTATTAATGTTGATTTGTTTATTAGATTGTTAAATATTGATAATAAATTTTGTTATTGAGGTTGATTTGCTTATTAGATTATTATTTTATAAGTTAATATTGAGATTAATATATTTATTTTTTGGTTATTGTAGTTAATTCAATATTGGCTTAGAAAATTCTTGAACAAAATTTTTTTTTTGCCCCACCTGAACAAAATTTCTGGCTCCGCCACTGGTAATATATACATATGGGTTTTGAGGAAGCTTTCCTATAAATTATAGGGCTTATTAGTAGTTTTGTCATTGCCTTCTTTCAATTCATTTCTTTAATCGACATATATGTATATATATATATACGGGGTTGTGTGGATCATCATTCCGATGCTAAGAAAAAGGGACCCATCTTTCCATTTTCTCCCCCTAGCTTTTTTGATTTGCACTTTGCATTGCATTTGCATGTTCCTTTCTAATATGATATCAAAATCCCCTGTCGCGTCCACAGAATATTCTCCTCCTTCATTTTATTTTTTCTTCTCTTTTTTCTTTCCACTTCGTATCATTTTCACTTTTTCACATTCATTTTGCTCGGGCACATAATGGGCAATTCAGACGCTCCCATGTATGCGATCTAAAATGTTGCTCTTACATTTTTGTGCAAATTGACGAAACAAGTTAATTGGGGTATCTTTTAACTTTTCGAAGTTATCAATTCCAGAAGTCAATATATGTGTATATATATATCGCTTTCTAAGTTCTTTTTCCCCTTTTTTTTATGTTGGGTTCAAGTATTTTTGCTCTTTCTACAAGAAGAGGTTGTTGATTTTACTAATTTATTTAAATGGTACACTAAGAAACGTAACTCGATGTTTGACATTAGAAGATGGAAGAGAACTAAAATTCTTAAAGATTCAACCAAAAGAAAGAGAATTAATTAAAGACTCTCAAGAATCAACCCGTAGTAAAAATTAGAGAAAGTCGCACATTTTTTAAACATAACAAACGTAAGGGGGTGTAAGAGATTGAGAATCTTTTGATACAAACAATATTTATTTACTGCTGTCATTTATAATATTAACAAAAGTTCGACATTAGTTTCATGTAGAACAAACTCATGTTATTATTATTTGTCATAAAGTGGGAGGACGTGGAACAGGATACAAATAATCATTTGAGTCAAGTAGGTTAGAGAATCTTTGTTAATTGGGAAATTGCTGACATTTTAATGCAGCAGGCCAAAAAATTTCCCACGCGCTTTTTAATGGCTATTGCATGGGACGTGCGTGTGCGTGTGCGGGCTGGGGATTGATTTATTTAAGAAATTAAGAAGGTACCGCGGGGGGGCGGGGAGTGGGGTGGGGGTGAGAGTGGGGCCCATCCCTGACTACGCGTGCAAAGCCGAAGTTCATGGGGGGGGCTCTCCTATGGACCCCATCCATTTCCCCCTTCACCAATACATCGTTTGCCCTCTCCCATGATTCTATAATGATCTATAATTATTATTATTATTCCCATTCTATTACTACCATCATTATCTATCTATCTATCTTTCTTTCTTTTTTATACTAAATATTCTTCATTTTATCTATTCTATTATATTAGATTTTAAAGACAATGATATTAACATTTTATAAATATACTCTAAAAAGTATATTTAATTTCAAAAAAATTATATAAAGTGTCATAAAAATAATTTTCAAGTGTTAATATACTTTTATAAACTGCTAATATTACTACCCTGTTTTAAAAAGAGCTTATAGTTTCTCTTTACTATATTTTTTTTTTTGACATATATTTATTGGATATAATCTGTCTAATTCGAGCAAGCGGGTTATTATAGTTTGTAAAGTACCTACTCAAATTTAGTAGAGGCTCTCAGTTCAAGTCTCATTCAAGTGAGATGAATTTTTGTTATTATTATAATAAAGAAAATAGATTTAAACCTTTCTTTTTTTAAAAAAAAAATAATATCTGCGTAATTCGAGAATTTCAAATCAGTGAATTTTACATAACCAATATCTTACGGTCATAATACTATTTTTGTTTTTAGTCAACTACTAGTGTCATGAACTTGTTCATTTTACAAATCACAATCACTTCCGTTTAGATGGAGATATTTTTCTCCTGGAGATTATCAAATGTAAAAGCTTTGGAATAAATTGTGAATTTTGTCCCGGTCTGCAAAATGTTCCCTCTAATTATTTTCAAAACTATAAATATTAATAATTTGTTTCTGAAAATAATATCTAAAGTTTTATTAAAGAATAATTCGTGTAACAAAGAATTAATAGCTTAAGTGCTGGTGCACTGGTTTGTATTTTCGACATACCCACATAATAATCAATACATTTTAGGACGTGTTATTTGAGATTTTGAGTTACTAATTCGATTATTTAAATTGATGCGTGTATCATTAATTCACTTTATTCATAAAGACTACAAATCGCACGGAAATATTAATAAAAGTGAGAATAAGCTAAAAAATTTGGGCAAAACTAATTATTACCACGTACTAAACTTGTTTCACTTTAGAAATATAATTCTTGGATCGAGTACTAAGAGCACAATCACTAGCGTATCTTCTTCAATTCATGTATTTACACACTCTCTCTCTCTCTCTATATATATATATATATACATATACATATATAGAGTTTCAGCTAATGGAAAGCTAGTTTCGTTTGTAAATGGGATTATATATACTATAGTAGGTCCGGCATCTTTTCATAAATTAACTATTGCTGTGTTTTCTGACTTTTTATAGTAGAAAATCGTCTTCATGCATAAATTAAAAATCGAATCCGCCTTCTTTTTTTTTTATTCTTTGTTCTGGCCTTTTGAGTGCGATAAACCCACGTTTTACCAAAAAATGCTTTCGCATGGTTGACGTCTCGATTTGTCATTTCCAGTAATCACAATGGGATATTAGGAAAAAGAACAATAAAAAAACAAATGTAATCACATGCATACCCCCACCCTCACCCCCACCCCACCAACACTCGGCCTTTTCCACAGAAAGTAGTATTTTCAAACTAGAATGATGCATTATAAAATTGTACATCTAATTTGAGGATTCCATTTTACTTTTGCATTCTCCCTTTTCTCGTATACAAAATTGAAAATGGTTTATCACATGAACTTTTCAATTGATCAAAAATTAAAATTAAGCATTATTACAAACTAGAATTAAAGAAAAGAATGGGAAAAACTTGAGACAGAAACTAACTGGCCCTTGCTACGAGCGGATGTGTCACTCACTGACTTGTTATTTTGAGTTGAGATAAGTGGCAGACATTCCGGCAGGGAAGGATCCCAAATTTTATTATAGGGGATAATCTTAGGGTATTTTTATTTTTATTCGCAGATTTTTGCAGTTTATTGATCATTGATTTATGCTAACTTTGACACAAATTTTTCAAAACTTTCTTACAAAAACTGAGAAGTATATCTACCTATTAATAATCCTTTAAATATATTTATTTTTAAAATTAGTTTCCTAATTAGAAAACTTTCTTAATAATCTATTTTCTTAATTTGTAAAAAAGTTTATTGATACAAGTACTATAGATTCATTATTTATCCAAAATATATATTACTACAAAATTGGACGGAATTAATTTATATTAATACATCATAACACTAAAATGATTGTTTTCGACAAATGAGTTTACTATTTTCTTTTTTTTTTTCTATAAAATGAGGGCTCTAAAAAAGTAAAAACAAAGTAGTATTGGAACTTAAGAAACTAATTAAGATTTAGTGGATGCAACATACATCATTTCCTTCGATATCAATGCTTTCAAGTCAAAGGAAGAATATTCAATTAGGCTACGTTTAATGCGCCGGATAAAAGAGCGTGATAGAATAACTTTATATTATCCCATATTTGGTGTTCGCCGGGATTGGATGTCGGAGTGAATTATTTATCCCATTAAAGCTTGTTATCCCACCGAGAGAAGGTTTAACGAATTCTACCTAAGAGTTGCGATTGTTTTATCCTGTCCGGATAGGATTAACTAATCCAATCCGACTCTCTAATATGGCGCGTCAAATAAATCCTTATAATATATGTTTTGATTTTTTGTTTGCCATAAGGAATTTGTAATTAAAATTATAATTTTAATTCGCTTCTAGGTAGGAACTAAATTTTTTAAATGTATTACAAATGTTTCAAACTACACTTACTGTTTAATTACTATTCCAAAACTAATGTGAATTATTGTATAATTTCAATTATGGAAACAAATGTGAATTATAGACTATAGTATAATCTTATGGTCTAATCTCAAATCCGAAAAGTGGATATAACTGATAGTAAACTATATATATTAGAAATATTATTTTATTATTACAATTTATGCTTACTTTTTGATATATTATTAACGGTGGATAGAAGTAAAAATTTGGTGGATAATTTATAATTGAATTAAAAATTAAGAATAATTATTTTATAAAAATTATTTCAATATTGATTTTTATAAATTTATCCAACAACGTGGTTAAACTTAGTGAGTAATAGTATAATATTGGTTTTAAATATTGATTGTTAAAATTTAAATTTTGAATTATTTGATTTTCTATATTTTAGTAATTGATTAAGTTGTTAGAAGTTATTGGATTGTTTAAAGAGGCAATTAGGTATAAGGGCTCATTATAATAATAATATAATTATAAAGGACATTTAAAAATTAGCTGTGTAAATTAAGGACACTATACAAAAAAGACATTAATACCCCTTCCTTATAATATCGTCTCATTATAACACCAACAGCAACCAGAAGGTGCTAAATGCATTTAGCACCCCCTGCACAGCAACCAGAGGGTGCTAAATGCATTTAGCACTACAACCAAAAGGTACCAGAAGGTGCTAAATGCACTGGACAGCAACCAGAAGGTGCTAAATGCGTTTAGCACCACAACCAGAAGGTGCTAAATGCATTTAGCACCTTCTGGACAGCAACCAGAAGGTGCTAAATGCGTTTAGCACCACAACCAGAAGGTGCTAAATACATTTAGCACCCGCTGGACAGCAACCAGAAGGTGCTAAATGCATTTAGCACCCCCTGGACAGCAAACAGAGGGTGTTAAATGCATTTAGCACCACAACCAGAAGGTGCTAAATGCATTTAGCACCCGCTAGACAGCAACGATAGGGTGCTAAATGCATTTAGCGCTACAACCAAAAGGTACTAAATGCATTTAGCACCCCCTAGAGAGCAACCAGAAGGTGCTAAATGCATTTAGCACCCTCTGGACAGCAACCAGAAGGTGCTAAATACATTAAGCACCACAACCAGAAGGTGCTAAATGCATTTAGCACCCTCTGGACAGTAACCAAAGGGTGCTACATGCATTTAGCACCATCTAGACAACAACCAGAAGGTGCTAAATGCATTTAGCACCTTCTGAACAACAACCATAAGATAACACCACTTGAACAACAAATCAGAAGGTGCTAAAATAATTTTAGCACCATTACAAAATAGAGAACAACAAAATTGATGAGATCAACATCCACTCAATTTATATGTATATAGATATGGATCGACGTAGGGTTCTTAAAAAAATAAAAAAAAAAAGAATTACAATCATTTTTTTTTTCAAATCCCGCTGGGCTGTTAAAATTGATCGATTTCGATAGCAAAACGACTTCTGATCGTCTTAATTTTTCGCGCAATAATAGTAACTTTGTCTTCCGAACAACATATCCAAAAATCAGCCAAATCCAACGGTTCGATCAAAAGTTATATATGTTTTACGATTGCAGATCTAGAAAAAAAAAAGAAGAAGAAGAAGATGAAGAAGATGATGATGATGATGATGATGAGAACGATGATGATGAGAACGATGATCCTCTCGGAGATCCGATCGGAGAGTAAGGTGGTGGTGGTGGTGGTGGTGGTAGTGGTTGTGGTGGTGAGATAACTTCTCTTTTCTCTTATTTTTTGTTCTCTCTCTAAACTATGTGTATGTAAGAGAGAACAATATGTCTTTTGTATAATTAGAATAAATGATATAGTAGGGTAGTTTTGTCCATCAACATTTATCATTTTCCTTAAAATAAATTAATATTATGAAAAGTGTCCTTATTGTAAAACCAAATTATGAAATTAATACCACTTCCCTTTATTAAACATGAATCCGTCCTTAGAGTTATAACACATTACGGAGCGAGACCTTATAACCCATTATCTCTTGTTTAAATTTGAATTTTGAATTTGATTTTACAGATATTAGTTTCTTGCGAGATTTTAGGAGTTTAGCTTAATTTAATAATCAATTAGATAAAAGGGACATTATAGGAATAACAATAATATAAATTAGTTTTGTAATTATATTAATTTAATTTTAATTCTTTAACTGCAAAAGTTTGTACTTTAAACAAAATTCTGAATATTAAATTATTGGTATAAAAGTTGTGCCTTTAAATAGATAGAGAAAGGAATATTCGTCCTTAAAACTAATTGCCCATATTTTTATTTATTTAATGAAAGTGGATGTATTTATTAATCTAGTGGATTTTTTAGTGTTAAATCATTAAGAAAATAATATTTATAAAATTAAATCAACAATATTTTTTGTCAGTCTATCCACACTCGTGGATTAATTCAATAGGCAATGCGGATTAACTTAATAACGCGGATTAACTGCAAGATATAGTGGATAGAAATAAAATTACCCATAATCTTAACGCTATTTTTTTCCTTTCCAAATTAAGGGTGGGAATAATTATTACTGGTGTTTTTTTTTTTGCAAAATTAAAGGGGGCAATTGCGCCCCCTATGCCTTACTCCCTCAATCCCTCCATCTCTGCTAAGGATGGCAAAAAAACCCAACCCGGCGGGTTTCCGACCCAACCCAACCCGGATGGGGTGGATTCGGGACGAGTTTGGTATTTTTTTTAAACTCGGACCGGGTTCGGGGCGGGTTAGGGTTTTGCCCACTAAAAACCCGACCCGATCCGCTTGTATATATATAAATATATTAATATAGAAATTGTATATATATATAATTTTGTAAAATGTCTATTTACAAAAAATAGACATTTTTTTTACCAAATGTAGAGCATTAGATTATATACATTAACACCTCTTCTCTATATTTTTTTTATATATTTATAAATAATAATGATAATAATAATAATAATTCGGGGCAGGGCGGGTCTCCTAGGTATTCTTTGTGGGGCGGGTTTGGTTTTTTAAAAAAAAACCCGTCTGGGGTTTGGGGTGGGGTAATATATATGCGGGTCGGGTTTGGTAATTGCCAAACCCGCCCCATACCCGACCCGTTGCCATTCCTAATCTCTTCATCCCAGAGAACTTTCTTTCAAATTTTCATGGAAATGATGACCCATGAAAAGAGAACGGAGGAGAGGATGGGTCTCAACTCCTACAGTTTACGTGACAGTTGCCCTTTTCAATTGCTGGATTATGCCAACAACATCCGCATGAGTTTTCCTGGTCAATAGTTGTCGGAAGAAAGAGAACAAAGTAGAGAGAAAGTTTAATAGATTTCAACGGCCAACGATGCTTTCGGCAATGGTTGGTCTTATCGGAGTTTGTTGAGAACGTCTAGGAATACCCTTGTAAATTTTAATGGTCAATGATTTATAAATTTTAATTGTCAATGATGGTTGGAAGAGAGAACCCAACTTTTGTAAATTGTCAATGATTTGTAAATTTTAATTGTCTCTCCAATTCCTTCTCGTGGGTTTTAAGTGAACCCAATAGTTCATCCATGCTTAGCTTTTTGAGATTTTTGGCTTCTTGAATAGCCGTTACTTTGGGTCTCCACTTCTTGGAAAGAGTTCTAAGAATCTTTCGGATTTTGTCTTCATTGGAGTAAACCTTTCCAAGAAGATCTAAAGCATTAGTAATAATGGAGAACCTACTATACATAGAAGCAAGTGATTCATTAGGCTCCATTTTGAAAAGCTCAGAATCATGAACAAGCATATCTATATTGCCATCCTTGACTTGTGAGGTTCCTTCATGAGCAACCTCTAATTTGTCCCATATTTCTTTTGCGGTTTTACAACTAGAAATTTTGTTGTATTCATCCATAGTTAATGCACAATGTAGAGAATTTAAGGCTTTAGCATTAAATTGAATTTTCTTAATGTCATTCTCATCATAATCGAAAATTGATTTAGGAGTGACATTACCCCTTTTATCGGTTTTGGTAATCTCATAGGGTCCAATGAGTGTAACCCTCCATTGTTCAAAATCACTAGCTTGAAGAAAAATACACATGCGATTTTTTCAATAGCTATAATTTTTGCCATCAAACATAGGTGGCCTAGTGGTTGAAGAACCTTCGTTAAGTCCGGTTCCTTGATAGATAGACATGATCGTAAACTCTAAGATTGTAAAATCAAAACAAGAGTACAACCTCTGATACCAATTGTAGGTCGGAAAATACCCTAGAGGGGGGTGAATAGGGTTTTTAAAACTTAATGGGATTTTCAAAATCAATTTAAAAATGTTTGATGTCTATATCAATCAACTAAACAATAAATAAAGATAAATCCAATCACAAGATGCAAATACCACAAAGTAAAAGTTCAAGAGATAAAAAGATTAAACCAATCAAAGTCAAAGACTTTTTGTCCACACGGTTCAGCTTGATAGCCCCTACTCCGCGCTCGGTTAGTTCCCCGAGAAGTTCCACTAAAACCGATCTCCTTCCGGGTGAAGATCAAACCTCTATAAGTGTATCTTTATCACACACTCTTACAAGTATTGAAATTCTCTCAATACTCACACAAGAAAAACTCTCTTGATATCTTAAGAGATAAACCTCTCTTAATGTTTGAAAGAAATGATTTGGTGACTAACACCAATGTACAATAGCTCTATAGTGTATGAAGATTACAACTTAAGCTCACACTAAGAGATATCAAATTTGATCAATAGAATATAGCTCAAAATAAAGAAGATTGATCAAAAGCAATGTTCTTGAATATTTGAAAATGAGTTTAGATGAAGAGAATAGAGTAAGAATGATTCAAGTAAGTTTAAATAAGTCTTAGAAGGTGTATATATAGTCTAAGACATCATATGGCCGTTTGGAGGGAGTTGGTAAGAGTTTGGTGCCAAAAATGGTAAAAAATCAGAACTCCAACGGCTAGTTTCTGGGCCATCAGTCGACTGAGCAGTGCTCCTTAGTCGACTGAGCAGTGCTCCTTAGTCGACTAAGCAAGCCTCAGTCGACTGAGCCTCTCTGCTTAGTCGACTGATGGGCTCTGTCCATCAGGTCAAAAATCCAAATTTTGTACTTTTGTAATTTAGCTCTAAAACCACTTTTAATGCTTGGAAAATGTAAAATATAGGTTCCTAAGACACCTATTTTTGTAAGAGCTTCAAATGAGATCATTTACAATTAAAAATGAATTAATTTCAAAAACGGTTTTTCTTTAAAAGAGGATTTTTGAAAGGATTTTAATTTAACCTTTGTTTTGATCAATCTTATGACAAAGAAGTATTCTATGAGCTATTATAATGATCAAATTGAAACCTTTACAAAAGGAAACTAAAGCACTCACTCATATAAACAATAAGGAGTCTTCGAGAGCTTTGTTTGTATTGCTTCGATTCTTTTCTTCCTTGGCTTCATTGTTCTTCAAAGAGATCTCATGGAAGTTGGTGAGGTGAGAGACATGGATTGCAATACTTTGTAGATGAATGACCTTGAATCCGGCTTTTCGGTTAAGTCCACATATGATCAATTTGTTGTGGCTATGACTTAAAACATCAACTAAGTTAAATTACACATGATTAACTTTATTGTTATTATCAAAACAAGATTAGTAACTTTCAAGTCAACAGGTAAAAATAAGATCATCTCTTATATGCATGCACCACGTAGTCAGAGGTGGCCAGGTGGCTCAAGAAAAGTTGGGCCCTAGGCGATTGCTAGATAGTGGTTTTGCCTTAGTATTAATCATGAAAAATATGTTTTAAACAAATTCAATATATATATTTAATAATTAATACCAACAATGAATCCAGCCCACTCTTAAGGAGGAAGGGGTCGGGGAAGTGGGGTTTCTACTAAGAGATGAGGTTTCTACCAAAAAAAACAATCTCTTATAGGTTGGTGAGAGGTGGGGATGGGGTGGGGGAGGTGGGGCACAATCACTCGAACAACTACCACGACCAAAGGGTGGGGTGGAGTGGGGAGGTGGGATTTTTACTAAACACAACTCAAACTAGTTCCTGCAGCTTGCATGCATCTCCCAGTCCACCATAGCTTGCACGCACCTTCTCTTGATCCAACCAATTCATGCCGTCGCCAATCCAGTGTCCAATGAACTAGACCTTATGCAAATTATCTTTTTTCACAGAGTGGATTTTCCCTTATAATCTGGAATTGGCCATAGTCTGCCAAGAGAGCTTATAAGCGCCTAAGGATTTTCTGCCATAGTCCATTAAGTTACACAGCTGTTTTTAGGTCATACTATGAAGTATGAATCTAGCCTGCTTTTAAGAGTTAAAGGAGAGGGGTTTCTACTAAACACAACAACTTGAATGGGGTGGGTGGGGCACAATCACCCGAACAACCTCCAAAGGATCAATAAATTCATCCATGAGGATTAATTCGAGACGTCCCTGATACGAGGTCAGAGAGTGGGGTAACAAACTACAAGACTGTTGGCTAAACAAATTTAATATTTAAGTAACATTGTTTCCTTATAGTCCAATATGGCCCTTTCCTACTCCGGAGCCCTTACTCTGGGGCCCTGAGCGACAACTTTAGCCTAATGAAAAGAGCCACCTCCGTACACAGTGATAGACAAGGGAATGTATAATAAAGTAATACTCATAGCTAAGATCTGCTTGGTTTTCTCTCTTTTCCTTGACAGGAAAAACAGAGAAATTCTACTTTTAGTTTTGATGCTTAAATTCAGAGTGCATGAAATTGCAATCTTTAAGCAAGATGCTCTTAAGAGTGTACGTACCATACGTAGTTCTCTAGGCCTCTTCCCATTGAGAGCTAGCTATTGTCAGGTGTAATAAGAAAGTAATGGCATTTTTTCTGGTTTCTGCACGGTGCATTCCTTCACCTGGGTACATATAATTCCCATTAGAAAGTAATGGCATCTTTAGCTACTTTTACCTCATCAAATAAACCAAACTCCATCCATAGGGTAGACATCACAAGGAAACTGCATGTTTGAGGGAAATTAAAGGATAAATTATATTCATATTTCATTTCCAAGCAATGGATATATAATACTCCATCGTGCTCAATCCCATTATAGCATAGCATTTCGAGGCTCAATTGACCACAGGTAGAATTTGAAATACCAGAAAAAACCCAATAAGGTAAACTGTTGCTTTCTTTGTACAACTTTTAACCAAAATATTTGCAAGTAGACTGTGCTCTGCTGCTTCCCATTATATATGTGTGTGTATGCAAACTCTGGCAACAAATCTTGCTAGCTATTTTTCTGCAATTTATTTTAGACACGAGCACTAACACAACATATTGCTTTAATTCCTCCCTTCATCATCATGTTAATTTGGCCTAGAAGAAGTTACAACTGGGATAAATATACAATCCCTCTAACCCTAATGAAGACTCCCCATCGACTTGCACACCTTTTAAGAAAACACTAAATTCCACCCAATCAATAGTCAGGGATAAAACTTATGTACTATCCAGAGAACGGTACATTGACTACATCTGGAAAGAAAATAGTTCACCTAATTTTGCAAGTCCACAAAAGGAGGAGTCCTAATTCAGGATGGAGGGATATTCATTATTATTGATTGGCTACAGCGTATTATCAACTAGAAATATTCCTAAGGAGCCAGTCTTGAGATCTTGGTCTTATTTCATATTAAGGCTCTTTCCATATTTCTCCTTGCACATGTGATTCCTATTAGGGACAAGTGTGGTTAGGTGGTTCACCTTTTCTTTAGGCACATTCAGAGTAGGTTACCAGATCTTAGTAAAAACGCCAACAGATTGCTGTTGTACATATGAAGCTATTAGTGATGTGATGGTCTATCTTTTTAACTAGTTTTTTTTTTATTTTAAATATTTCACTTAATTAATAACTTAAAAATCCCAGCTTGATATCGTAAGCTGCAATTACTAAGTCACTCCAGGTCATTCCAAATGCTGAAGTTGTTGCATGTGATATTGTAGCGCTAAAGAATTTTTTTAATCCACTACTACCTACAATATAATCTTCAAGATAAGCGGATCTCAAAAGTCAAAAAGTTTATGATAATTCGGTTTGATTAAGCAAAAAGGCAATAACTTTCTAATGACTCGGTAATGTTGAAGTGACAGGGATTTCAATATTGCAATGTATCCGATTTTTCAGAAGTGCGATGCAATGGTCATACGTGCAGGGACTGTACATTTTATCGAGGATATCACGGGATATTGATTGATTCGTTTGAAAAAGATATGCAACACCTGGTCTATTTTTGGGACTGTTACTAATGGGTAGGTATTTCAAACAAATTAAAAACAACCTTTTTAACCCATCTGACTCGTGAAAAAACAAATACAGCACTTTGTGATTAAGTAAATAGGATTCTAAATGCTAAAAATCATCAGCTTACCAAATACATTTGATGATTATGTTGTTGTGTATTATAGTTCGGAGCATCCAACCCAAAACCAATTGGCAATGGATGGAGTAGCCCCTTTATCTATTAATCTACGAGTCTTAGATTTCCCGATGTGGGATTTATAATCTCTACATGCCCCTCACATGCGGCATAATTTTGAGCCTAGCACATGAACTGAGTATATCGGGTGACGTGAAGCCCGTGTGGCCGTTGTGCCCGACATGTAGGAGAACAATCTTCGATATGATACCATATCATGCAGAGACTATAAATCCCACATCGTGAAAGCTAAGCCTCGTAAATCAATATGTAAGATAAAGTGGCTACTCCACCCATTGCCCATTGGTTTTAAGTTGGATGCTCCGAACTCTAACATGGTATCAAAAAAGTAAGGTCATGTCGTGCTAAGTTCTTCTTCTTAGTACTTCACTTCTACCGGCGGGCAATGCATTTTAGCCAAACCACCATAGATGCTATGCTACATCTTCAACTTACACTCACTATCTACACTCTAGCCTTCAACTGAGAATGTCATCTCTCTAGCCTTCCACTGCTGAAATCTTGCTTAATAGCTACTTATTATGTTACTTGTTATTTTGGTTCGTCACCTAAACCCCATGTTATAGGTGTTTAAAAAAGTACACCTCCTTGTTTTGATAGGTGTTTAAAAGCACAATTCCATGTCTCGATAGTTGTTTTAAAAGTACACTTCCTTGTCTAAATAGGTGTTTTAAAAGCACACCTCCTTGTCTATTTAGGTGTTCAAAATTACATCTCCTTTTGATGGGTTTTCAATGACAATCAAATGTCAATTGACTACTTGAATTGGTGATGGATTCATCTTGACTGTACCACCGCAACTCGCCATCCGCTCACTCGTGCTACCTTATATGAGTTGTGTTTCAAGTGAGACATGCTTGTGAAACATCCTCTAGCTTGAGGGGGAGTGTCAAGATCATTGACCATGATTTTAGAGGAGGATCTCAAGATTGTTGGCAAGATTTTAGCAATATGTAATTTTCCATGTTGTTAAGTTTAGATTTGGTAAACCCTTGAATGATGTAATTAAATGAATAAAGGATTGTTACCGTATTAAAATCTTTTGGCTTGGCTTATAAATTCTATGTATTCTATGCACTACAAAATATGTGATTCAACAATATTGTTTTCTTTCTTAAATATTTGTTTTCAATTTCAACATTGTGCTTATTGAAAATTACAGGGTGATTGCCATTGGTTGTTACTCAAGTTTTATCATCAATGCTCTAGCCTGGTTGCACTAGTACTTAATCTATTTTAGTCTATTTCATTGATCCATTTTTGTGTCGCCAGTGATTCTTGAAAAGTGTATATAAAAACTATTTAATCAGCAATATGCCAACACAGACCAAACATATGATATGCAAACTACTTCTGAGGAGACTTGAAATAATTTGACTTAAAAGTGACTCTTTTTTTTGTTTGTTTTTTAACAATTGTATTGTATACCAGTTAAGAAGATAAAATTATTTGAAGTTTCAACCTTCCCAAGACTAATAAATAAACCTTTCGCAGCTTACATCTGCTGTTTGTATTTCTCTAAACCTATTGAAAAGGAGGGGTGGCATGTATGTATTCTGTAACTAATTATTTTTGCTCAGTTATAATAAGTGACAACAAATATAGAGAGAGATGTATCAGGATATAATAAATGTCATGCTTACCAACAGATGGCGATGCAATTTCCAGGTCCAGGCCCCTGATAAGCTAACCACTGGGATTTAACACTTTGAACGGAAATGGACAACTCATCGATCCCGATCTATCCAAGAAAGATGCAGTCTTTGTTAGCACACATCACCAATAATCGCACCTCGCGAGAGCAAACTCCATCCCGAAAGTGCTGAAGCCAATTTAAAATCTCTGATAACGATAATAATAATATATTGAAGCCCAACCCCCCTTGATATAAATTTGATTTGATCACCCAATGGCATGGCAGGGTTGTCCACCAAGCATTCTGAGATTGTTATTTAATAAAAATGTTTGATACGAATGGAATGGCCGGTGTTGGGATAAAGCCCAAAAGCTAGAGCTAGGCTCTTATTATCATCCACGTCAAGCATTACTAGAATGAATAAATAAATGGATGCGTGACTAAAAAACCTCTGCCCGCTCCACCTCCATGCTAGGCAGCAAGGGTAACAAATGAAACCTCATTTCTTTCGAGCATTTCGTCGAACAGATTAGGAGCATTATCTCATCAGCCCAAGGCCCAATTTTAACATAAATAATAACACTGTGGAGAAAGTTCCAAGCAAACAGCACCACACTCTCTCTCTCTCTCTCCCTGTTTGTCTGTCTCTTGAGTACTTGAGTATGTATGTATGTATGTTACAATGAGGCCCTAATTAGGCCATCTCCAATGCATTGGTTAAATTGCACAATTTAAAGATTTTGAGCTGCAGTCGACAGTGTAAAAGCTAATATTGTAGGCTAAAATTGCAGTGAAATGCTAAAATTGCCATACGCCTACCATACACTCCCCACGATGGAATGTCCATCATGGGATGTCCCAGCACCACTGCCACGATGGAATGTCCATCGTGTGATGAATAAATTGGAGCCACGATGTACAGAATGTCGTGGCTCACCACACGACATTCTGTCCATCGTGTGGTGTTTCCAATTTTGAATTTCCGTCCGTTATGTGTAACGGCTCTTTCATCAAAAAAAATTCATAAATAGTCCATTTCTTTCTACAATTCTCGGCAGTACACTTATTTCATTAAAATTGCTCTTAGTTTTTCAATTTTTTCTTTCTCCCATTGATCTATATTAGTTCAGATATTTTTTAATTATGTCTAAAAATCGAGGAGCAAATATTAAAGTTTTTGAGGATGAAACTTTGTGTCGAGCTTATATTAGTGCAAGTGTCGATTCAATTCAAGGTACTAATCAAACCTTGGAAAAATTGTGGCAAGTTATTACTGTCAAATACCACGAGCAACCCAGAATTTTAGTTCGAAGGACTTCATCATCCCTTCAGTCTCGATTTTCTGTAATTACAACTGCTGTTACGGTTTATGTTGCGAAATTATCGCACGCAATGAATAATGCTGGTAGCGGAACTAACGAAATGGATTGGGTAAATATCTATTTTATTTTTTATAATAATTAATTTTTGTAATTTTTATATTATTTCTTCGTTATTTTATTAAACGTTTTACTTATTGTGTTATTTGTTTTTCGTTCTAAACAGGTCAGGGAAGCTCAAATGGCATATCAATTAGAAAAAAATAAAGTTTTTTCTTTTGATCATTGTTATCAAATATTAAAGGAGCTACAACGTTTTAGTTTGACAACAACATCTTCGAACAGTCAGCACTCCCGTTACGGGCCATCTGAAGAAACCATTGGTTCCTCAATTAACCTAGGCGACGATTCTTCCCCGATTTCTATTGAAGGTCCAGATTTGAATCGACCAATTGGAAGAAATGCTGCGAAATTAGACAAAAAAAAGGGCAAAGCTAAATTATTAGCTTCCGAAATGGCAGAATTAGAAAGATCTGAGGCATTTAATAAAATGTACGAAGAGAAAGTTGCATCGAATGCAAAAGCTAATGAAGAAATGCGCCTTCACATGTCTCGTTTAGAGAATTTCAGAGAAGAAGAAAGACAGAGAAATATCCGTGAAGAGGCAAGGCGAAACAGAGAAGTTGATCTTGCTGAAGAAAATGCGTTAATGTCAATGGATTTAACGCGTATGAATGATCAACAACGGGAGTTGTACAATTACCGTCTTCAAGAGTTTCTAAACCGAAGACGCCAACAATCATCACAGTTCAATCCGGGCAATCAGTACTTATGAATGGTGTTTTTTTATGCTTTCATTTAATGTTTTTCTCGATGTTATTTTAATGTATTTGTGTTATGAACTTTTAATGAAATAAATATCGATTTTCATTTCATACGGATTAACAAAGTAAAATACAGCACATTCTTTCATAAAACATACATAAAAGCTTCATAAAGGTTTCACCTTACATAAAATTAATAATAATTATCCGTCACCTTCATCTGACGAAGAAACATCGTCTGGATAGGTTTTTGATTCTTCAATTTCATATTCTTCAAACGCGTGATCTTCCCAATCTCGATCAAAAATATCCTCATTAAATATTAAACCTGGATTTGTACGCCTTAATTCTCTTTGGTGTTCCATACGCCTTCTAATTTCTTCAGCTCGTTGCTGTAAAAGCACAAAAATTGATGTTCGCTCGGCTAATGAAGGCAATAATCGATATTTAGGATCGAATTCAGGATTTTCCAACAGAGTTGACAATAACTCTGTTGGGACATATTTCCAGAAAAAATTATCTACCCACTCTTTTCCCCCTGTTCTATACAATTTAATCTTCTTTTTAACCCAGCGAGACAAATGATATTTCCAAAGATTTTTTGTTGCAAATACATGTGGGCTTATTCTACCACCTTGTTCAAAACCTAATGAGAAATCTAAGATAGGGATAAAGAAAATCTAAAATATGGATAAGGAAAATCTATATTATGATAAAACGTAATCTAAAAGCAGGTATGAGAGGATAAGAAAATATGGAAAATATCTACATGTACCATACACTTCTCCCGAGATGACTTGACAATACACTAACATATCTACAAGTGCCATACACGTCTCCCGAGATTATATATAATTTTAATATTTTGGATTTAGGGTATTATAATTATAATAAATTAACATTATATATATTAAGATAATAAAATTACAAATGATAAATATTGCATTCAATTTCAGAAGAGCACATTACATTTAAAATATTAAAAACACAAAAACTCATAAAACTTAAAAAACATACATTTAAGTAGAAAAATGCCAAAAAATACACTTAAAAATAATACAATCGAATTATAAAACATATGAAATTACGATTCAGAATGTAGTGCCCAAATGTGTTCTACTAAATCTACACGCAAGCGATTGTGCGTGACAGAATTAATCATCTCATTGCGACGTTGCATGTAATTATTAAAGATCACTGTAGGATCTCGTTGTATCGGTGGAAGTTCTTCAATTTGATCATACTCACAATCCCAATCAATTCTTCTTTCATCATCAATAATCATGTTATGCAGTATTATACATGCTTGCATTACGGAGCTTAAAGTCGCCTCGTTCCATAATCTCCCGGGTTGTCGTATGATAGCAAATCGGGCTTGTAGAATTCCAAAAGTCCGTTCTACGTCTTTTCTAACACTCTCCTGTGCTGCTGAAAATATTTTTTCTTTCTCTGAATTTGGCGTTTTCATACTTTTCATAATAGTCGCGTAGTTAGGATATATACCGTCAGCCAAATAATATCCCATATTATAGTGATTGCCGTTTATTTCATAGTTCACTGGCGGACATCTACCATGTAACAGATTTTCAAAAACATTTGATCTCGCCAACACGTTAAGATCGTTATTCACACCTGGCATACCGAAATATGAATTCCATATCCAAGTGTCGTAGGACGCAACAGCTTCTAAAATAATTGTTGGAGCGTGCTTATGACCACGATACGACCCTTGCCACGCAACTGGACAATTCTTCCATGTCCAATGCATGCAATCAATACTTCCAAGCATCCCGGGGAATCCACGAGCAGAATTTTCATTTGAAAGACGATGTAAATCTGCTGACGTAGGCGCTCTAAGGTACTCACTGCCAAATATAATTATAATAGCATTACAAAATCGTTTTAATGACGCTATTGAAGTGGACTCACCTATTGCAAGGTATTCTCCCCATATATCAGCGCATGCCCCATAACACATATGTCGTAGTGCTGCAACAATCTTTTGATGGGGGCTTAAGCCAAGACAGCCTAAACCGTCAGGTTTTTGGACGAAGTAGTTATCGTAGTTCGCCACAGCCTCCAAAATGCGGTTGAATAGTGTTCGTCGCATGCGAAATCTACGCCGAAAATCCGTTTCGGGATAAACTGGATTTTCTGCAAAATACTCGTTCCACAACCTTGAATGAGCAACCTGTCTTTGTCGGTATTTGTATCTCTTTACAGTGACTTCAGTCGTCTCCAAAATATTAATATTAAATATAGCCTTTTGCCTCCTCCCTTCACTATATGCAACAGCTTCATCATCATCATCATCTTCATTTAAGTTTGCCATTTGTTGAGATAGTAAAACAATTTCATCATCTATTGTATCTTGACCGTAAAAACCTCTTGAAGTAGACATATTTAGTGTTATTAAAGTATTTAACAACACATAGAGTATTTAGGAATAAATTGAATAATTGTCTTTTAAAGACAGTGTGAAAATGTGTTCATTTATAAGAAATAATGTGTAGAATGGTGTGTTCAATGCATTGGGTGGGGTGGTGTGTACAATTAAATCTAGGATAGTGTGTCCAATGCATTGAGTGGGATAGCGTGTACAATTAAATCTAGGATAGTGTGTCCAATGCATTGAGTGGGATAGCGTGTACAATTAAATCTAGGATAGTGTGTCCAATGCATTGAGTGGGATAGCGTGTACAATAAAATCTAGGATAGTGTGTCCAATGCATTGAGTGGGATAGCGTGTACAATTAAATCTAGGATAGTGTGTCCAATGCATTGAGTGGGATAGCGTGTACAATTAAATCTAGGATAGTGTGTCCAATGCATTGAGTGGGATAGCGTGTACAATAAAATCTAGGATAGTGTGTCCAATGCATTGAGTGGGATAGCGTGTACAATTAAATCTAGGATAGTGTGTCCAATGCATTGAGTGGGATAGCGTGTACAATAAAATCTAGGATAGTGTGTCCAATGCATTGAGTGGGATAGCGTGTACAATAAAATCTAGGATAGTGTGTCCAATGCATTGCGTGGGATGGCGTGTACAATTAAATTTAGGATAGTGTGTCCAATGCATTGGGTGGGGTGGCGTGTACAATTAATTATTGGATAGTGTGTCCAATGCATTGGGTGGGGTGGCGTGTACAATTAAATCTAAGATAGCGTATTTTAATAATATATAATTTACATAAAATATAAAATGAATTGAACAATTATTCCATTACTTCTGACACGAACATTACAAAGTAAACAATAATAACATAATTAAATGACGTAATCGAACTAATCATCATCAAGGTTAGGCCATTGCGAATATGATTGCGAGTTCTCACGCAACCGTTCTATCTCTGCTTCTTTTTCCAAAATTTGACGGTCTTTCTCCTTTAATTGTTGTGACATGTCAGCGGAATGCATAAATAATTGATATTTTAATTGATTGGCACAATTCATTGCGTCGATGTAAGCATTACGCCAAATACCCCGTGATTGCGTCATAGCTGGTGGGGCTTCGATTGAAGGTCTATCTCGTGACAAAGGCAATTGAATTGTTTCAAAATTCGATGTACAAAAGGTATAACTCCAATCAGGTGCCAACGCTTGTGCAGAGGATGAACCACCTTGACTATTATAAACTCCTCCTACCACCTCGTGTGGCGTACATGGTATTTCAACATCACGGCCTACCAACGCCGCATATCTAACAATGTCGATATTAACCCCTCTACCGATTGGTGGTAATGAGGGACCGCCAGCTACATATGCCCAATATTCTTCATAAAGTTCTTTCGTTGCTTCAGATAGATACACAGTACATAGTTCCCAACCATATTGGGCATAATGATTGTAAACATCTCGAGGAATCTTACTCATTTTATTTGGAGGATCTTTAGGAATAGCAATGCCCCCAAATATTTGACGGTAGCACCGTTCGGCCAAATACCAGTTTCCCCCGATTTGGGGATCAAGTAAAAGATACCAACACGTGAGAGGTTTAACGAAATTACTTGGATCGGGAACGTCAATGCAATATCGTTTCTGTATGGTTGCCAAATAATTGACTGCATTGACCGCATCTCCAACTGCTGATCCGCAACTTCAAGATTGAACCTCACAGAATTTTTGGCGGTCTCCACATTGTCCAAACTCCATCGGTGGATTCTAGGCCATACTTGAGGTTGTCCGGAGATAAGCTGCGGACATTGAGTTGCCATGTACTCGTAAAAAAAGAACTGCAATTTATTAATAAGTATTAACAAACGTAAATGTCAATATAATTATAATGTTATATAAATAAATGACAATACATATTAAAATATATTTATATGTACCTCAATTGGCTGCCAAAAGAAATTTAAGCTTTTAATTTTTCTTCTAGATGCAACATTCAGACCCGAATACATTCTTGCCAAAATTGCTGATCCCCAGTCATAGCGCCCAACATTTTCAACATCGATGACATAATTTAGCCAAAAAATCGAGCAACTACTACTACCTATGGGAAAAAATACATACCCTAAAATGTAGAATAAGTATAATCTAACTACGGATTCAGCCCCAATAGCTTCTACTATATCGTCACTGCCCAGATAATTAGAGATAATAGAACCTTTTATCGCTCCGAATTCTATTTCATCTAGGAAAAATGGAAAGTAAGTAGCTATTGTCCCATTTTCCCTCATTAATTCCGCGTCATCATGTACTTGAGGAATCGGTAATTTATCGCCACCAATGGAAATTCCTATTAAAAATTTCAAATTATAATACATTACTAGATTCATAATAAAATTATGTAAAAATAAAATGAATATAACTAAATTTAGTTTTATGTATGTACCTGTTAACATTGTGAAGTCAAGAGGTGTAAAACCTAACTCGCACGTAGGCAGGTGGAATGTATGGGTGGTGTCCCACCAACGTCGACAACATGCTTCAACAACAGTACGATCCGAATTCGGCATTTGTCGTTTAAACAAATCACACAATCCAGTATTATCAAGTAACATTTGTACTTCTGGATTAACTATTAAGTCCTTATACAGATTTCGTGCAGTATGCCAAGTCGACCTTATGTAGAATAAACTACCTTCAGGTGTTCTTTTCATTTTAGAAATATGATCATTATCGTCAACAACCCTTTTATAATTAGCAAAAGGGGAAGATGAACTTGCACCTTGATTATTACTAGGACCTCCTTCAGTTTCGGTGTCTGAACGACGTTCGGATGATCTCCTTCTTGCAGTGCTAGGCCTAGCAGCTTGTGTACTAGAACCTCTTTCATTTTCAGGTTCTGAACGACGTTCGGTTGATCGCCGTCTTGCAGAGCTAGGTCTAGCAGCTTGTGTACTAGAACTGCCTTCTTCGGGAGGATTTGAGACACTAGATCTCCCGAAATATCTTTGAATTCTTTTCATTATGCTGACAATAAATAATTATATAACATGATTACATAAAATGCAAATAAAGTTTATATATGACGCGCAAATATTATTATACCACTATGACTTGTTAGCACATAATGGATTTTTTTAATTTTATATAAACATTTTTTGTAAAACAAAAAAGTTTATATAAACCTTTATTTAAAAGAAAAAGTTTATATAAACCTTTATTTAAATAAATACTAAATATGAGTTTTATTTAAAAATTACATTTGAAGAAAATAAATCTTATTAGATTGAAGTGTGTGGTAATGTGTATGGTTGTGTGTATGATTAGTTCATAAATCATCTGGAGATTTTGTGAACAAGAATAAAGTTATGGTGTGACTAATTTGATTTTAGCAATAAATTATGCTACAACATGTTATTGGTAGATTTTTTTTAGTGTACTATTATCAAAATAACTATTTATTGTGATATTATAGATAAGTTGACATTACATTTTAAACATGTAATTATTAAAATTAAAATAATAAAAAATATGAAACAAACAAATAAATTTATATATAATAAATCAAAAACATTACAAAAATTAAATAATACCTTAGTTATCTTCAAAAAAATTAATCTGCCTCGAAATTGGGGGAGAATGATTAATGAAATTAAGTGTATATATATGAGGAGTGAGAGAAATAATATATTTGAGATGGCCTTAAAATGGGGAGAGAGAAGTATAAATATATTTTCAAATCCTACCGTTAAATTAAACAAAGAGCCGTTGGGTGGAGCCGTTGGAGCATCCCCACGATGTTCATTGTGTCGTGGGGAACATGGTGACTAGGCAAGCCACACGACACAATGTCCATTGTGTGGCTTAATGCAAAAATTCCCCCTACGCGCTGCAGATGCTTATCGATAGTGTAAGGTAAAATTACTTTTTTAGCCTACAATATTAACATACACAATAGAGATGGTCTTACAGGCAGCGGGTACAGCACTTCTCATGTGATGTGATGTGATGGTATGGTATTCTTTCTGTAGCAAAATGGAGTATTATTTTATTATTTGTCAATCAGGCGATTAGAATAGGAGGAGGATTCAAGTTGGAGACAATTCATTCATGTGGACTTTGGAATAGGAGAAGAGCGCCCACGGGGGCACCCTTATTGATTGAATCGGTAATTAAAAGGCCCTTTAGCTAACGGCCCAGCCCACTATCCCAAAATTAGGTTTTACTTAGAATTAGGGTTTGCCTTTGCCTCTATTTAAACAAAAAATACGGATGAAGCTGTGTTGTGATCATAATATTCTTACTACTCACCAGTCTTTACTGCAGAGGTAGATAGAGGTCGACGTAGCGTTTGACGTTTCTTTTTCCTTACTTGTGTTTTCGGCTTGTTAGATCTTTGTTTTGTTTTGAATTCTAATTAATGGTTTGTTTTTACATTTAAGATTTGGGGGCAAATGATGATGAAATTATTATTTGGGCTGATTAAACCATGAAGCTCCAAATTCGAGCTTTTTAAAACTGATGCCTCCCTTTTCTTTTCTATATATATATATATATATATATTCAGCTTCTTTTTTTATTTTTATCCGTCATCTTCGCTAATTCAATCTCTTTTTCTTTTTCTTTAAATTTAATTCAACCCTAGGAATCACCTGTACCAGCATATCATCCTTTAACTTAAATTTTTTTTTGGGTGCAGAGCTATCATTCTGTGATACAAAATTTTAGTTATTTGATTTCTAAAATAAATTTTAGTAGCATATGAATATATCAAAATTTGTTGTTTTGGGATATTGTGACATTTTCCGTCAACACCTGCTACTATCCCCTGATGGATGGTTCAAGAAGGAAAGGACTTTTTCTTATGGTGCCGTAAGCGTTTGATCAAATTGGTCGTAACCGTTAGTTGGATTAATAATACTTCAAAAAACAAAAAAAAAAAAAAAAACATTTTTCAAATTGATCATAACCGTAAGCCGTTTAGCTGTTGGAAATTATTGACCTTCGATGTGTGATTTTTAACAACATTGAAGATTTTGGTTCTCATAAGACAACCCATACTATGGGATTAAAACAATCTTACGCTTACCGGATTTTTTTTTCCGTTGATTTTTATTGGCATGCGTAAACTCTACACGGAAAGTAAGAAAAACATGTTTCAAGAGAATAGGTGACTTAATACTTTTAATTTGACTGTTATATTAAACGAAATAAAATCATTTGTAAAGTATGCAATTTCATTTTAAGTGTATTGATCATTTTAGTTATAAAATAATTTAAATTATATTATTTTTTGAAAATATTATTATATTTTATACATCTAAATCGAAAGTTTAGAATTCATTTAAGATGTTTACTCAAACAATTAATTTGATCATTTTTAGAAAGGTAACCGGGAATATCAATTTTTAACAACAAAGGCAATATTGATTTGTAAGGCCAATATTTTATGAGCACTAAGGTGTAGTTTTGTTGCAATTTTAAAAAATATTTTTTGGTGTTTTTTGTGTAAAAAAATTGAGTTTTGTTCACTCATTTTAAAATTTTCATTCAAGTAAAAATAAATTATTTTTTTTCATTTTTTCATTTAGAAAAACTTTAAGAAATGAAAAAAAAAAATTATACTTTCTTAAAAAATTTAAAAATAGTGCATCAAATATAAATCTAATTGAAAAACAGTTTTAAAGAACTAAACTAAAAACTTAATTTTAAATTAAACATTCAAAAATTTCAACCTCTAATAATGAGTTTGTTGAAACTAATACATACATTCACAGTTATATGTTTAGTTATTTTATGACTAATTTATTATCAAAGCAATTATAGTTTTACTATGGTATAATATTACTTTTAAAAATTATGCCATATGTTTTGTGCCTTCCGGCAATAAACATAATTGTTTTATTAAGAATACAACCTTCTTTTACTACTACCATAATTTTAAAGCATGAAGGACATGGGGTAGTTACATGGGCATATGTATTGGGGATGTTGAAGCGAATTCGAAATCAAACGATTAAATCGTACTGAGCCGCACCAATCTATAAAAAAGAAAAAGAAAAGGAGAGAGGCCAAAACTAAAAACAAAACAAAGAAACATAACAAAAATCAAATATGTTTGGTTAGAGTTTAGGGTATAACATTGCAAAACTAAAGCGGACTAAACTGAATGATTGTATATATGACTTAATAATTATATTTCTTCACTATTTAAAATTTTATGTTTAAAGTTTACAAGGTCTAGTGAGAAATCGAGTCTTTTAGCTATCATGAACATTGGAGTTCTATATAAATTTAAGATTTAATATTTTGGTATCAAAAATATGTATGAGCAAGTATAGAATTATTATTATTTTTTTGACAAAAATAAGTATTGTCTAACAGTTTATTTATTTAAAAAAAACACATATATAAAAATCGAATAAAATCCAACCAAAAATTTTAGTTCAAGTTTGGATTTGGATTTGATATATTTAGAAATCGAAATCGAGCTTTCAAATTAGGTTTGAATTTGGGTCTCGTAACTTTTATCTTGGTCGAAACTGAAAACACCCATATCATGTTCTATGGTATTTTTAGTTGTTTTGAAAAAATTTCGAGCATATATTGTAATTTGTATGTGTTTATTGTATAGTCTATCAACTAGAAGGGTATACTTTAACTTATTTTTTAACATATCACATAAATCAAATGTTTTTCTTTTTATTTTTTATTGTGTTATCAAACATAACCTAATGTTATAATTTATGTTCTTCTAGTTTATATACTTAACAACAGTAATAAATAAATAAAAACATTAATATATTACAACATATACCCCTCTAGTTAATATATTTTACAATAAAAACATACATATTACAACATATGCTTCAAAATTATGTTCTAACTTCTTACGCAAATTAAATATTTTTTTTATTATTTTTCATGTTATTAAATGGAGCCCTAAAATACATAAAATAATTGGTAAGATACCCATCTAAATTTAAAAATAGCCTTAACCTTTCATTTTTTAAAAAATAAAAAGGATATAAATTATAAGATGAAATTTTTTATAAAAGTTAAGTTAGTTGGCCATAAACAAAAGCTTCAAAACAAGGAAAAAGTGTTTTCGTTTACTCAAATTTTTTTCCCTTATCAAAGAAATGACTCATTTTAACTTAAATTTATCCATCTATTCACTCACCTTTAAATATGTTTGTTCCGCTCTTTTCCATCATTCTTTCCGGTAAAATAAGAACAAAAATATCATTCAATATTTGTAAAAATATGAAGTCTAAAAAAAGATTATTATAGAAATATCTTCTTTTTCTTCTTCTTTTAACATCTTGTTGGATAAAAATTACTATATTTTTATAGGGCCCTTTTGAGTTACCCCTTAGATAATTGCCATAATTAGAGTTACCCCCAGTTTTATAATCCTTTTAGTTACCCCTATGATGTTTAACAGAGTTAGCCTTCAGTTAAATTTTTAGTGTAAAATAACTGATTTTTCCCTGTGAGTAACTCAAATTAGGCCTATTTTCCAGGGGATTAACTAAAATTAAAACATTAACCTAAATGAATTTTTTTTCTTAACTTTTTTATTGTAACTCTGCTACAGTTGTTTTTCTCTAAATACAAAATACTCAATCATGTATTTAGTATATTGTCTAGGTAATTCAAACCATTAGGCAATGGTATATAATGTCAACAACGTTTTCATTTATATTCTCTATACATAAGCATACAAAGATTTAAAAATTTATAGATATACACAATAATTTTTCATTGTTTTCTCTCTATATATACACATACCTAGATTTTTTATACATACATAAATACAAACTTCATTTTCTCTCTCTATATATACCCGTCCAAATAAGTCAACTTCTTTATACGAATTTCTCATTTCTCTCCATCTCTCAACAATACAAAGCTCCATCATCATCATCCCCTTCCCTTTCTCTCTCAACGAAGCACCACCAAGTTCCCTTCATCATCAATGAAGCATTCTCAGCATGTCTTTCTCTATACATCATTATTTCCCTTCCCCACTCTATCTTCATTAACAAAATTTAACTAGCAATTAATAATGAGCTAATTCAAGACATAAATATGTCAATTTTATGTCAAAGATTTAGAAGACTCGATTATCTATGCCCTAAAAATAATACCCCAAATAAAAGAAAAAAACTGCAAAATTACCCGTTTGCACACCATCAAATTCGCACAATTACTTTCACATAAAACTCACTCCTCTCTCTCTTATCTAAAAATGCAAAATAAGCCAAACCCACATTTTTATTTCATTATTTTTAGAAAACCCACTCCAACTCTTGCTATCACAAGAATCAAACCCGATTTTTACATTTACTGTTATGGAACAAATTAAACCCAAATTCAAAACCCTAGATTTAAAATAAAACAAAAATGGAGAAAGAATGAAGAGAATCCTCAAGATAGATTATTTCCAGCGAATCTATCGTTAAATGGAGATTCTTGATTGGGATGAATGTTTTGATTCAATTTTATTAATAGGGAGAGAGAGGGGAAAAGAAAGAACGATGCATAGAAATATATTTTTTTTTTGAGTGGAGATGGAAATAATTGAGTATTTTAAGTTTAGAACAAAGATAAGTTGATGAATTTTGTGCTTAAAGAAAATAAATAAAATTAAGGCTATAGTCAAAGTTACAATAAAAAAAATAAGAAATTTTTTCATTGAGGTTAATGTTATAATTTGAGTTAGCCCCCTGAATAATAGGCGTAATTTGAGTTTACCCTAGGAGCAAATCAGTCTTTTTATACCAAAATTTAATAGAATGCTAACTCCGTTAAACATCAGGAGATAACTCAAAGAATTATCAAATCGAATCATAACTCTAATTATAACAATTATCCAAAAAAAAAAAACTCGAAAAGCCCCTTTTTTTTATATATGGTTTTGTTTTTTTATCTTTTATGTCTTCACACTTGCTCAAAGTGGCAGAACTGCCGTCCTTCCAACCAAAGATTTTATGAGGAAAAAGATGGATACGAAAATCAAATCAAATGCGTGCAGAGAATGGCTATTTACAGTAATCATCAAATCAACGATTGTATCAATCATTCATAATCATAGATAAGGAAGGAGGGTGATACCCTCCGTTTCATACATTTGTCAGCTGCTCTGCTGGAGTATCAATCAATATACTAAAAGCGTGGAATTTTGATTCCCCACTAGAGTAAAGCCGTCATTTCTCCTTATTATATAAATAAATAAATAAATAAATAAAATCTGGTAAGGTCGAGAAAGAGATATATATATATTAATTAAATTGGAAACAGAGCAGTGGTTTTCTTCTACCTGCTCCCCCATACATCTTATTCTAATCTTTAGGTACCAGTACCACGGCTGGACTATTCTGGCCCGAAGATGCTTGCTTGGTTGTTGTACATTCATAGGGCGATACCATTGTCAGCCTGCGCCAACATTAATTTAAAACATGGCTTATTTATCACATTAATACTAGTATAAGACTGCCACTGGAACAACTTTGGATCGTCTTGGAGTTCCCAAGGTCGAATTCCGGCGTTGTCAAAATAATGCTTGGCCAGCGGCAGCCACGAACCGCGAGCGGAGATTAGTCGAGGTGCCCGAAAGCTTGTCCGAACACCCCGTAGAGAATCAAAAAAAATAATTATTAAACGCAGAGGAATTGATATAACTGCGCGCGTGCACATGGTGGTAGAATTAGAGTGGGAAATTAGGTTTTATTGTTGCAGTTTATTGCATATGGCATGAGAGAATTTTGGGGGTACGTTGCTTTAAATCATATCAGCAGGTGATTTATGAAGTGGATAGGTAGGTATGTGTGTGCCAGAGCTTGGAATTGGAAAGCAAAACGATGTCATGACAATTGGGTTATCTGCAACAACAGTTGGGCATACATGAGAGGACTCTTGTATAATGTTTGTTGTTTTGCTGTTTTTTGGGTTTGACTGCTTTTTATTGTTCCTGTTGGAGTTGTTTTGTTAGATAGATGTGAGGGTTGTTTATCTGGCTAGTTGGTGTTAATTTCCTGGGGGGGAAGGTGTACCTATTTGTTTTGTAGAAATTTTCACTTCACCCAAAAAGATAAAAAAAAAAATGCTCTTTGGTACAATCTTTTGTTTTTTCACGTATTCTTAAAAATTAGTGATTAAATGTATCAAATGTCAAATCTAAAGATGGTAAAGAAACTCATTTCTTCAGGAAACTCGTTTTTTTGGTCTTATCGTCCAGGGGTAGAGTACATCAAAGAAGAGGACAAATTTGTTAAAATGCCTCCCTCCCCTCCCAAGGTGAAAACCAAAAACCAAGTAGAACTCAAAGAGTAACTTTACTGCTCTTTGAGCTCAAAATAACATTCCTTTTGCCGTTAGAATTAGTTGTTGAACGAAACCAAAGCCAATTTCCCTGTATATCTACCACCAACTCTAGATTCATTAACGAATTTTTAAATAAACCCACAAAAAAATTTGTTCTCAGTCTAGTGTGAGAATATTTTATTCTCGCCTTATTTATTTTTTAAAAAAAACTTTCATTTTTTTTCAATAGTATGGTGAATTTACTAAATGCATAATAGAGAGGTTAACTTTAAAGTCAATGATTCAACTCATGAAGTAGGATAAGGGTGGTTTTCTTTATTTGTAAAATTAAGAGAGATACTTGGACCCCCCTTAATTTGATAAAAAAATAGCTGAACTTTTGTCATTGCTAAAACAAAAGTACGTGATAAAACTTTTTTCATATTTAATAAAAGTAGTTCACTTTTTTCATATTTCATTAATCATCAAAAAATTACACAATTAAATTTGAGCTACATAAAAAAAAACAATAGAACTCATATATTATACAAATAATTATCATATACAATTCATAACAATTCACTTTTTGCCATGAAAACAGTTCATAAAGACATCTTTTAAATTTATTTTAAGCATAAAAAAAAACATTTGATCACTAGTACAGTGTATTCTAATCATCAAACTTTTGAATTTTGGTATCGTATATACCATTATGTAAAATTATATTCAAAACATCTATCTATTAGATTTAAATCATCTTTGAAAAGAATAAAAAAAAGTAAATCAATCATTAATACTTAATCAAAATATATAACTAATCTAATGATCAATTGAATAATCATTATTCAATTAAAAAAAGATGTAATCGATTGAATAACAATTAAAAATTATTTTAAATCCATAGATCTAGAAATTATACTAATAATTACTGTAAAAATAACCTTAAGATATATCCCAATTATTGCTTCTCTTAATTAGAATTTTAAGATATATGTATATATAAAGACCCACGCAATTTTTATGTCGTTAATATAGAAAAGGAGAAACAAAAATTGTTTAATTGCATGTAATTTCTTTGGCTTTATTACTGAGGATAACGCAAAACCGCCGTGATAATTTTGTCGATGGTAGAAGTTAGACTAAGAAGAAAAGAAGATTAAAAAATGAGAAAATCAAGAAAAACAAAAAAGAAAAGAAAAGGTAGAGTCATATATTTTTAGGGTAAACACATATAATACTAAGTGGGGTGAAGAAAATAAATTAGTGGGTGTAATTTAAGACTATTCAAACATAATAGGCGACAGGTTTTATTAGGAGAAAAATGGGCGTGGGAAGAAAGATTTTTAAACTATTTTCTAAGTTAATTTAGTTTAAAATTTGGCTTTTATAAAAGTGAGAAAAATAATAATGTATTTAAGAATACTCTTCATTAATTCTTCACGTCACAAATCTTGTATAGTGTGTGAAAGTTAATTACTTCCCTCTCAGCTATCATTATTGTTTTGTTGGCCTAAATTAACAACAAGAGGACCAATGAATGATTTGATGCTACAAAACATAGATACAATAAAGGAAGGAACTAACTATATATATAGCATTAAACTGTCCTTCCTCCTAAGGTCATCTCTAGTGCAAGATTCAATAGGGTAAATATGATTTTTGAACTGCCAAATTGCACTTGAAAAAAAGTCAAAAGTGCATGATAAAAGCTAAATTGAAGGCAAAGTTATCTACCGGACAAATTTTTTTGCCTAGGCGATATATGTATTGTCATGGGTTGACACAATGTAGAAACTATGAGGCGATATAATTACACATCGCCTAAATAAAAATTTCACCATGTGTCAAGTGGCCAGACATCCCGGACATTTTGTAAATGATTTGAGAGATACATCATGGGTTGTCCAAGTGAAATTTTAGCTTCTTGCAGTACAGTTTTCTCAAAATAGGTATGTTAAATATCTACTTTTATCTTATATACTATTGAGCTTTTGTATCATAGATGGCCTAAAACATATATAAAGTATACCAATCATATTAAAAGTTTGGCCATAATTTATAATAAGAATATTAAATGAAGGGCCTAAGGGTGTTAAGGCCAATCCGAAAACTGACCGAACAGACCGAATCGATCCATAAAACCTTGAACCAAAAATAAAAATTGAAAATGAGAAAACTGAACTAAAACCGAATAGTTTGGAGCAAGTTAGTCCAAAACCGAACCGAATTATTTACAAGAAAAAAAAATGTTAATATATACTCGAAAGGCATACGTTAATTATACTATAATATAAAAAAAATAATATTTTATAAGAATATATTCCTTATTAATTACATATTGTGATCATCTTAAAAAAAAGGTCATTAAAGCGTGCCCTTATTGTTGAATTACCACACAATGCTAAGATTTTTTTTATCACATACTTGATGGCAAGATAATTCATCATTTTATTTAATGTGTTTTATTCTTATAAATGTACAAATAAAATAATAATTAAATAGAAAACATGGTATCTATATATTTGCTCCTTATTTATAAAAAATCACAACTTTAATTTGAATGTGAATCAATCTTACATAACTATTAGTATTATATTGTTATGTTAAATTAATTTTTTTTTAAATGTCAAAACCAAATAAAATCGAACCGAAACCAAACCGAAAAGTTTGGTTCAAGTTTGGATTTCAAAAATTTAAAACTCAAAACCGAACTTTATATTTTGTTTAGGTTTAAAATATTTTAATTTTTACCCTAATCAAAACCGAAAACATTCCTGTGAAAGACAACAAACCATGTCCCGTTGAAATTTTATCACTTAAAATGTAAATTGTGTAAAATGTCCATTTTACACAATTTCTTCTCTCCTAATTTTACTATTACACTATTTCTTCTCTCCTAATTTTTCTCATTAATTAATCAGTTATGTAAAAATATATCTAATCTAATGACTTCATTTATGATTTAATCGACTTTGTTTTAGTATTTGAACTTATAAAACTATTATACTTGGTTCAAGGATTTGAAAATATATTATCAATGTTTAATTAATTTTAATTTAATATAATATTATGTCTTTTTTAAAAAATTTTTGTCAAATGTACAAATTTTATTTTATAAATTTTTGCATGTAGTGAAGTAATGGTGCTTTGTAATTTTCATAATGAAATAGGTTAGCCTGGTTTTGTAATTTTCATAACGAAATAGGTTAGTCTGGTTGAAAAGTTCAAATTATATGATCTTTCTTATTTTTATTTAGAATCATTTGAACAAAATAAAATAATAAGACCAAATTGTCATATTAAAAAAATTTCAATTTTCAAATGTGTTATATTCAAACAAACAACGTTTTTTCAAATACAATTTTCAAAACTAAACAAACAAGTTTTTCAGTTTTCAGTTTTCAATTTCAATTTTTTTACTAAACGCGACCTAAGTAAATTTTATTATTTAATAATAAAATTTAATTAAAAATAGAAATAAAAATAAAAACAAAAATAAGATTAATAGATTGAACCAATACTCTAATATTATGTTTGAAATCTTCTCTTCCAAGGGCTTAAGTCCTTAGGAAAAAAAAAACCGCAATAAATATCATATTTAACAATACTTTTGTCAAAATAATATACAATATTAAAAATATATAATTCATTTTTTGTAAAATAATATTATAATCTAATAAAGGTATAATTACTTTGTCAGCAAAAATACCCTCAAAGAAATACCAATATATAAAAGGAACAGAGTATATGGAATATCGAGGGTGGCATTTTTCTAAGTTTTTTTGCAATGGATTACGAGTCACTCAATGAAACAATAATAAAGCTGGGTGATATTTATACTCTAAAAAATATTTGGTAACACTTTATTTTTCATTTGCCCAATAACAAGTAAATAAGTATATGTTCATCGCTCGATAACAAGTAAGTGCATTTTACTCGCCTGATAACAAGCGAGTAAAAACTTCAATGTCTTACTCGCTTGCCATCGAGCGAGTAACATGCACTTACTCGCTTGTCATTGAGCGAGTAACATACATTTATTTACTGGTTATCGAGCGAGTAAAATAAAGTATTTGATGGTGTGTAAATAGGGGCAACCATGGTAAATTAAAAAGGCAAATTAGCTAAGGAAGAGAAAAGAAAAAAGGAGAAAGGAAAAAAGGAAAAGAGAATAATGACTGACCTCTCTTTACGCTTCTCGAAGAACCTCTGTAATGACTTTCTTCGAGCTATCGGTAGATCTGAACAAACATTTTTATTTCATCATTACAGTATTAATTAATTTTGTAAATCCATAGAGAAAATTGAATATAATGAAATTAATTAAATTAAAGCTAGCAAAGAGTAAGGAGAAAAAAAAAAAAACCTCTGTTGAGCGTCTCCAACAACTGCTGTTTAACACCTGAAGAAACAGCCAGTTTTGAATCGGTTGTTGATTCATCAAGGGCTTGGGATCCTCGTCCTGCTTCCTGAGCAAGTTTTAGGATATTCTCCGCCTAATCCATTATTAACAATTTAATTAAAATAAATTTTCTTTTCTATTCTATTCGACTATAAATACACGACTTTAATTAATACATTACAGAAAACTAAAATGAAAATTAAGATGAAGGAACCTGGTGGGGAGGGACTTTGAAAACGGAGACGGTTCCGTTATAGAAAATAGTCAAAGCAGCAGCTGCTGCTGCTGTCTCAGGACCATCAGTTTCAGAAGTAGAGAAAGTTCTGAAAATCATTAGATGTTTATGTTTTATTGACAAAATGAAATAGAAACGAAAGTAGAGGCATATACATTTGATCGAGACAGACATCTTCATTCATTTATTAGATAGAAGAAGAAAAAGAAGAAAGCAACAACAACAATAATAATACCTGAAAGTAGGAATATAGATAGGAAAAGCGGGATATGAAATTGGATTGTCCCTTGGGTGTAGAAGGAACAGAATACGACTTCTCTGAACGACTTTCAGACAGATTTGGACTGGAACCAGATGCAATCAGAGATTTCAGAAGTTGAGGATTGATCCTAGAAATGCCGCTCTTGAATATCTGCGGTGTATATATTATTTACATTTACGATGACGATGAGTAATAAAAAAAAAAATTAAAATTAAGGCAAAGCTAATAATACAAAACCTCGAAAGCTCCTACGGCGATCTAAGAGCTTCTGGGGTTCGGGGCAGATGTCGTGGTTATTCTCGGTCGGTGGGAGATCGACTTCAACAGCAGGTATCGACATTGTGAGTAAAGTGGGTTTTATTGATGTGGGGCTGTGGCTTACACAGGAGAGAGAAGGAATGAAATTGAATTGAAAAGATGGGAGAATGAAGGATATATAAAGCATGTATAAATAATAAACTCAGAAGAGGAGTACCCTTTTGGAGCTTTAAATGAGGAGTGGTCCCGGGGCCAGTGGGTGGGGTGGGGGTTTCTATTACTCAAATTGAACGTATTCCACGAGGTGCCGTTAGGTAATCAGGCACAATACGCATGTATGTATATCATTTTAATTACGGAACTTGGTAATGTGGTGCAAACTTTAATTATCCCAAGCAGACATATTAGATTTATGGGTAGTGCGGGTATAGGCATGGCAAAAAAGCTCAAACTCAGCGAGTTTTCGACCCAACTTGACCTAACCCAAGCTAATCTGTTTGGGGTGAGTTTAGTATTATTTTTTTAAAACCCGAATTGAGTTTAGGGTGGGTTAGAGTTTTGCCGACTAAAACTCGACCCGACCCCGACCCACTTGCATATATATAAATATATTAATATAAAAATTATATATAGTATTTATTTTAAAAAAAATTAGACATTTTTTGACCAAATGTAGGCCATTAGATCATATACATGAACACATTTATATATACATTAACACCTCCCCTTCTATGTTTTATATATGTATATATAAATAATAATAATAATAATTTGGGGAGGGGCGGGCGGGTCTCCTAGGCATGCTTGCGCCAAGTTTGGGTTTAAAAAAAATGTCTCGGGTTCAGGGCGGGCTAGTGTAAATACGGATCTAGTTTGGTAATGTGCAAACCTGCCCCATACCCAACCCTTTACCATTCATAGCTGGGCACTGCGCCATTTTCCACCGACTGATGCGAAAAGCGTGGTTAAATGACTTGGCTATTTTCTCAAATAAAGCTAAATGAAGCTTTGCTTTTTTTTCTTCGCACTAAGGGTGAATTATACTGTGCTCTTGTCAACCATTATCCTATTAGCATTTTACCATATAAACTACCAATGTTGGTAATTAATGCAACTAAATATTCAAATTGTTGCAATTTACCTATTTTCACTAGCGGGGTTAAAGTTTTAAACAACTTAGGGCCTAAATATAATTCTTAAAAAATGAGGGCATAAATGTAATTTTGAATATTCTAATAATATATGTATATGCAAATGTAGAGAGAGCAAAATTTGAAAAACATAGCACAAGTTTTACTGCTTGATTATGTTTGATTCGAGGGTTAGAGATGGTTTGATTGGGTTTCAAATTGCAAGAGAATAATTTTTCAATTGTATATAATCTTCAATTTTATTGTTTCCCACTTGCTAATCTCAAATTGCTCATTGCCCAATAATCTAGCTGACTCCAATTCATATTTTGCCTAATCCTCTCCTGATTTTAAGGACATTAAAATTAGGTGTTTGAAATAACATAATAAGCAAATAATTTGTTTAAGAGAGATACTAACAGTTCGTTTGGATTGAAGGAATGGGAAGGAAATAAAAAGAAAATAGTAGGAGATATTACAAATCACTTATTTGTTTAGAAATATGAAGGGAATGGAAAAGAAATAAAGGGAATGGGAGGGATTTTCATTCCCCCTTTACTCTTTTATGTTGGCCCCTTCCAATATTTGGAGGATTACGAAGGAAATAAAAAGATTTTAATGAATTATTACCCATAATTTCAAATTTAATCATAATTTGTTAACAATATATTAAATAGAAAATAATAATTAAGGACATTAGTATATTAGTGGTTTTAACGAAGGATATTCTACTTTTGGACTTAGTTTAAAAGACAACTTTTTAATTAAGGATAAAATATTAATTATTTTGTTATTTTAACTAATTAGGTTGAATTTCAATACTACCTTTCTTAAAAGATAAATACAATTAAATTCAAAATTAAATCAATCAGTTGAAAATCATAGTTCATTATACATACTAATTTACCTTAAATTTATTACTAATGACAATGATTTCAAACTTTATATGGATTTGATCATTATTTTTTCTTCTTTTTCAAAAACAAGGTGAAGTGATTTTTCTTACTATTATTGCCATTACTTTCACTCTCTGAGGCACGAGATTCAGTGTGGATCATATTGAACGAGATGCTAGAACATTAATATGTTGTGAATGATTTCTCGTACAGAGGTGAAAATCCATTCAAAAAGCCCAATGTCCATTCCTTGTGGATTGGCTGATTGGGATCCAATGTTTTTTTTTTTGTTTGTGATTACAATTACAATATATGTGTATGGGGATATAGTTGTTTATTTTCTTATTAGTTTGCATTGTTTTAGCCTCTCACAACCTTAATGAATAATGACTTATCTCTATTATTATTATTAGGTATCTAATTATATATGCATATATGGGATGCAGAAGCTTCAATATTTGAATATGTTTTTTTTTGTAAAGGTCTCTCTCTCTCTCTCCAAATCTTCATTCTTCTTTGTTTTGATCATCTGGGTATTTGTTTTCTTCAAATCCTCATAACTTAATATGTCTGCCAGAAAATTAAAAAGGCATAGTTTAATATGTCTGTTATAAAATTAAAAAGGTACAGTTTAATATGTCTACTAGAAAATTAACTATAAGAACGTTACTTAATATATCTGAAAAAAAATACTTATTTTTTATCGTCGACATTTTTCTAACATTTATTTTGTAGGCATATTAATTTGTTGACATTTTCTATCCTTGTTCATTTTGCAGGCATATTAACTAATAAGTACAACATTTTATTTTGTTGACATTTTTCTAACATATTATTTTGTAAGGCATATTAATTTATATGCATTTTTTTTATTCTTGTTAATTTTGCAGTCATATTAACTAACAACTACAATATTTTATTTTGTAGACAATTTTTAAGGACTTGGATAGATGAAGCATTGAGTGTTGATTCTGAACGTAAGCATCCAAGTTGATAAGTTTTTGATTTGTTTATTTATTTAGTTGACTTTATTACTTTAGATTTCAAAAACCCCACTTTTTTTTTTGAAATTTGAAGTTTTTGAATTTGTTTTTATTTGATTTTTTTAATTATTCTTGAGTTTATCACATTATTTGAATTTTTTATCTGCTTTTGAACTTGTTTGAATTTATTATCATCGACTTAATTACGTAATTAATTTTATATTTAGTTTCGGGTATTTATCTAAAAAAGGGTAGTTTTGGAATTTAATTAAATTAATTAAATAATTTGTGTTTTGTCCTTAATTAAAAAGTTGTCCTTCAAACTAATCTCTTAAAAAGAATATCCTTTATTGGAAAGAGGGTGTGAGATTTGTCCTTTAAAAAAAAGCCCCTATATTAAATCACATTCATCTATTTTGTTTTATTATTTTTATCCAAACAAGAGTTAATTATATTCCTTTCTTTTCCATCCATACCTATCCAAACAATAATAAAATAAAATCAATTCATTTTTATTATATTCATTCCTTTTCTTCCACTCAAAACAATAAAAGACGATTTTTGTCGCTAACCATTTCTTTTTCATAATCATTAATTATAATAAAAAAAAGCCTCCCCTCACGTATCCAAATACATGTGAGCGATATGAGTAATAAGTTAGGTTAGATTTCAAAGGCTTAGAGGAGCCGTTGAAATTAACTAATTAATTAAAAAAGTAATAATTAACATATACTATATAAATATGTCAAATTCACTGCATCAACGATATTAGAAGATCAAGAAGAAAGATGACAAAAAAAAGAACAATTAAGGGAGGACTAAAAAAATGTTGTCTTTCGTGAAAATGTGAATTGGAAAAATAAAATAATAATTTTATAAAAATAAACCAGAAATATTTTGTTAGTTTCGATTTCTAAGTAAAAACTATATATAAAAGGACAGATATTTTCCATAAACTATTTCATAAATTTGTTTATAATTTTAGAAATTTAAATATTGAAACAATAAAAGCATAACATGCATAATATATATATTATTTATGACATATTAGGCACATGTTAATCAAACATTTTTTAGCTTTGACATTGTATAACTTAACATGAGTTTTATTGAGCTCTGCATGCATGCACAAAAAAAAAAATAAAAAAATTTAAATATATCTTTGAAAACATATCGTGCCAGAGCAAATAAAAATAAAAATCTAGCACGAATATTATTATAAACTTACAGTTATGAATATATGTAATTAAATGAAAATAGTAATGATTGTTTTTGTTGAAAAAAAAAAGAAGTTTTTAATTAATTTTTAAAATTTTAAGTGGGTGAGAAGACAAATTAATGAAATTTTTCAAAGTATAGAAAGTGGGGTGAGAAGAATTTTACGCCATTTTTTAGGTAAGATTAACTAGATTTATACAAATTTATTAACCATTTCTTTTTCATTCCCTCCCCTCAATCCAAATGGACCGTAAGTGGAAGAAGAGGAAAAAGGAAACAAGAACAATTAAGGGAGGACTAAAAAAATGTTAAAGTAATTAATAAAAATGCCAGTAAAAATATATATAATATATATATATAAGATGACAGCAAGTAGCCATGTCATTTCTTACGTCAGCCGGTATATTTATATGGCACATTAAGCCGGTGAGAGAAATATTTCTCTAGATTTATACAAATTTATTAGATTTCTTATATAAGGCATAATAAACAAGATCAACTTCAATAATAAAAACCAAAAAAAATAAATCTACATGGCTTGAATTTCTATTACTAAGACAAGATGAACCAACTTCACATACAAAGCAATGAACTTTACAAATAAAATAAAGGAAAAATGCAATATCAATTATATATGTTAGCGGTGGATTACTAAGATAAGGTTCATATAACTGGAAGTTACATAAGAGGGAAGTGTAGCTGATGAAACTCAGACTACTCACCTACAAAAAGTCAATAAATAGTGTCTTCGCTTTACTTTCAAAACGTCGTATCCATTAATAGACAAAAAAACCACATTTAATATTTTTTAGCTTATTTAATGGTACATTTATTTTATTTAATCATATAACTATAAAAACTATACATAAGTCCTCTCTTATTCCAAAATCCATCACAAATATAAATAAAGTATCTCCAAATATATAAGAAAAATGTCCATAAAAATCAAATTATAGTACTGGACGACTCATTTAAAGTGCTAATAATAATACATGTTGACCTAGAAGGTCCTAATTTTATTTTGATAATAACAATAACTTAATCAAGTATAGTTTAACATGTTTCTTGAAATAAGCTTATAGTTCATTATCTTAGAAATTCAAGAAAAACATGATTTTACAAAGGAATCATGCCACATTACAAGAATCATTGAAACTCTATCCGATCAAGTCAACAATGCATTGGACAAGACAAGGAAGATCAATCTCATCACACTTGCTAACAGTAAAATTCATGAAGAACAAATATCAAAAAAATATTTGAAAAGCTTTGACACAAATGGTTCAAGTGAAGATCAAATTGAATAAACAAATCAAAGTATTCGAAGACTCGTTAATTTGACAATTGAGTGAGTATTAATGATTTATGTAAAGTTTCTTTATGGATCAATACATACAGCTCAAACATGTTCATGCATCATTTATAGATTGATTCAAACTAGCTTGGAATTGAATTTCTATAAAAACATTACTTTTCATAAACCGATTTTCAAAATAAATTCATAATAAATTCAAACGAATGATTTTTGAGTTCTTACGAAAATAGGTGTCTTAGAAATGTGTTTATAACATTTTCCAAGCATTATAATTTATTTTGGATCAAAATTGTGAAAATCCAATTTTTGAGATTTTGGCCTGATGGACAAAATGCATCAGTTGACTGATGGGCTTTACCGAGTCGACTGATGAGCTTTCCTCAGTCAACTAATACCTCATAATATAGTTGTTGGATTTTTAATTTTTGCCACTTTTTGAAATAAACTCTCTTTCAAACATTTAAAACGGCTATATATATATATATATTGGAACTATATATTTGACATTTAAGACACATTTTAACAAGTTTGAATCGTCATACAAACTCTTTATTCATTTATTTACAATATTTAAGAATTCAAGCCTTTGCATTGATCATATTAAACCTAAAATTATTAATCAATCTTTGATAACTCTAATGTCAGCTTCATTTATATCTTGTAAACACTTGATAGTTATTGTTCATTGGTGTTTATCACCAAACAACTTATATTATTAATTTGTGATAGCATTTTCACAATTTAGCAAGAAAGTTTTCTTGTGTTGAGTGTGGTGAGAAGAATCACACTTGTTGAGTGACTACGTGTAGTAACCCGCCTAATTAAGTAAGCGTTAACGGATGCTGTACTAGATTAATAACAGATAAACAAATGATTTGAACTAATAACGTGCAACAAAACAAATAATTCTAACAAAAATCCGGCATGAAGTATCCGTAAATACTAAGAAATCCGCCTTAAAATACCATCCAGTTCAATAAACCAAACCATCACAAAGGTATAGAATACATCATAATTTAAATTACAATCTAAACATGAACTGGTCCAACACAATAATACAAAGCATAATCCTTCGACACACAGAATTCCAAACAAAATCCCAGTTCAAAATACAAACTAATACAACCATAAATATCACGAAGTATCGACAATACAAGATAACACAAGAACTAAATCCATAAAGGCATTAGAGCGAGCTCTAGGATGAACTCGGACTTGGTTCACTACCTTTACCCGTACCACGAGCTATACCTGAAATATAAATGAAGGAATGAGCCAAAACTGGCCCAGTGAAAACTGTATGGAAAGGGAAATGCAGTGCATGGACATATCATAATATGAAGAATTAAAATTTCTATCGTTAAGAAAATTTTCCAAATTATACCGATTAATAGAAAAACCATTTATTTGGCACAATTTATGTAAATTTGTTGTCAACGTATATCTCTCTCGATAACTGTATAAATGTCCATCCACCTCCTCCTCCTCGACCTAATACCGGTACTAGACGGATTATACTACTCACAAACGCAACCCCATCTTTCCATGGGTTAGTGCACTGGTAACCCGATTTTACGGCACCCCATCTTCCCATGGGCCTGTGCAATAATGTCAACTCAAGCATTTCTATACCGGTGCTTATCTGGTTCAACAACCTCGGAACATCACCGTGACTGGTTTAATTAGTAAAAAAACGCTTTTCAAAGGTTGTTTTATGTAATAACAACGTTAACCAAGTTATACAACTTAATAATTAGTCATATTATCAGCTGTAAAAGGGGTATCTTGTGAATTATACAACATGTGACGGTGATAACTTGATGTCAAAAGTTACGTGAACCTATAAATGAGTAGAAATCACTAGACCATTTAGAATCATCATAATCTAGCCTTGAGTTCATGTCTAGTAATAAGTTAAAAGTGAATTAAATGTGTTTATTTCCTGGAAATTCGGTAATTTAAGTAGAAATGTTGTGTATTAGACATGTGTTTGATGATTCTAACCATTTCGGTACCAAATTCTCAATTTAGTACAAACTAACAACATGCAGGACAATTAACCCAAATATTCATTAAACACAATCAACATACTATCAATAACAAAGCTCAGATATTATAATCTTTGGCTATACAACGTGCATGCAAGAGAAAACATGAATTTGGTACCGAAACTCTAGTGTTTTCAACCCAATCAACTCAAAACTTTTAAAAATCAAAGATAATAGGAGAGTTCCCACCTGGAAAGCTAGAAGAACAGGGGTGTAGTAGCCTGAGTTGAGCTCTAGTAATCTTCCAATCCAACATGCAAACTCAAAAAATGCAGAGAATGAGAAGAAGAGCCAGAAATCCAAGCTTTTCGGTATGAAACTATCAAATTTGAGTTTTGAACTCACAAAATCTCACCAAGAGCCACCATCTCCCTCTCTTTAGAATTACACATAGCTCACTCTCCTTCGACAATGAGCTGAAATGGTGAAGAAAATGGTTTAAAAACGGGTCAAAGCATACAAATCGTTAAAAATGAGGTTACAGATATTGAGATTAAAAAATTGAGACCGGATTCTGCAAAATGCCATACCGGTCCGGCGCCAACCTCTGGGAGATTAAACTCAACCAAAATGATATTTATTGGAGTTTAACTTGCTAATTAATAATTAAAAATATAGTTATATCGAAAAAAGTGCTTGTGGTCAAACATGTCCAAGGTCGAATCACAGGGAAGGTAAATAATATATTTCTTCTAAGTATCTCTCTCATACACTGATGTTTCAGACTTCAAATATGATAATTAAACAAACCTAACAATTGTTTTAAAGAAATAAAAGAAGAATCACTCAATGTTCGATTGTCAAGTCCCAGAAAGTTCAAATTATAAAGTGTGGCATACCCTAAAATATGAGTTATATGGCCTTTTAGATGTTCCACAAATGTCTTTGGTCGTGGGTTGGATGATCCTTGAAGAAACGGGTCGAAAAGAGCCAAAAACCGAAAACGGGCCAAAAATCTTCTAATTTATTTTCAATGTAGAAAAATTTTGATCATATAATTCGGGCTTTTTACCTTTTGCTCATGAATTGATTAATGGAGTTTCAGGATCACTCTTGGACACTTGCATTCACTTCAATGCTTGGGGACTATAGGGTGTTTGAGGATGAAAATGGATTTTGACTTTTTTTTTGCCATTCTTCTTATCATTTCAAACTTGCATAATAAACTTAAAAATGGTTTAGTAACAGATAAATACAATTCAATGCCTTCTTTTCACGCTTAAACTGAATTTACATGCAATTTTTTATTTTAGACGGTAACTAGAAGTTAATTGAAAGATTATAAATGTAATTTATGGGCTCAATCATTGAGTTTAATGAAAAATATTACACTTGTAAAAGGTTTAATTTTCACTAGTAAGAAAATCAGTTAGTGAAACTTCTTGGGAGAACTACTCGGGCGCGGACGTATGGTCTAAACAACTGAACCGAGAGAACAAAACGTCGTTGGCTCATTTGGTTCTATCTTTCTAAACTCGGGCTCTTTATTTAATAGCATTTTTACTTGGTGCTTGATATTGAGATTAATTGCCTTGCATATTTCCTTGATATTTATTGAGCTAAGTTATATTGCTTAAACAATTTTCAAAAACTATTTTAATTTCGCATTAAGTTTCAAAAACCCTATTCACCCCATCTCTAAGGTTAATTTATGACCTATAATACCTATGTTTTACATGTCAAAAACATAAATGAACAATCATAAACATAATAATTAAAACAACAATAGCTCTTTATTATATCATCCCCAATGGTACAATGGGACTAAAGAACCTATAAATTAAGCAATACAACATTGCTAAAACTTGAATAGTCTAGACTAACCCACTAGCTTTACAGCATAATTTGTAATGCAAAATTGGGGGTGTGGGTGGGTGGGAAAGATTATGGTTCATTTCACAATAATGTATCTCAAATATTTTGCACGAAAAAGTTTATTTTTAATGATATATGTTAAAGTAACAACCATTTGGGATGTCTAAATTTGCATAATCCAATAATTTTATATTAAAAAACAAAAATAATAACCTAGGAAAACTCAATTAAGGGATGGCCTTATACAACAAAAAAGGAGCATCAATTTACCATTTAACTAAATATAATCATACGTTATTAAAATTATGGGTGTCAAAATGTTGATAAACCTAAAGTAGAAGTTGTATTCAATCTAAAATATATATTCTACCACCACTAAAGTGACTATAAGATAAAATATCCACTGTAAAACCACCATAACACCAAAAATTTCTTTGTAGGTAGGTTTTCTTGGGTGGGTTGGCTACCAATCCAATAATACATATTCCTTGTGTGCGTGTACTATATTTGCTTAAAGCAGATAATAAAAATGGTTACAAAGTAGCTTGGATAAGCTTTTTAGAGAGATTTGGACATAGATTGAGCAATGAAGAAGAAGAATATGATATCCCTTCCTATTTATAAGTATAGGATACTTAACATTAGGGTTTTACACAAAGTAAATTATTATAAAAAATAAGTTTTGGTACTAATTTAATTTCACATCCGTCCCAATTTTTGTCCATATTGCTCATTAAGTAATATCCCTGTTCATACATGCAAAAATGGTTATTTCTTTTAGTGAGTCATCATTTAGCTCAACAATTTTCTAAGGTATATAATTGACATATAGGATACTTAGCTAATGTCTTCTGAGGTGGTTAACTGGTCAAAAGGATCTCGATCGGTAGTTATGGGCTTCCCACATTTTGATGGGCCTTTCAATTTATGGGGCGACCACTTAGGCCCATAAAGGCTAAGGCTTGGCCTAAAAGATATTTGTTATTTTTTATCTCCCATAAAATGTTTTAAAAGGTCTATATAAAATCATGTATAATATTGCATATATATCACTTGTGCTCCAGATTTTAGTGTTTATAATCCATATATTCCCCTTTTTCGCATTTTCCTATTATTTTATTACGTGAAAATTTTTATACTTTCAGTTATTGATGATAGAAAAAGAAAAAAAATAAAGCAATTGTGTGACTTGAGGTTTTTAATTTCAACAATCACTTAAATAATGTTTTATAGTACAATAACTTTTAAAATATGCAATCTTGATTACCCATTGCAGTGTAGTGTTTGTATAATTTTATTTGAAAGCCACTAAACAACGCGACTAAATTAAATTGAAACATCATAGGACACAAGGTCCACTAGCCAATTTGAGAATAACAAGTCTTAGCTCTTCAAAGAAAAAAAATAAAATGCATGGTGAACCGATCCATGGCCAAATTACAAGTACAATAAATAAAATTAAAACACACCCCACCTCACGGGGTGAGCTCGGCGATATTCTTTAGGATCAACCCAAACTTGTTTAAACAAGAATTCTGGGTAAAGACAAGGTTAATCGCAACCTTCAAATCGCTCTCAATTACCACATAAGAAGACTCAAATCCACTACGATCGCTAAACTAGTAGTAATTGCCTTTAGCTCCACCGTTAAAACTAAAAAATTAAATAATATTATAGCACAAAAGAGCCTAAAAAAGCCTAGAGAAGTTGAATATTATTACTTTCCAAACAGCAACCAAAACTAACTCCCTGCTTGTCTGGCATCAAAGACACATCGCAATCAACTTTCAACCAACTCAGGAAAGGAGGAAGCCACTATTGAACAAAATTAAAGGAGGAACTAGAAGAAGCATGGTCCGAATCGCAAAGCTTCAATATATCCCAACGCTTCAGCCAATCAATTTTTGTGGGGTACTCCCAATTTTTTTCAACAACCCACTTGTTTCTATCGTTCTAAATATCCATATAAGCATGCAAAATAACCGAAAAAATGAACCTCTATTATAGTTTGCTACTAACGACATTACATCAATAAAATTAGAGCAATACAATTAATTCCAAACATGGCAATACTACCAAATTTTCAGGTATCACAAATTTTAGGACATTAGCATATAACATGGACCAACGATTCAAAATCAAAACCAGGCCTTGGGGAAAAAATATCAATGTCCAAGCCATGGTGATTCATATTATTACAAGTAGGAATATCGTTTAAGCACGCACGCCAAACAAAAATAATTATTTTTTTCGACAAATTCAATTTCCAAAGCCTCAACCAAAAAGACTTCATAGAATTACTATAAGGCGACGCCGAGATATTTGAATCACAAGCAACTTTATACCTACTTTTAACCAAGTAAAATCCTTTAGAGTCGAAATGCAAACATAAACGATCTAGGGATGAGGAGCGAGTTGAAACCTCAAAACGAAGAGGGTTGAGGAAGCCACAACTCTCTATAAATATCTATGATAATACTATCGCATATGCTCTATCTAAGACCTTTAATAAGGAGGCCGCGACCATACATCAAACTCTTCCACATATAACAAGAACATACAAACTTTTGTAAGAAAAATATTAAAGGAGTGATAATACATGCCTTTAAGAAAATTCACCAATAACGAATCTGGGTTTTGGAGAAAATTTAAAACTTGTTTTACGATCATAACTTTGTTAAATCACAAATCAACCTAAACTTGATGCTTCTTCGCATTCCCTTCAGCACAACTTGTTCCTGCCAATTTAATGCATTTTTTTACCATTCAAGGAAGATCTCCATCAAAAATTTTAAATTAAAGAATTTAAATTTTCACACAATTCATTCAGAGCTTGAAAACACCCAAGAAATAAGATGAAATTTCTTGTAGAACAGCCTTAATTAAGATATATTTATGTCCTTTGAGAAATTGTAATTCGACTAACCTTTTATTTTTTGCCTTGCCACACCCAGTCCCTGATAAAGTAAAAACCTTCTCTTTTATTGCTTCTGACTAGTATATGAAGCCTCATATACTTGTCAAAATACTCCACCAAAGTAACTTGCAAATTATTAGAGGTAGATGCTTTCAAATTCCTCTTCATTGTCGATGTTAGTGTCAAAATTTAGAACAGGTCTATTTCTACCAACATAGTCAAATGATTGGATAAAAATTGAAATGATTGTGGTGCATGACACACTATTAATAACTAGATAAAGAGAATAAGATACAGATGTATATGTATATGGGAAGTTCACCCTTTATGAGTATAAGGGTTAATCCCAATCTTGTAAAAATAGTTAGGAGCTCAGGGCTACTTTGTATTATAATGAGTGAGTTTCTATACAAACAAACGTTGTATTTTTAGCTATTATACGCCTATAATACAATAGTTATAAGAGTTCTATATCACTCGAAGCTTGAGTGTTTTGGCATAGGAGCTTTGTATGGCGCCTTAAACCTCTATCTCTATTTTCCTTTCTTTTTTTGATTATATTTTTTTGCCTCATGTCTCTGTAAAAGCCTTTTTTTGAAAGAAGTAAATGTTTCCTTATATATGTGATAAAAAAGGAAATGTGTGGACGAACTCTCGGAGCAAATCTCCATCAATCATTCATCATCACAAACTCTAATATTGTTTCTCCTGGTATTTCAGTGTATTTAATTTAGTTGGTGTGCATTTGATGAAGTTGAAGGAAGTTTTATGACGCTGGCAGAGTTTGGTGACAGTCGCCCATGCCGCATGTGCCTACTCTGACACGATGGTTGGTTAGAGACCTCTAGAGCTAGCAAGAAGAGCTCTGGGGCTTCAGCTTTGAAACCTGGTACACCAAAGCAATACTTAGATCGATCATGTATACCATTGGGAGCTTTGGTTCCAAGTCGAAGCTCATGGGTTCTACTTACCATGGTGGATTTGACTACTAACGTAAGTAACCACATGTCTTCTTATAAATGGTTAAATAATCAAATAATTATTTTACCCTATCGGTTGAGTTATAATTAAGTGCTTGCTTTTCGAAAATAATTTTTTGACTTGAAGCTTTCTTGTATTAAAAAAAGAGTGACCCAAAAGTTGTGGCGGTCGACAAATCCCATTTTATGAAAAGAAAACAATCATCTACAAAAATAAGTGTGATTTAATTGAGCTTCTTCTACATACTGATATTTCTTTAATTGACCATTCATCCACAACTCCCCGTAATACTACATTCAAACCCTCTAAGCATAACAAAAATAAGTAGGGCGAGAATGGATCATCTTCTAAAGGCCCCTAGAAGATTTAAACAAGTGAGTGATCGACCGGTAACCAAAATCTAGCATGACACATAGGTAATGAAATCCTAAACATAAACTCCTCCATTTCAAAATCTAGGAAAACAAAGTAGTATTTGTATTTTTTTTAAAAGATTATTAGGTATATACTTACGTAAACGAAAAGATCAAACACCTCGTTAAGAGGGTCAAAAGACATAATAAATTGATTCCTTAATTGGTGACCAATTTTGGTCAAGCGATTCACAAGTCAATTTGCTTGTCTAAGAGCATATTATACTCAATAAGTCTAACTAAAAAGAATCAATCTCATGCAATCAAAGATTTCATCGTGTAGGGAATGACCATCCTCCACAATGTCATACAACAACTTAACGATATTAAGAGAGTCGGTTTCAACATAACATTAATTTTAATTAATTACAATAAAAACAATATTATACATCAATAGTTAAAATTTCTATTTTTATTATAGTATTGTCAATGAGGGATATAATTTCGAACTTGTGATGTTATATACATGAATGATTTATGACCACTAAACTACCCAAGTAATTATATTGTCTTTTTATTTTTATTTTAATAAGAGAATAACACAAAGTCCAAAAAAAAATGACACAAACAAACAAATAAGGCAAAGCCAAAACTGTTAAAAAATCGCGTAAGCTTGTAATGAGACAAATGAAATAAGGAAATACGTGATCGGATAAATTAGCAAAACTTAGGAGGACAGCAAATGAAGCAAGAACTAAAGACAGATCTAGTTCTCCTTGAAAACACTCTTGAAGACATTAGGGCTGACATGGTTGGACACCGGAGAAAGCTAATTTTTAAATAGAAATATTTAAACTATTAATTAGAATATGTGCTCAATTAATTTCATGTTAGAACTTTACTCTTACTGTAAAGAGCAAATATCCCAATTGACCACTAAACTTTCGATTTGATATCACTTTGGCCATTAAATTTTAAAACAAATCATTTTGGCCATCTAACTTTAGAGTGAGTACCACTTTAGTCATTCCTTCTAATTTGACTATTAAATTGAATGAAATAAAACCCTATGCAAGGCACATGACTGCATTTAAGCGAATTTTAATCATTTTAGTTATAAAATAGTCAAAATTGCCCTATTTGTTGAAAATATTATTGTGTTTTATATATCGTGTGTATTTTATTTTGGCAAGAATTATCGGAGAAAAATATAGTTTTATTACAATATGACCAAAATAATCTTATATGAAGTCATGTGCCACGCAAATACATTAAATTTAATATCCAAATTAGAGGAAATGGTTGAAGTGTTATTTATTTCAAAGTTGGATGACCAAAAAATTTGATAGAATAGTTAAAATGGTATATAAAATTAGATGAACAAAGTGTTTCATTTTAAAATTTGACAATTAAAATAATATTAAATCAAAAATTTAGTCATCATTTAAATTGTTTACTGTATTATTAATAAATGTTGAATATACGATTTTAATATACGTTTATCATGGTGGCTTATAAAAAGGAAATAATATAATAATTATAGAAGTGAATTTTAGGCGGAGAAGAAAATTGGGTACAACACCGAAGTCAAGCAGCGCAAGCTGTCTGCTGCGGGCGGTGACGTAAAGGTAACTAAAGAAACACGTGACCGAATTAAACCTACCACGTGTGGTGTGAACGTCATTATCTATTGACGGTGACGGAAAAAGTGGATGACAGTCAAGTCACAATTAGCGAATCCCTCAGAAAAACAAAACCTTGGACAGGGACAGTTGACCGAACCCCGTTCAAATAAAGAAAACGTGCTTCCTAATAAATAAATAAAATTGTAAAAATTATAAAACAAAATTTGAAAGTTCCATCATATGCGCGGCTCGTGCAACCGAAAGCTGCTGCTTTTTGGCCGACTCGTCGTTAGTTCATATTCATCTTTTAATCATATTTATAATTTACTAATTTTTTTCCGTTACCTGTCTTTTATTTTGTATTTTAAATTTAACCTATTTTTTGAAAACATATTTACCCACATTAATTAGTGAAAATATGATGGAGAACTGGATTCCATATCATACGGTTATAATGTCAATACATGAAATTTTAATAATTATTAATTACCAATTTTATTATAATGTTACGCCTATTCTTTTTATTCATAAGGCATGAATGTATATTACAATAATCATGCAAAAATTCTGAAATACCATGTATTTGAAATTTAGAGCACAATCATTTTAAACAAAATTACATGTTTAAAGATTCACTAATCTGTTCAAATTTGATAGTTTAAGGATCTTGACTTTCTTTTATAATGTGTTCAAATTAATAGTCTCATTTATTTATTTAAGAAATTAATATATTAAATCTCACAATAAATTTATTCTTAGAGGATCCATAAACCATATAAAAACTTAATAAGTAAATTTACAAATTTAGTTGGTAAGTCTGGAGTGAAATTATACCGCATGGTAAAAAAAAGTAATATGAATGAAAGTTCACTCGTTTAATTCAAAAAAATTTCATACAGGTTGAAAGTTGCTCAGATAAAATATAAAAATAAAATGAGTGGACCACACTCTCAAACGGGTAGACTTTTCTAGTGTGACAGATTTTGACAAAAAACAACAATAAATGAAGGGCGGAGATATTGGCACCCTAAAAAACACTTGGTAATACTCCTAATTTTATTTGGTCCTTCGCAACCGAGTAAAATATATATTACTCAGTTGTTGAGGGTGAAGTATAAATTTATATACTCGGTCCTTGATAATCAAGTAAGGCATTATTAAATTTATACTCGATCCTTCACAACCAAATAATATATACTTTATTTGGTTGTCAAGAACAAAAAAAAAAGTGTGAGTATTTTTAAGAGATATTAGAGGTACCAATATTCTCGCCCTAAATGAACAATGTAGTTGTTATTTTATTTTTGGTTTAAATTTTCCAAACGGGCCAAAAAGTACAAAATCCACGATTTGAATTTAACGGCACCATCTCCATGTGAGGCTTAAATCTTCCAAATGGCCAAACGAGTAGGCTTTGTTCGTGAGGTTCAAACGACTAGGATTTGCTTGTTAGAATACACATGAGTAGGCTTTATACGTGCAAGAATTTTATTTTAATGTAATATTAAAAAATAGGATTTGTTTAATAATTTTTTTGTAAAAGAATTAGAGAATAATATTTTTATAAATTAAGGGTCTCAATCTCCAAAAAGAATTATCTTTACAATAGATTTTTAAATTATATTTTTTTTATAGAATCATACAAAATTAAGTTTGCATTACATGTTTATTAGCATATTATTATAAATTAGTGTTAAATTGACAATGTAATTTTAACAAATTACACATTCAAAACCCATTTATTAATAAAATGCACATAATATTTTTTTTTCGAAATTATGAAAGTTAAGTTTGCAATCCTTATTTTATAAAACATTATTATGTATTTGTGTTTATTTAACATTACTTTAAAGTTTTATGAATGAAACATAAGAATATACCTGTTAAAAAATATAAACACATTATGCAAAAAAATGTTTGCATTAAATTGTTTTGATTGCAAATTAAGTTAAATTTGCAATCGGTCAAATTCTTTATTTTAAAAGACAATTGATAAACAGACCCTTATTTCAGAATGATAATGATATCTAGGCTCTTATGTCTAAAAAATATTATTCGTTAGTTTTTTTTGCAAAAAACATTGTCATAGCAAAACCTTTTACCTCATTTCCGATTATTTTAAACGAATGATATTTACTCTTTTTGTGTCATATGAGTAAACTCATTTGTATGAGTAAAATTTAGGCACTTGTCAAATTTATACAGAGCTAATTAAGTTTAGCCATTAAGAAGGCTGCGCTGTGGACAAACATATGATAAATTTGCAAATTTCCTGTATGAGCTGTGGATGCTCTTAAGGCAATTGATCAGGTTAACATTAGAATTTCTTTAAAAAGTATCATAATCAGTGAGTTAAGATAAAAGGAATACCAGAGATATAGCTTCATCGAAATAAGACTTCCAAATCCATCATGCATATATAAAGGGAGGCATATAGTTAAATGAAATTTTAGGGATGGATGTCAAAGGAATGACGTTTTTCAATCTGAGAGTATTCAGTAAAATATCACAGCTACTACGTTTGTTTAATATACAATAAATTAAGAGGGAATTACTCTGGCGTGGAAGTATTGCTTAGGCAATAGTGTTTTTGATTGCAATATAATTTGATCTCCAAAAATCTAAGAGTATGCAATATGCATATCATCTAACTATCAACACAAAGTATCGATTATAATCGAGAATTTTTAACTGATCATATTATTATTGTTTGATGCTAATTAGATATTCTTAAAAACTAGCCCTTACAACAAACCATCCTAACTTCGCATCCCTTTCACGGATTTGTTTCATAAAACCATCTCAAGGTTTCATAACCCTGAATGGATGGCTCACACCAATATATTGTCTTAAGTGTATATTCTATGCTTTGAATCCAAGCTTTCATGATTTTACAAAGAAATACCAGTTATTACACACACATGGGGTATATATATACATATATATAAGTTCAGCACACCTGTGTAATGTGGATGAACTTGTAGTTTTTGCGAGCACACACATCCCACCACAAAACCAGGGTCATTCCTGAGTGAATGTTTTGTCAATCCTGTGAGCCAAAATGATTTCCATCTCCACAAACCAAGATCAATTTTAAGCCAGAACTAAGATATATCTTCAACAGTACTTGCCACAGGACAAGGTCGAGGTTTGAGGAACAGAATAATATGACTTAATCAATCTCAACCCACCCTTCAGAAATTAAAGACATCTCTGTATGTGTGTCGATAACCAAGCAGGCATCACCGATTGCTTCTGCTTTGCAAACTCTGGCTAAAAAGTAGTGAAAATTCCTGTCAAATAAGACTCGAACTAAACTGTCCCTAAGCTCCATTATGGGAGCTCCCAATTTACATTAATTATCGAAGGCTCCATAAAAAGGGGTGAGGGTCCAGTTTGACTTTTCTGAAATTTAAGGAGAGACTAATTTCTACATAATAATCAATGGTGAATAATAGATCTTGTTTGCTATCGTGATATTTATTATAGTGAATATGTTCCGATGATTTTTTTAGTAAGTATGTCAAAGACCGGCCTACTTTTAAAGCACCACCCAGCATTCAGATGAAAAGTGTTTCAACAGACTGCTTCTAGAATCTTCCCTTAACTATAGAGCTAAAACCCACACTTAAGCAATATGACAACTAATTTTACTCCTTTGTCTGTGATTTCTCACTCACCGTAGCATTTAACACAGAAGCTACTTTTGGAGAAACAAACATGACATAAGGAGAGTATTGATCATGAAATCACCATCAGATCTAACAGTGAACCTGGACTACATCGAAAAATTGAACCCAATTGACAGCCAAACTACGTATACAAACGTATAGTTGTTATCCGATGACAACTGATGATTCGTCAATTAACACAAATACTGAGCTAGTTCCTATTTATCTACAACTTCAGCACAACTTTAACTTATTAACTTAGTATGGGTGACCAAAAGTTCAAATGGGCCCATAAGATGAAATTCTGGCAAAGTGGATACTCCAGCAGATAATAAAGAAAAAATGACAACAGATTTTTGGCTTGTGGGTAGGTTCCTTCAGTAATTCTTACATCTACCGGTAGTACATCCTCCTTTTTAGGGGTGTGTGTATATGATATTAATATGGTGATGATTAAAGAACCCTCTTTCTATTTATATTCATAGAATTAAGGTTACAATGCTCCATTAAGATAACTAGTAAAAAGATAATAAAGGGTAAGAAATGAGCTACAGTGTAGTGCTTTACAAATGAATTAAATCTTATCCACAGCCGTCTGGATTAGCACTTTACAGTTGTCCTCTTCTTGCTGGTTGTAACTCCTATGTCAACGCAACGTCTAGTTGATCGGCTAAATACAGGTGTCCCACCCTATTGGTGAGGACAACTACATCGGCGTGCACACGATCTCCTCAACATGCGCTAATGCCAACAAAGACCACCTCTGCCAAAGGGGTTATACTCGGCATCCTCCATTCTACTTGGCTTAAGTCCTAGAGCTTCCCCTTACATAGGCTATGGTCCTTTCCTTCTTCCAGGCTTGGCCCAACTTCTTAACCCCAAACAGGATCTTTATTTTGGGCTCCCTCACTTAGCAACACAGAAAACATAAGATCAAAGAAACCGAACATAAGAGAAGAAGGAAATCAAACCAAGTAGAAAAGATGTTGAATCACAACGCTTGAATCCTTCATTTGTTGATGCATGTGTGACTGTTGTACAGCTTTGTTTTGATAAAAAAAAATTCACTATTTTAGTTGCGGAGTTAGAATCTGATATTAAGCTGGGTGAAAAATAGATTTTACACGTTATTAAATACATTTTCCTTTGATAGTCTAGTATTTCAAAAATTATGTACAAAGTATTCTTATGAAGTATCACTATACATTACCAAAATAAAAAGCAATTAGCTATGTCTTTAACTAATTCATGATAACATAAAATAAGGCAGGCGAAGGATTTTTCTCCTAAATTAAGGTGGGCAAATTCTAAATTATTACTAGTATATAATTATTATTATAGAAAAAGCAATAAGTTAAAAATAAACTCGTTACAAATATTAGGGTGTGCATTTGGCCGCCTTAAGCATTAAGTGGTTTTGCCAGTACGTTGAAGCTTGGTGAAGATTTGCCTAGTTCCATTTCATCCGTATTCAACAAGAATGGTAATCAACAATGTGTTATTATCGGCTTCCATTTATCGCTACTTTACTGAAACAAGCTTGTAAATAAATCATCACCCATTATTAAATGTATCTTCAGCTCAGCAAATGATAGAAATGGAATCATTTCGATTCATCACAAATCAACTGTACAGAAATATGAAGAAAATATTCTCATCACACGGTCAAACGAAAACGAACTAAAATCATCAAAATACTAGTTTTTCAAATCATGTCCTATTAAATCTTGAGAACAAGGAATAAAAAAAAGAAAGAAAAGTACATAAGAGAGTATATCAATACAGTAGATGATAAGCCAACAGCCAATAGAGACAACAAAGGCGGAAATATTATTTTTACTCTTCAAATTAGCCAACAGAGACATAATAGGGTATTGTAAAAGATAATGAGGAGGTTGGATAAAGAAATTTACTCCCTACAACATTAGCAATCATATTTCTCTGATGCTAAAATCAAATTTGTGATTGTTTGCTTAACAATGGAAAACAGTGTTCTACAGGCTCCAACTCATATCTGCAAACTGTACAATGTAAATTTGGAGATATCTTTCTCTTAATACGGGTAATGAAGATTTAATTTCAGAATATAAAACTTTCTGTATTTATTTTCTTAAGTTAATTTATTGCCCGGCCCACTTAGTGAGGATGAAATTGAAGTTACCGTGATAAGTTGAAGTAAGGCATGCTGTAAGTGGTACTGAAAAAAGATTGTACGTCAAATTGGGGAAGAAATAAAGGCATAAATGCAGAAAAGGTATCAGACAGAACAACCTAGAAAATTGGTGGTCTCCTTGATTTAATTACGAGCTACAGGTTGAGGAGGGTACCCTTAAAATGGTGGCAGAAGAAACTCTGAAGGATAACCGGATGGTGGTGGTATTGCAGCTGAGGGTATCCTCATGATGATGCTGTCGATACACCTGAAGTGAGAAATTCAACAGTTAATAACAGTATCTGATTAATATATCAATCATAAAAGGGAGAGGTAGTTCTTAAAATTATGGATACTCAGGTGAAAATGGCAAATGGAAAGGTTGCAAGTCTTACCTTTACATCAAGCAAACAGTTCGGTTGAAAATAATTTATCCTGCGCTCTTGAAAGCACCCTAATGAGTAATGACCAGCCTAACATGTGAAACTGAAATCCATAGTGCAAAGTCAGCATTCGCAAAATCAATGTATGAATGAGATGACAAAATTGGTATTGATTTTGTACCAATTGCATGCCTTCAGTTAGGCTACAGATAATTTCTTAGACTTCATTACAAATAGGTACCGCTAATATGGTTCCCATTCGACTATGTCAAATGCACACTGAAATTGTTCTTTTATGTTTCTAGCTGCTTATTTTGAACAAGATATGCTTTTCCGAATAAGAGTGCTTTCATAGTTATTATTATTTTTTATTGAACATATATGCAGGTGCTTAAAAAGAAGGGTTCTAACATGTAAATAATAAAATTAGAGGCGCTACTGCCAACCAAAGAGGAAAAAAAAAACCATAGCAACCACAGCCAGAGATTGTTTGAATGAAATACATGAAACCACAATGTCTTGCCATTGTACTTCAACTCTTCCGAAAAAGCCAACCTGATAGGAAGGTAGCACGGTAAAAAATTATGACAAAGATTGAATTGAATAAAAGAAATTTTAACAGAGCTTCTAACTTTATGATTCTTGAGCTTCTAAATGGAACCTAGGGATTCTTTACTTATCAATGGAAATGTATTTTGTTGACTCATATCAGAAAATGCTAAGATATCACCGCAAAATTCTAGCACAGGGCTTGATTAAAAAATGAAAAGATATCGCTGCAAAATTATATTTCACCATATAAGGAACATGTTAGGAGAGTTGATTTATGCTGTTAATTAAAAGCAATATAACATGGCCTCGTTTAGGCAAAATCTGATTTCTGATGGCAGCATATTCCTTCAATCTTTCCATCCAATTCATCAACATAAAAACAAAGATTGAATAAAATGTATAAGCATAAACAAATTATCATCACTGAAAATTTGTACGTCTATGACACCCTACACAGAGAAAACTTGGAACTAGAGAGATTCCATCTAGTCTAGCTAAGAGATTATATTACAAAGTAATGGATGGATCAATCGAGAACGACAAGTTTCTTGTATTCTTCACCAGCAATGGCAGCTTCCATAACAGTCTCTGGGTTCATGTCCCCACTTTCCTCCAAGAACAGTGTTACAAGATTCTTGGAGAACCCGCTAACAAGTGCCACCCCTTTTTGATTCCCAGGTACAGGCGTTGCCTTCGAGTCTCTCAAATTCCAAAACACTATCTCAGGCACACAATTCCCATACCCCTTCTCTCTAAATTTCCTTGTTATCACCTGGTAATCTGTTTCCCATCTGTTTGTCGAGGCCTGATCAAACTCCATGTCGCTGAACACGAATAGCCTCTTAATCATCTGCTCTTCCTTGAGATTCCCACTCACTGCCGCTTGCAATATCAAATCAAACACCTTCTGAAAATTTGTGTTCATTCCCCATTCCATTCTCCTCACAAAAGCCGTCTTGGATTTCAGATCCTGGCCTTGTACCATCTGAAGCTTAGGGTTTGCACTGAATGTGATAAGCTTCCCCTTCCATGGATCCTCGCTCAGTTCTGAAACCAGAACCCCGAGCGCCACCGATACCTCCATTGGAATACCCCTCATGCTACCCGATACATCACAAATTGCAAGACAGTTCTTCAATTTGCCCTTGCTGGTGAGATTATCGACCATTCTCTTCCACTGGAGCTCTGCAACTTGGCCACCGTCCCCATCATTCAGCGAAGCTATGATCTCGTGAGGGAGCAGTGCACCTGCGGCAATGGTGGCCCTCCCTGCCTTCACATTTTCGAGGTATGCCTCAAATCGATCCTTGTCGTGCTTCAAGAACTTCTCCTTGTACAATTTCATGGCCACCGAGGCAACTCTATTGTACGGAATCGATTCCCAATCGTTGGCCCCAATATAAACCTCGGGCAACTCTAAGGCTTTCCTCAGAGGCACGAGGACTTGCTTCCTCAATCGATCCCTAACACGATAAGCGTAGTGAGCATCTTCAATACCTTCATATTCAGGATACGATTCCCTGGGGAAAACTTTCCTGGCAATGCTCTCGCACAGAAGCGTACTTCTATCAAAGGATGAGTCGAGAGAAGGGCACCACTTGGCGGAGAGGCCTATTTTCTTCAATTGTCCGGAGTTTAGAAACTCCATGTCAGATATGAGGCAATGGGCAAAGAGGTCAGAGACGTGATCGTACAAGAACCTGTAGTCGGGATCGCGGCGGATCCTTTCGACCACCTTTTTGGCCATGCCAATCCTTTTCTCTTCCCTTGCCCTCCTTGCATTCTCCTTGGTGATCTGGGCCCTACTCATCTCTGCCGAAACCCTAGCCTCTCTCAACCCTCCCGCTTTTGGTCTCCTAAAAATGTTTGACGATTTCCACTTCCTGTTGTTGTTGCTGTTGTTATAAAACCCACGACCTCTTCCTCTTCCTCTTGGCATGGCAAACGGAGGAGGAGGACATCTTCTGGAAACGGAAACGTTGAAAGTAGTTTTGACACCTTTCCTCATCCTCCACTCTTCCCTGATTCGCTTCCTGATGTCGGCACCTTCGAGAAGGCGGAAGAGAATCTCAGGCAAGTCCTTGAAGTAACCAAAGTCGGCCAAGGATCCGACGTTGCAGGCAAGGGTTTTGGGGTGGTGCTTGTGAAGCCATAGGGCGGAAGTGTAGTAACCTTCCTTGTCGGATTTTCCAGTACCGCGAATGCCACGTAGGTTACAGACGAGTTTAAGGGTGGTGAGGGGGTTGTAGTCCCAGGAATGCTGGAGGCGTTGGGTTAGGGTAGAGGGAGGGGTGTCGGGAACGACGTGGAAGAAAAAATCGAGGCAAGGGTTACCTGTGGAGAGGTAGGTGGCTGACATGTTCTCTGTGTAGCCCATTGGAGGGTAAGGGTTTCGCCTCAGACCGACCGAGGAGTTGTTGTTGAAGTGTTCAGTCATCAGACTAATGAAAGGATCTGTTGCCGGCGCTCTCGCTGCTGCTGCTGCTGCTGCTGCTGCTGCAGCGGAGGAGGAAGGCGTTTCCCGGTAGATCTCAGGAGGGCCGATTAGAGGGGACGAAGAAGTCATTTCTCTGTTAGGATTGGGGTCTTTGATTTTCCTGACGAGAGGAAAGGGTAGGGAGAGAAGGAAGGTTGCGAATGAACGCGAGTGATGTCTACTTTATATAGCTTTAAATTTACTTGGGCACTACGTTTCTAGATAATAATAATAATAATATTAATAATATATTTATTTTCCTTTTTGTAATTTATATTTCACAAATTTTGAGGCGGTTTACAATCCCCCTGCTCTTTTTTTTATTAGTTAAACTCATTTTGCTCCGGCATTTATGAAAAAAATTTACGTGATGCCTAATTAAACTCTTCAAATTTTATTTAAAGGGACTTTCTCTGTTTGTTTTAATTTTGGAAGCAATAAAAGGCTAAAATTAGTGACTAATATTATATTTATTAAGTAATTAGGTCTTGTGCTTCCAACTCGATTAAATTTATATCATATTTAGAAGAGCATAATAAATGTTAGTCCTCCATTCTGATTTTGTCAAAAAAACAAAAAAAAATGTGAAATTTTAATTTTTCAGCACCCCAATAAAAAAGAGTGAGTTTCTGGTTTGAGGCTCAAGGTGTATATTTTTCCGTAGGCATCGTGTATGACATCTAAAAAATTTATCAGACATAGCACACAAGTCATAGAAATTGGAAAGAAAAAAAAAAAGGAGAGAAATAAAGAAAGAAAAGATGTATAATGAGTAGTGGTTCTTGAATTCTAAAGATAAATAAATAATAAGTTGTCTAGTTGAAATTGCAAAACGTTCTTTTTTAACTTTTAGAATGCGACAGGACTAGTGTAAAACATATAACATATATAGAGATGCAATTGGTTAAATACATTTCATTTCACTTAAGCTTGTTATATTAAAGTTGCGCCACACACGGACTAATTTTAAAAACCTAACGAATGAATGAAAAAATAGGTAAAAGATTATTTAGTCGACTAGCTAGCGTGCTTATCAGCTGCAGATAATGTATTAAAATTATCCAGTCAATTTAAGTAATATATTACTTACTAATCAACCAACGCCGGAGGATATGATGCATAAATAAATAAAGACCTAGTCCGTCGGCTTACTTGTCAACCGCATGACCCGATTGGAGGAGGCAGCTCAAACAAACTCTGGTTCTTTGGAATTGGATTTCCGTATTTGAAATCTTTCAAATTTATTCAGTTTCTAGAAACGACATTCAGCACCAATAAATCAATGGAAATATATATATAGCAATAACGTAATTAATAATATTTGCAATGCATTGACATGTTTTAAAAACATTCTCCCCCCTCGCTGTCACTTGGTACATAACAAGAAATGTATTTGTTTATTCTGAATTTAACACTACTGGGTCTGGGCGTAATTTCATCATATCAATATAAAATTGATGGGAGGTTTTAAAAAGTTGTGTTCTCGTTTCGTTTCCTTTTACGTACCCTGCATCAATATTTTTCGGCAGGAAGCGAACTAATTAAATACTACTGGGCATAATTTCACTTACCAATAAATGCATTATGAGTTTTTATATTATGAGTTTTTATATTATGAGTTTTTACAACATGCTTAATATGTCATTTTTTATGACTAATAAAGTGACGTAATTGAAATTTGTTATATTATACGGGATTCGAACACTGGTACTTACTGTGGGCCTAGTATTCTACCGGTTATGATAAGACACAAATGTGATACAATTCTTTTTTTAAAATATAAATTGTACCATTTTGTTATATAATTCAACAAATATGCTTCCGCCATTATATATAACATATAAAACCAAACATTTATATTCTCAATATCCATATACGAATTAATATCACATCTAACACCAAAAAATAATCTTATTTCTACAAAAAGCACTAAAAACCACCAACCTAAGTATAATTTCTATATATTTGCGGAGATTAAGTATCTTCAATTTATGTTAATTGTGTGTTATATTTAGGGTTTTTGGTTTTCTACTAATATTTTAGAAAAATTCTAAAATGTTTAAGATTTCAAAAGGTTGCACACATATTTCAAATTTGGTATAGGAATTAAAAATGAGTTTTATTGTGTCACTTTTTTTAATGACCATCGTATTTTGTCATAAATAAATAAGTCTCTTTAAAATCGACATAGTTAATCGATATTAATGTCGGTTACTGTAAAACTAGCATAATAACTATAAACTTCTAAAAAGCGTCATAAGTCACATGAATTATAATAAACTTATTGTGTCGCTTTATTTAAAAATTGTCATATATTGTCATAAATAGATGTCTCTTAAAAATTGACATAACTATTCATTATTTATGTCAGTTTTGACTAAACTGGAACAATAATTATAAACTCTTGAAAAACGACACAAATGTAGTACTATTCTACCTTCTATGTTATTCTTGACCAACGTATTTTAAATAATAAAAGCTACATATTAGGCCATTTTCCTTGTAGTAACATGAACCCTCAAACAAATCATTTACATAAGTTGGTCCAAATTCAACACAAGTAGATCAATGATCGCGAATATACAGTTTGCTTAAGAATATACCACATAAATATAAAATAAAGGCATACAATACAATTCCTCATGATGAAGTAAGTTGGTTAAACCAAAGCTAGCTGGGAAGACAAATACTGTAAATCCGAACATACTCAAAGGGTACGTAGTACAGACGGCAAGAAGAGACCCAAAGTTTCATACAGAAAATTACACGGCCCAAGCTGAGAAATTCTTCAAAATCTGACATCATTATCCCCATGGGCATTTAGTAATCAAGTTCACCAAACAGTTTTAGAAGCAGCAGCACTGCTCAAAAAGGCAGCAGCAACATAAAGCAGCCAAACTACAAAATTAATCATCTATCAGTACAAAGACATGCAGATCAATAACGTTCAAGCAAAATAGGAACACTTACCAAGTACGGTGTCTATTTCAAAATAAATGTGTTTAATAATGACGATCTGTATGTATCAGACAGATGTGTATTGGGAAAAAGAATAATAGGAAAAAAAGGAGATCTTCAGCTTCCATAAATTACGTAGAAGATGTTCATGCTTCAATTCGAACTTCTTCACATATTGGTGAGTAGATTAAAAGAAAATCAAGTCTTGGGACTTTTGGGTAGAACAGAAGAAGAGTAGTTTTAATCAGCGAGAAAAAGAAAAGAAGAAAAAGGATTGTGAGTTTTGTTCTTTCTTTTGGAAGTTCCAAGAGAGAAGAAAAAGTCACTTCCAAAAGAAAATTGCTTTCTTTCTTCCCTGTTTTCTACTTGAGAAGAAAAGAAGAAAAGGATGATTTACAAAAATCTGCTACGTATTTTATAGTTAACAAGGTCATCAGTTATAAATGTTTCACTAAACTCTTTTCCTTCTCTTTTTCTACCAACTTGAAGATAAGGTTTTCACTAAAACTATCTTCCTCTTATTTTTGCGCCACTTTTAATCTCCCAAAGCACTAATGTCTGAACAACCATCTTGCGTCTAACTTGGCTACTCGAGTTCTTGAATGACAAAAAATAAACCGAAAACAATAAAATAAAAAAGAAGCAAAAAGCCATGCGCAAAATTTAGCACTTCTAGAGATCTGTACATGTAGGAGAGAGCTAAAACAGGAACACAAAAATGATCCAAGATAAATCAACCCAAAGCACAGGACAACAATTTTGGTGCCGAGATAGACAAAGCAGTCAAGTGGGTAATAGAGAATAAGTCAATATATATCTCCTCATATTAGTTAGCCTTATGTTGTATTAATTTGAACTGTAGCTAGTATTTGAATTTGTATCTTGTTAGTCTTTTAGATAAGTCCATATTTGTAGGAGTTTGTTGAGATAGATATCAATCATATTGTAATTTCATGTATATATATTTTCATCGGTTAATGAGAAGCTCCAGGCAATATTCTTTTTCATGCTGGGCACACAAAGAACATTATCTAATGTAAATTTTGTGTTGTAAGAGTTGAATGATGTAGAACCAGTGTGAGTAATATGGAGACCCGAGCCAACGCCAATCATTATGTCATTGGAACCAGAACAGGGAGCATGAAGAGATAGATTGCTCAGGTTGGCAGTAACATGATGAGAAGCACCACTGTCAAGTAGCCACTTTGGAGTGTCGGGAGTGGTGGTCGTAGCAAAATGAGCATGAGGCTGCCATGGTGTCGGAGAGTTGGTTGTGGGTGTACTTGGATTGGTGGTGGACTGAGTTGGTACTAATCGGAATAAGGGACATTTCTTGGCAGTATGTCCCTGTGTCCCACAGCTTTGGCAGAATCCAAGATAAGGGCGAGGGGAACTTAAGCTCCATGACCCAACTCTTCTTTCCTCTTATTCATATTTTCCTACCCCTTTTGGCCCACCAAGAAAAAGTTTTAAATGCATCAATGCAACAATAGAAGCATAGCAACAACCTTGGCAGAGTCATCCTCAGAAGCATAACCCTGCCTTGTAAAGAAAAAGGTAAATTGCGACATTGATAGCTTTTGAAATTGCTCGACTTTCTACTCTTATAAGAACTTTCTCCTTTCCAAGAAAAAAACTTTGCTCCATGTTCTGTGCTATTGATATCGACCAAAGCTCTTCTGCTCGGTCTCATTTAGACCATCTCCGCCCCCCCCCCCTTTTCCTAAAAATCCCCCCACAGCTGTTGGTGATGAGAGCCCAGAAAAGCAAGTTCTTCAAATCAGGGTTCAATTCAAAATACAAAACTTCCTACATATTATAAGTTGATTGCTCTACTCAATGAGGGTGACCTCGTAGTTACCATGATCAGTTGAAGAAGGAATATGTTGTATTGGAAAAATATTATATGTCAGATCAGGAAAGAAATAAAGGCATAGATGATAAATGGAAGAAAAGGTATAAAACAGAACACCTTAGAAAATTATTGTTGATTTCCATTTAAGTACAAGCTACAGCCTACAGGGAATACTTTATTATAATAAACTATCTATATCTATATATATAACTCCGCCAGTGTTACTTCAATGCTGCCGGTCCCAAGCCCGGGTAAAGGAGGAGGGTTGTGTTAGGCAGTCGGCAGCCAACGTTAAACTTAGTCGAATCTTTATGACATGGACAAACGATATAAGAGTGTTAATGCTAGGTCGTTGCCCAGAAGCAACGCGCTGGATCGTCCGAGTCCAGTGACAAATGAGCAAGGGCCGCTACATCGCCGCCTGGGTGTAGTGAAAAATAAGCAAGGGTTCCCGCATCTTTGTGAACGGGTGCGGGTAAAGAAGCTAGTTCATGATAGGAGGATTCGTTTTGGGACTTGGAATATAGGCACACTCACAGGAAAATCGATGGAAATAGTTGACACTATGATCAGGAGGAGGATCAATTTCATGTGCCTTCAAGAAACTAAGTGGGTTGGAGCTAAGGCGAAGGAATTAGACACTTCGGGTTTTAAGCTTTGGTACACTGGCAAGGTTAAATCGAGAAATGGAGTGGGTATAATTGTCGACAAATGGTGGAAGAAGGACATTGTAGATGTAAAGAGGGTAGGAGATAGGATCCTAGCCCTAAAATTCGTAGTGGAGCAGGACACTTTTAATGTGATAAGTGCTTATGCACCTCAAGTCGGGTGTGAAGAACACCTCAAGATAAAATTTTGGGAGGACTTAGAAGGCTTGATCCAGGATATACCACTTAGAGAAAAGATTTTCCTAGGAGGGGATCTGAATGGGCACGTAGGGAGCTCTTCTGAAAACTATAGGGGGGTGCATGGAGGTTATGGCATTGGGGTGGTAAATACCGAGGGAAAATCTATCCTTGATTTCTCGTCTGCTTATGATCTTATGGTTGCCAATACATGTTTTAAGAAGCGGGAGGAGCACCTCATCACATACAAGAGTGGGGCAGCATGCTCGCAGATCGATTTCTTCCTCTTTAGGAAAGGAGATCGAAAGAGTTGTATGGACTGTAAAGTCATACCTGGAGAGAGCTTGACTACCCAACATAGAGTCCTGGTGATGGATATACGAGTTAAGGGGAAAGTGAAGAGAAGGGGCCAAGGTAAGGTTTCAAGGATTAGATGGTGGCATTTGAAGGGTGAAAAACAAAGGATCTTTCAACACAAGGTGCTGGAGGGAGGGTTTTGGGAGGCAAACGGAAGCGCAAATGATATGTGGGACAAGGCGGCCGAGGGGATCAGGAAGATAGCTAAAGAGACGCTGGGTGAATCAAGAGGGTGTGGACCTAGGGATAAAGAATCTTGGTGGTGGGATGATAGTGTACAAGATAAAGTTAAGGTAAAAAGGAAATGCTTTAAAGCTTGGTCTCTATGTAAGAATGCGGAAAATTGGGAATCTTACAAAGAAGCAAAGAAAGAGACTAAGAAGGCGGCGAGTGAGTCGAGGACTAAAGCTTTTGATGGATTATACCAATCTTTAGGCACCAAAGCTGGGGAAAAAGCTATTTACCGACTTGCTAAAGGTCGAGAAAGGAAGACAAAAGACTTGGATCAAGTGAGATGCATTAAGGACGAAGAAGGTAATGTCTTGGTTAAAGAACAAGACATACAAGAGAGATGGAAGAACTATTTTCACAAATTATTTAATGAAGGTTACGAGATTTTAGCATGTGGAGATGAGCTGAACATGCGAGAGGATGACCAAAATTTCACCTTTTATCGCAGAATTCAAGAAAAGGAAGTGAAAGAAGCATTGATACGAATGGATAGTGGTAAAGCAGTTGGGCCAGATAGTATACCTATTGAGGTTTGGAAGGGTCTAGGTGATAAAGGCATTGGTTGGCTCACAAGGTTTTTCAACAAGATATTGAGGTCAAAGAAGATGCCGGAAGAATGGAGGAGAAGCACCCTAATCCCGATTTATAAGAATAAAGGGGATATACAAAATTGCGCCAATTACAGGGGGATTAAACTCATGAGTCATACTATGAAGTTATGGGAAAGGGTGATTGAGCGGAGACTAAGAAAAGAAACCAGCATTTTAGATAATCAATTTGGTTTTATGCCCGGAAGGTCGACCATGGAAGCAATTTACTTGTTGCGGCGTTTGATGGAGCAATATCGGAGGGATCAAAAGGACCTACACATGGTTTTCATTGACTTGGAGAAGGCGTACGATAGGGTACCCAGAGAGATTTTGTGGAAAGCCCTAGAGAAGAAAGGGGTTAGGATTGCCTATATTCGTGTTATCAAGGACATGTATGAAGGAGCTATGACTAGTGTGAGAACACATAGTGGGTCCACAGAAGATTTTCCTATAACTATAGGACTACACCAAGGGTCAGCTTTGAGCCCTTATCTGTTTACCTTGGTCTTGGATGTACTCACGGAACACATTCAAGAGCCAGCACCGCGATGTATGCTGTTTGCAGATGATATTGTCCTAGTGGGTGAGTCCAGAGAAGAGCTAAATGGGAAGGTGGAAACTTGGAGACAAAATTTAGAAGCGCATGGCTTTCGTTTAAGCAGAAGTAAGACAGAATACATGGAGTGCAAGTTCAATAAAAGGCGGAGCACTACTAACTTAGAGGTAAAAGTTGGGGATAATGTCATACCACAAGTCACTCGGTTTAAGTATCTTGGATCCATTATACAAGAAGATGGGGAGATAGAGGGAGATGTAAATCACCGGATTCAAGCAGGATGGTTGAAATGGAGGAAAGCTTCGGGTGTGTTATGTGATAAAAAGGTACCACTCAAGTTAAAAGGAAAATTCTATCGTACCGCGGTTAGACCAGCAATGTTGTATGGGACTGAGTGTTGGGCGGTCAAAAGCCAACACGAGAATAAACTAAGTGTAGCTGAGATGAGAATGTTGAGATGGATGAGTGGCAAGACTAGGAAAGATAAGATCAGGAATGTTACCATCAGAGAGGGAGTTGGGGTGGCACCTATTACAGAAAAGATGGTTGAATCTCGACTTAGATGGTTTGGGCATGTATGGAGGAGACCTGCAGATGCCATGGTTAGGAGAGTTGATCATATGGAGGGAAGCCTAGTTGTTAGAGGCAGAGGAAGACCTAGAAAAACTATAGGTGAAACTATTAAGAAGGATTTAGAGGCGAATGGTTTCACTAGAGATATGATTCACGACAGACCACTATGGCGTCGTTTGATCCATGTAGCCGACCCCACCTAGTGGGATAAAGGCTTGTTGTTGTTGTTGTTGTGTATCTATATCTATATATATGTGTAATGTTGGTGTCATCTTCAGATTATAACGGCATTTTCCTTCAGGCAGAAAACTCAGTACCCTAGGCCATGAAATAATCTTGTATTGCAAAACATAATCCAAAGAAAGCCTCCTTAACAGAAGAATACCACTAGAGTGACTCCACGATCATGTAGTGAGGAAAATTGGGTTTGAGAAGCTCTTTACTTGATCCAATTGTCTATACACCAATTATTCCCTATCAATATCCTTCCCAACAAGATAGTCCAAGACCATACATTTTTGCATTATGTTAACTTGTCGTTGTTAAAGCAAAACCCTTGTTGACACAATGTGAATATAATTTTTGTAATGCAACTAAGACAACTAGCAAGTCATACTCTGCAAAGTTGTGTCCTTCAGTAGATATTGTACTCCGTAAAGTTGTGCCCTTGAGTAGATAAAGGTGCCGACTAATACAAGTAGGTAGAACAACTTTGATCTCAATGATTTAATGAAATTGTGACCTTTCTCATATGTACAATAATTATGGAGTTGAGAGAATTAAGTTAAAATAAAGTATAGCATTAGGGGCAGATTGGTTAAAGCATTACATAATCTAAATAAAGACCGGTACTGATAGTGATCTGTTTTCTTCATCACTCGTAACAAGGTATATGACACAACAATATAGGAGCAGTGCAGGTTATAATAGATAATCATGATTCCAGAGCAACAAACAATCTAGAAACAAACAAACAAACAAAGTAAAATTGTGTTGCAAAGTTGCAAATCAAACTCAAGAGCCACTAAGTAACCTCTTCGATCATTTGATTAATCCTTTATGATAATTTCAGAATATAGTAGAATTACGTTTTATGCACAAAGCATCGCAGCATGTTAAAGTTGAAAAGGTACAAATAACTAGTATGGAATTCCTCATCAAATGTAGGGAAAAAAAAAAGAGCAGGTGAATTTGATTACTTAATGCAATAAGATGGAAAATAATTTGGCAAATCAGCAGCAATAGCTTGAGAAAGCCAAAAACCAAAAGTGAGAGAGAGGAGTATTATTATGATATATATATATACCAGCTAGGTAGGAAAGAAGAACAGGGAGAGGGAGGGTCATCTTGGTAGTCGTAGTGGTGTTGGTGCAAATGTTGAGGTGGTGGTGGGGGAGGGTATGGGTATCCGTCGTTGAAATAGCCTTGATACCCAGGTCCAGGGGGGTGGGGTGGAGGTGGAGGTGGGAATTCTGAAGGATAACCAGGTGGCTGTGGTACTGCTGAGGGGTACCCTCGTGGCGGTGGTGGTGGCGGTGGTCCATATCCTGAAGTGATAGAAATAAATATATATTATATATATATACACACACACAATCAGATCATTGAATAAAATAAATGATAATAAGATGAATCAGTTGATGGAATGAATAACAACTTCACTTGCCTGGTGGGGGATAAGGTTCGTGAGATAAATGTTGGTGATTCATCGCTCTGAATTCTGAATTCTGAAGGAAGAAAGAAGAAACTCAATTAGCAGAGGTGGTTAGGTAGACAGAGCTGCACTGTAGCTATGCTTTTTATTTTTTAATTTTGGTTGTTGACGTAGCAGCAAGATTCATAATCATCTGCATATGCCCACAAGTCCAAGCTGCGGGATCATCTAAGAGAGAGAGAGGATAGAAAAATACAAGTGTCAATGTATCTTACCTTAACTTCGCCCCCTTGTTCTTTTCTGGCCCATTCCCATATATCTCTCGGGCATGCGGGCCCAACTTGCAGCTTCCTCCACTTTTTCCTCAACTCTGTGCTCCCTTTTTTTGTTTTTTTCTAAAATAAATAAATTATAAGAATGAAAATTTGAAGAATTCTCACATTAAAATTCTTATTTTTTTAAAAAAATAAAAATATTAACCTATCATTAGGACATTGATAATTATAATCTATAATTGTTTCCTTTGTAAAGGGTATGTAAATACATTAACTTAGATATATACATTAAAAAAGATATTTTTTATCAAAAAAGTAACAAGGTACATCGCAATAAAAATATTTTTATCGGTCGCGGGATTCAATCTTTACTATAGCGCTTCTAACCAAATTTAAATCTATAAATCAAATTTAAAATTAAATCTATAATAAAAGCGGAGCTAAAAGTCCTTAATTTCTAGAACCAAGGGGAAAGGTTCTTCCAGAAATCCCCCATGGTCAATCGCCTCTTTTTCTTAATGGCAAAGGAAACAAGACGCGTGCATTTACTCCTTCCTATAGTAGTAGAATAACCAATTCTACATGATCCAATCCATCAATAATTTTATTGACCTCTATAAATTTCACCAACGTACGTACCCCCTCCAATTTCAAAATTAACAACAACAGTTTTCTGAATTCCAAATTATATAGCATCTCTATATATCTTAAAATTTCAACAATCATGACAGGCACACCTGGGGAAACTAATACAGCCGCCCAGTCATCATCATATCCCAAAGTAGAAGAAGCAGGAGGAGGAGGATCCCATGAAACCTCTGCTGCTGCTGCTGCTTCTGCTTCTGCTTCACCACCAGCACCGTCTGAGGAGGAGACCAAGAAGTGGGGGACCTACGTGATGGGAAAACCGGCAGTCCCCACAATTCACCCGGACAATCAAAAGGCAGCCTTGTGGAACGCGGGTGAGCAGCAGCAGTACTACAACCACCACCAGCCTTACCTAATCTACTCCCCAGTAGACAAGGCCCCCACCAACCCCTTGGAGCCAGTCATACACATGTTCAATTCTTGGACCTCCAGGGCCGAAACTCTTGCCCGCAACATCTGGCACAACCGTAAGTAACCTAGCTAGCTAGCTAGCTATTAATATAATAATTTCTTCATCTTTATTTATTAATTTGACGGATTGAATTATTGGCAGTGAAAACGGGGCCATCAGTGACGGGTGCTGCTTGGGGGAAAGTTAATCTGACAGCAAAGGCAATGACCGAGGGAGGATTCGAGTCTCTTTACAAGCAGATATTTCCAAGTGATGAAAGAAATGAGAAGCTAAAGAAGACTTTTGCCTGTTATCTATCCACCACCACTGGCCCTGTTGCTGGAACTCTATATCTCTCCACAGCACGTCTGGCTTTCTGCAGTGATCGACCCTTATCTTTCACTGCTCCTTCTGGCCAGGAAGCTTGGACCTACTACAAGGTAGGTAGCTAGCTTTATTAATTTAATTAAAACCACATGCATATATACATACATATATATGAATTGCCTAGCTTTAATTATTTTCATTTTCATATATATATATATATATATATGCTGCTAATGAAATGGAACAGGTTATGGTGGCATTGGAAAATATTGGAACGGTAAACCCGGTGAACATGAGGGAGAACCCATCCGAGAAGTACATTCAGATAGTGACTGTGGATAGGCATGAGTTTTGGTTCATGGGATTTGTTAATTTTGAGAAAGCAATACATCACCTCTCAGATACCCTATCTGACTTCAGACAACATGCATCATAATCCCCAATATTGATGACGAAGCTGCGCAACGCAACCACTTTGAGGCGAGAGATCTGCTTGTTGGTTTGTTAATATATGGAGTAGTTCATCATCAATTTTAATTATTTATGAATTAAATATTACAAGATGTGATGCATCTCATCTCATCTGATCAGATCACTATACCGGTTTGAGTTTGGTTGTTTTCTTGTATTATTATTATTATTATTATTATTATTATATAGCTAATCATTATTATATATTTACGCACTAGAAATTAATGCATTAGGATAAACATCTATTAATTAATTTAATTTATCATTTACAGAAAAATACAAAAAACAGTAATTTAGATTTATTCCATGTGACGCATGCAACAATTTCACAAAATAATCCAAAATTTTAAATTAGCCAGAATCAAATATTTGAATTTTTGGACTGCAAGCAATCTTGACCGCGTCCACCTCAGTATGGGCTGCACTAAATGCGACCGCAAGCCCAAACGAAACGCCCAACCCATCTCATCTAACCTTTTAATTACACGCGCAAACGACAAAAGTTTTTGCCCTATGACCTTTTCTTTCTTCTTTTTTTTTTTTTTTTCCGTCTCAAGTCTCAATATGTACACCGTTATTTATTGCTCTATTTTTTTAACATAATATATTTTAAGTGCTAAATGAATGAATATTTTTAAAAAATGTGGTGAATATGATCTCTCTATAAAATTTTAAATTGAAAATGAGTGTAATAAAAATTAGATATACTATTATACATAAGGATGGCATTTTATACAAAAAAATTGAAAACTAAACTTAATGAAATAAAAATCCGAACTAGACTAAACCGGTGAAAACCGGTAACCAACTTTAAACGGTATGGTTCCGATTTTTATACTCCAAAGGGAACTGATTCTTTTTTTTAATATATATTTTCAGTCTTTTCATATTCCCTCTCTCTCTTTGATTTATTAATTTGACGGTCTATTTCACTTTCTCTAAACTCTACCCACTCTCTCTAGAAATCCATCAATGGAAAATCTCAAACCCTTCTTAACCAAACTCCTCTTTCTTTTTCTCTCCCAAGTTTAAAAAATGGCTTCAGTCCACGACCACCATTTCCCCACTCGTACGCAACCACTTCACCGTCCCCCCTCCAACACCTTCCACCCAACACCACCTCCCTCCATTTTCCCAATCGACCAACACCCTCCCCCTCCTCCTCCACCGCCTCCCACCATTCTTCTCCCTCCCCCTCCGCCTCCCCACGTGACATTGCTCCCAGCTTTTCTATTGACTACCACTCTCCACTCTCCGCTGTCTGGCAAACTCTACCGTAAGATTCATTTTCTGCAAAAAAGTTTTACATATTCGAATATGTTGAATAGTTATGTAAACACTGTTCATTTTGCCATAAATTAATCCTATTTAATTTTGTTCTTCTTGGCCAATTTAAGGTTACATGTACTCGAATTGAGACTTTTTTTAGTTTAATGTCTTTATTTTTCAATTTAGAAATTTATTTAAGCTGTGTTTGAGATTGAATTGGCAGGGTTAATTATCAATATTAACCGAAAATTTGGTAATCGATATATTCTCGATTCGGTCTTGGTAATAAATTTGGGTATATCGTTTTAGTAGGTTTGGTATTGGTATATCGAGTTCAAACCGAATATAACCATAATTATATATGTTCATTTTCGTGCATTGAAATTTTTAGAAGATCATTTCACCTACTTTTTATATTGAATTTTCTAACAAAATTTTGTATAGCTCTCATTGTAGTGCATATCTCAACCATGTTTTATAAAAAAAATCAATGGTTTAATTCTCAAAATGAACCTCATTAGGAGAAACTAGAGGAATGGTGTAACGGAGATGAGCCAAATACAAAGTTTAAGATCTTATGTTTCAGAGGACTTATTCAAGCAAATTTTAGATTGATAGCCACAAATTTAAGTCTTCCCTTTATCTATTTCACGTAAGGGCTTGCCCTCAGTATAAGTGGCACATCCTAAACTTAGTATAAGTTTTGGATAAATTACGATAGTTTGTCTTATACTTTCATACTATTATTATTTCAACCTTAAACTTTTGTAACTTTATATTTTAATCCTTTCTCGAGTCCATGATTGATCATGGCCAACCAAAAAGTGAATTCCTAAGGTTCTAGCTTCCATTATCGATTATGCTTTAGCCATGATTGAATATGGCCTCTGCACTTACATTAATTTTTGTCTTTTAACTCAAATTTTCACTTAATTAAGATTAATACATGACTAATTTCACTAATTAAATTACGGGTTATTACACAAACACCCAATGCCTAACAAATACAAACACTCGTAATTCAGAACCAAAATAACGCCGATAATTACGGAAAGTGTCTTGGGAGTGAAATTGATACAAACTACCACGAACGCATAGCAGTGAATGCCTTCTCAAATTAAAATGGCCATGAACTCACGACACAGTGTGGTGTTGACCTCGTTTGTGACTTGGAGGGACACGTACCAACCCTTGCACACTCGAATGATCTGATATAACAATGAATCCTTGTCCTTGGGGCATAGGATCAATTCAATTTCACTTTTAATAGGGAGACTAACAAAACAAATAAAAGATGATGAATAAATAGAGAGAAAAGCATATGTAATTAACTCCCTAAGTTATTTAATTAAGGGTAACACTTATCTAATCTTAAGGTGCGAATAAAGGAAAAATCACAAACGCAAGTATCTACCCAAAAAGGCTTTATACTAAATACTAGGGAAACATGCAATTGAACTTAAAATAAATAAATAAATAAAATAGCATATTAAATAGCAAAAATAGATTATAAAAGCGAAACTACTCAAATCGAGGGATCCGAATTATGGTTTAAACTTTGTTTTCCACTAATTTCTAGCTCTTAAGCTTCCCTACCATCAAATTATATTACTAATGAAAGTGTATGATGGCCCATACATGACAAAGACCATCTAAACCGGCATTTAGCAATACAATTTAATGATGAGACTTTTGACTTTTAAAAGAGTAATTTTAAGCTTAGTATTGCTAATGCGTACAAAAACAAATTAAGTTTCAAGGCCATTAATAAAAATTAGTAACTTAACACTCCTGTAAGTTTTAAATATATTTGAACGTGATTCAAATCAAATCCGTCTTAAAGGGAACACCAAAAACTAAAACTGACACTTTCTCGATACTTATGAGGTTTTATACCAAAACAGGACCTTAATCAATCAAATCATTAATATAACTAACTTAACTAATTGAAGAGTTTAAACCGTCCTAAAATTAACTTCTCGTTAGGGTTGTAATATGAAATTCTGTGAATTGGCATTTTTCATTTTGTAATCAAATATAATTTTGAGTAATTCTTATGGAAACAGGTTGCACAGCATGCAAAGATAAGTTATCAGCCAAAAATCAGTAGGCAATCTCTAACCAATGGGAAAAACAAGTTAAACATACAATTGGATCGCATTCATGGCCTATGCACATTCTTTCACTATGGACCCCTAATTATTAATTTAACTAGAAATAATTGACTTGAGCATGCAATACATATTTAAATTCATAGAAATCAATGTGTAAATGCAATATAAAATCCACAAAGCAAACTCCAGGATTTGTCTTTTGAAAAATTAGAAGACGCAAACCAGCCAAATAAGGGCTTACAAAAAAACGACAACAATTTATGAATGAATTGAGATAAACAACCCATAAGAACTAATAATTATGGAAAATTAGATTTATAACATCCTTGTGGGATTCATACATAAATGGTTTGATCATTCGATAAGAATTACGAATCTAAAACAAAAATTATGTAAAAACTGACAAATAATCGAGATTCTAAGCAAAACAAATCAAAAACACCTAAGAACAACCAGCCAAACGTGTATTTAAGGTTCCAATTAGTAGGAAATCATTCTCATGCATTCAAATTAACAAAAACAAAGCATTCAACAATTAAAAAAGAATAAATTTACCTAAGTAGAATTGCGAATTTAAGCAAAAAAAAGTATGTAGATTGATGAATGAATGTTGATTACAATGTTTCTTCAGTCTCAAATAACATAAATAAACCCAATCTAAATGTTCTTTAAGGAAAACAAATGAAATCTCTACACTCTAGCTATGATAAAACTATGTAAAAGTTTCCAAGAAACAATCGTCGATTTATGCCATTCTCTCTGACCTCCCGTAACCTAAAAGACATTAATACTTTTATTATATTCTAAGTCGTGGCTCAAATCATGACTTTAAGAGAATGGTCAAACTAAAGCTAAATTATAATTCGGGTCAAAAATATGAATAGGATTGATCTTAACATAGGGATCGATCTTGGCTTAAATTTTTGGATGCTTCATATCTTTTACATAATTCTCGATTTTTTTTTTTGCTTCGATGGGTCTACTAAGCCACTTTATCATCTAATGAACTTCTAGGACTTTTCTTTTCACTCCATGCTCATGATTTGGAAGTGATTTACTGTTTTTTCTTCATTTTCAATCTCGGAATCCACAATGAGTTCTCTTTCGGGAACTCTTTTCAAGTTTCTCTTTGTTCGGGTTTCCTTCTTGCGTTAATTCTCAATTTCTTAATTACTTTTGTGCTACAAAAATGGCTTAGTACCACACAAATACTATGCAATATCATATTTTAATGCTTAAACTGAATTCATATGCAACTATAAGTTTTAAGAAGCAATCTGATGCTAATTGATCCTTTAAAACACTATATATAATGCAAATTCTAGGCCTAATCAATACTTCTTTGTTAAAGCTGCTTAGTTCGTGATAAAAATACATTTTTGCCAATAAAATATTGAATAGTTTATTGTGTTGTATTGATAGCACCTCTCGGCTTTAACGACAATTTACTACTGCATAAGTCAATGGTTGACCAAAAAGCTAAGGACTTATTTGATTCAGGTATTAGGGTCAGTGGGATTAATAACACAAGTATTAATAGTAGTGGAGTATTAATCATGGTATTAATTTAATATTAATACCTTGTTTGATTCATTCAATATTAATACTGGGATATCCTATACTGATATTAATACCATGTTTTGTTCTGTAACTCGTATACATGATTATATTTTGAAAAAACAAAAAAATAATAATAAAAATGGCATTTTTAAAAATATATGGTTCATTTTTCTTAATCCCGGATAAACAATATTGTAATGGTTCATTTTTCTTAATCCCGGATAAACAATACCAGTAGTAGTTGTAATAGCATTTTTGAAAATATACGGTTCATTTTTTCTTAATCCCGGATAAACAATACCACCCCCCCGGTATTAAATTATACCACAAAAGTAGTATTAAGTTAGTCCCGGTATTAATAATCCCAGCACATTTGTGCGAACCAAAGAAGGTATTTTAAAAAAAGTGGTATTAATAATCATATCCCACTTTTTAATACCCGAATCAAACGGGGCCTAAATGTATAATGCACCTACGCCTTTTTATCATAAACCCGTGTTATGAAAAAAAAAATTATGGAGAAGAAGTGATATAAGTGGTGTATTTCTAAATGTTGAAAAATTGCATTTTTATGTTTAAATTTATGAAATATGTTAAAAGTAATTAATTTTGTGTTATAACGGCTGACAACCAAGGTAAGATTCATATTTTTGTATCATATTCAATGGAACCATAGATCGATTAATTGGACGAAGTGGAGTTTTTAGCTTGTATATATGAATCCCTTGCAATGGTAAACCATCACCTGGTCCAAGTGGAATCGAACCTAGCTAAAACATGGACAAGGAGTAGACTATGGGCCATGGGAGGGTGAGAAGTAATAATAGGGTGAGAAGTAACAATATATGAGTGGACTATGGGCCATGGGAGGGTGAGAAGTAATAATATATTATAAGGGTCAAACAGTGGGAGCTAGTGGGCAGTGCGGTATATACATGGAAGTGGGGTTGGTATTTAGAAGAGATACATTTTTTTTTAAATTTTTCACGGGTTGTTCAGGTAAGCTTTCACGCATCTTTACTAACTACCGCTTGCGGTATGTGACTGTCACTGACTAAGCATGTAACAGCTACCATTAGGCCAAGAGATTTAGTTATATATATATATATATATATGCCAACTCCAGGTGAGGGAAGAAAGGAACAATGCTAATTAAAAAATAGAAAAAAGAGTATATTGTCCGGTGTAGTGTTAATGTCTATGAAATGGATAGAAGAAAGAAACACGTGAACTCACAGACGAGTTATTAGAGATCAGAGAGATTCTTTCCTAATGATAAAGAAGCAACCACATATACATATATATTCAACAAACCATTAAAAGTAACCTAGTGGTAGTGGTCAGCTACTATTAAGTTCATAACACCGACTTCAATTAAGAGTTCCTCAAATTAAGTTTTAGCAAGTGCAAAATTTTTAGTAACCAACACTTATGTGAACAGAGGTTAGTTGAAATTTTGACCAAGACACCTCTAAAAATTAACTCTCCGAAAATAAAAAAATTAAAAAAAATGCTATATATATGTGTAGAGAGAGAAAGAGAGAGAGTGGAGGGGTAATTAAGTACTTAAAACACTACTAGCACCTCCACCATCAGTCTTAGGTCTTTATAACACTATTACGAGTGTGTGTATATATATATATGTGTCTGTGTGTTTGTCTTTGACCGCCAAACCTTACTCTCTTACTGGTACCTCTTGTCTCACTCTATCTGATCCAGAGCTAGCTCTGGCCCCTTTCTGCCTAGATTCCCTTACTGCTTTGTCCCAGTCATTCAAAATAAAGGTTTTCCCTCCTTTCTTCCTTCGTTTGTTCTTTCTACTGTCTCTCTCTTCTGTGGCCCATATTCCTTCTTTTAACCCAGACAACTGTTCCTCTCTCTCTCCCCTTACAAAATATATATATATATACACGTATCGAATCTTATAGAACAGAGGGACTCGATCGTTTTGTTATTTTCACATTTCAAACTATTTTTTAGGTGGCCGCTATTTACACATCAACAATTACTTGGTTTTACTCCATATTTCATTCGTTCGATGATAAGTGAATAAGTGTACGTTACTCGCTCAATGATAAGCGAATAAGTACACGTTATTCGCTCAATGACAAGCGAGTAAGGCATTGAAGATTTTACTCGCTTGTCATCAAACGAATAAGATGTACTTACTCATTTGTCATTAAACGATGAACATATACTTATTCATTTAGTATCGGACAAATGAAAAGTGAAATGTTACTAAATATTTTTTAGTGTGTAAATGCGGCTGCCATTTTTTAGCCAATTTGCTTGGCCCTATTGCCACAACAATAGTTTGTTAACGCATATATATATAATAACCACATGAATTTTAGGTTCCCCATGATATTAGGTTCCCCATGAATGTTGATGAATAATCTAAGAACTACTGGCGCATCACATGTCATGAATTCACGTTGCAATAATTTTATATGTATATATATATATATATTTTGCTTGAATGTGGTTCAGCCCAAAACTGAATTGACAACCCATACATATTCCGTCCAACGAATGTATCTGATGTTCAACTGAAAAAATAAAGGGGGTAATGAATTTTAAGTATATCCTCTCTAATTATATTCAAATTAAGGACATTTTATTATTCTAAACTAGATCAAAGATTTCCTCTACAATTTGTTTTAGTTACAAGAATAATTTTATAATTTTTGTTTACTAAAAAGATACACCCCTTTTTTGAATGGTCAATTATACCCTTATTATAATTTTTTTTATTTCATTATTATCATTGGTGGTCGTTAAACCTCACCAACTACTTCTGCCACCACCGCTCGCTAGAGCTCCAGTGATCTTTGGCGTACCTCTAACAAGGATACGGCAACTTCGGCATGAATTTTTATATAATGTAAAAACAAATTTGCACTTAAATTTATGTCTTTAATTACTTGCAAATTTAGTGCAAAAATGAATTTGTACAAAAAAATAAATCTTAATTTGTCTACAAATTGGTGCAAAAACTTATTTACACTAAAATTTATGACATTAGTTGTTTGCGGATTTAGTGCAAAAACAGTTTTACACAAAAAATATATCATGAGTTGCTTGAGAATTTAGTGTTAAAACATATTTGTACTAAAATATATAGATCATTTGATACTTACAGATTTAGTGTAAAAATGAATTTGCATTAAAAATATATCATTAGTTGCTCGAAAATTTAGTGCAAAAACAAATTTACACTAAAATATATATCATTTTTTGCTTGCGAATTTAGTGCAAGAACATATTTTGCACTAAAATTTGTATCATTAGTTATTTGTGAATTTAGTGTAAAAACATATTTGCAGTACTTATGCCAAAACTCTGGTGAGGTTATAACACTCCGGTAATAATTACCGAAGTTTCGGAGAGGAATATTAGTGGTGGCGGCCAGTGGTGACTAGTTTATTTTTAAGGAAAAAATAAAAGAAATTGATGAAAGGTATTTTAGGTAAAGAAAAATGACTTTCTTTAGTTTCGAATGAAAATATATTATATTATTCTCTTGAATATAATTACAAAGGAAATCCTTTTAACCCATTACTTCAAAAATAAAAGTACAGCAAACTCTAACATCTCACATCATCATGAAAGCATACACCATTATGGAAGTGTTGGGGTTATAAATCTCTTATCCAGAAAATGGATTATCCCAAAACAATACATAAGATTTAGGGACTATTTCACCCAATATTAATTAATTTTGAATTAGATGTTTTGAATTCTACTATGACAGACCAAAGGTTATTCACATGTGTCAAGAATTCTAATAAGAGGTATTTCAAATAAAAAATTAAAGAATTTATTATTTGAATTTAATAGAAAGACAAATCAAGATAAATAGTAAATATGAAGAAGAGATGGAAGATATAAAAAGAAAGAAAGTGGAGGACGTACTTGGTACGACCTAATTGGAAACCTTGTTTTCTTTTACAATTTTCCTTCTAGCTGATTAACTAAATTAAGCTAAGATATAAAATCAAATTGAAAACAATCATCGCGGCAACAAAAATCCCATATAGATATATAGGGAAATAAGTACATGTTGAAAAGATTGATATAGTCTCCATTTCACATATAAAAAGATGAAACTAAATCTCTTTATCTAGTGGTATAAGACTGATACTGGAATAATTTTGGGATCGACATGCTTGGCCAGCGGCAACCACACACCGTTAACGGGATGAAATGGGGATTAATCGAGGTGCGCAAAAGCTGGCATAGACACCTCTTAGGGAACCAAAAAATATATATAAAAAAGATGAAAAATGATACAATAAATACTTGATTTGATTTATTTGAAAATTTTTAAAATAAGTTGAGACATATACTATATTTCATACTCATTAACTTATTTTTCAAACTAATACATAAATTAATTATATGTTATTTCAATTATTTTCGATCTTACGATCAAATAAAAGGATAGACTTTGATCAAGTCACCACACCCTAATTAAGGGAGAAAGAAGAATTTGAAGCAGACATATGTTCCAATATTTCAGGATTTTAATTAAAAATCCCTTGGTATTAATTATGGTGAGACTATTTATAACCTCCATTTATCTCACTAACACCTCTCATCTCACAAACACCCCCTAAATGTAATTTTTTGATCACTAACACCCTCCTATTTACTTCTCTTATTTACCTTAAGTAATTTATATAAAGTATGTAATTAAAAATATAATTAACCTTAACTAAAATTAATTTATAACTTAAGTAATCAAAACAAAACTTCAAATAAAAAAAACGTCTCCCTCTCCCTCTGGCGCACGACCACCCCGACGATTAACTCTCGTAAGACCTACCACTCCCTCGCGTACGATCGACCACTTGAAATCAAAAATCTCTCATATATGATCTTACATTTATTTAGAATGAAGAAGATGAATGAAACCCACAAAACAGAGTACTTTTTATAATCTGTCCAGACTATACTCGGCTCACATGGGGAGGGTAAATAGTCACATGGGGAGAGAGTAAATGACTATTTACCCTCCCTATGTGAGCCGAGTATAATCTGGACAGATTATAAAAAGTATTCTGTTTTGTGGGTTTCATCCATCTTCTTCATTCTAAATAAATGTAGGATCATATATGAGAAATTTAATCCATCTTAATACTCCAAAAAACATGTACATACCTCTTTTGTTTCATTATTCTTTGGAATGCCATCATTATCACTACCTTCTTCTTTCTTCACCATCACCAAGTTCTTTTTTCTTCTATTCAAAACTTTTACTTAATGTTCAAACTACCAACCAATAATACTTGCACTTAGATTTAATGTGAAAATTTTGATTTTTGGAGCCAAAATGGTAAAAAACTGAGTTTGAATGCAATACTCAGTTTGCTTGAGAAGATGATTTGTAGGGAGAGTAAATGGGGTTTGTGGGGGAAGGGTGAATAAATTATGTGAGGGTGGGGGGTGTTACTGAGATATAAGGGGTATATTTTAAAGTGTGTGATTAATTTATTACCCATGGATAAATTGATAGATTAATTTTTTTACCTTTAGAGTAAATATGTTAATTAAGGGGGGTGTTTGTGAGATGTAAGGGGGGTGTTTAAAAGTAGATCTATTCAATATTAAGTGGGAGGTGTTAGTGAGATAAATGGAGGCTGTAAATAGTCTCACCCATTAATTAGGTAAATCATATCTCCTCCACCCCTTGTTTTTTTATCAAAAGCACATAACAAACACAAAAAGGACTTTTATTTCATCAAAGTTGAGCCTATGAGTTTTAATTAAGTTCAAGACGAAATGAGTGATATATATATATATATATATTCGATTAGGTACTATGCAAAAACTCCTAAGGAATACATACATTTACTTCATATTATTATTATTATTATTATTATTATTATTATTATTATTATTATTATTATCATTAAATTAATATTATTATTATTATTATTATTATTATTATTAATACACTCCCAATATTTTATAATAAAAAAGCGTCGTAAAAAAGTTCAGTCCATACTAAAAACAAATTCGTCGTATATATACATATAGGCATTAACTATGAAGTATTAATGGAGTCAGCCATGTATTATACGTATGACATTCACACGCTATCAAAAAAAAATATTTTTAAATTTAACCATACAATTCTTTCTCTCTTTATATATTTTTAAGATTAAATTATTAAAATACTAACAACTAGAAAGTTGATAAGAAAAAGGTGTTAAAGAAAAATTATATAAGACTTAGGTTTCGTTTGGTTCGCGGATTTGATAAGCACAAACTCCGAAAATACTTTCTTGACATAAGGAAGAGTAGGGAAAAAATCATTCCGCTCATACGTCATGGGATTGATTTTTCTTTCTCGTTTCCCATCATTTATTTCAAAAGTTTTGAACAACTATACCCCACCTAAATATGCTATTACCAAATTTTATAATGTTGTTTTTATTTTAAAATATAAGAATATTATTAAAATATTAAAATATTTTTACTTTCCTTTTATATACTAACTAAACGTTAGAAAGAAAATCAAATAATATTTCTTGAATACTTTCTATTATTTACTAAACATATGAAAGAAAATCTTACAAGAACTTTAGTTTTCTAACTCTCTAGAAAAGACAAGAGAATTAATTTACATTCCGAGAACTAAACTAAGACTTAGGTGAATTATTAATCAATCTACTCGATCATCACTCTTTCTTTTCCAGAAATTTATTGTGCAAATAACAGCATAAGTTGGAGCTAAAAAGTTGACTTTTTAAAAATAAACTAAGAAAATGAAAATTTGGCAAGGGTCATTTCTTGAAATTAAAGCTGTTTGGTGAGAGAGCTGGTATTCCGAAGGATTTTGCGCAACATATATATAATATATGTATATATATATATAAAGAAATAATTAAGGAGTAAACTAAAAGAGAATATTTTATATATAATAAAGGAAGCAGTGCACGTCTCAATCATTACCAATTTTTCATCATCATATTTATGTTGACCTTGCTGGCGCTTCAGATATAATAATCTCCCTCCCTCTCTTCTGCAACTCCAATGGAGTCTCTAAAACATTTAACGGTGGGAAAAAAAATTATATAAAGAAAAAAAAAAAAGTGGAATTGGGAAAATAATTGTACTGATCAATAATGATGACATAAAAAGAGTGAAAATCACAGTGTTTTTGTCAGCAATCCACAAAGAGAATCTCTGAAAGCACGAAGATTATATAGAAAGAAAAAAAAAAAAAATAATCAAAGGCAGGCATTTTGTAATGTCGATTAAAACAGGTGGGGCCGGGATATGATTATTATTCGGATCGATCAAAGTGGAGAAGTTGACCGGTACATTTGGGGCAATCCTCCACCTGTTTGGGCACCATGAAATACATTAAACAGCTCTTGCATCCAGCCACCACCAGCACTTGTTGCTGCTGCTGCTCTTTCACGTCATCTCCTTTTTCATCATTACTACTACTACTACTACTACTTTTAGTATTGTTATTATTATTATTATTATTGTGGCATTGTAGTTGTTGTTGTTGTTGTGTTGAATACGAAGGAGACGATTCAGATGAAGTCCCTTCACTGTCGTAATTAGAGCTACTATCATCATCATCATCATCATCTTCGCTGTAGAAATCCAAATCCCCACTTGTATACTCACCGGTACTACTGCTTCTCCTCCTTGGATCTTCCTTTGATTTCACCCCTGTCCTCCAGTTTATGTAATATACCTCTCCACTCTGCCAACACGTACACAACATACATATTATGTTATTTCGTTATATTTATTATGTCTATAAATAAAAACCTACATATAGATATATATATATAAATGTATACACACATCAACTAGTCAACTACAAAAGAAATATACATATATATATACGTTTCAAAAAAAATAAAAATATATATATAAATAATTTTCTTTGATATGAAAAGAACGAAGGTACCCATGATTAGTTCTTCATAAATAAATGGATAATTACATGGAGGAAAAAGAATAAAAGCCTTTTTAGGGTTCAGAGCGTAACCCTTTTTCGCTTGAATAGGTTAAAAGGGGAAGAGAGAAATTAGTATAAAGACAATATTTATTTATGTATATAATATAAACAAATGGAGATCATTAAATGAAATGAAAGAAGAGAAAAACAGCAGAGATAGATATAGAGATCTGATTGGCATTAAATGCAAGCAGCGGGGAATTGAATTGAAGAAAAGGACACGAGAAGGGTCCCGGTTTATAAATTATATAGTAAGGGGGAATTAATTGAGGGAAGGGAAGGGGAAGAACCGTACCTTTAAATCGAGGCATTGTTCCCAGTGGTAAGGCAGAGAGTTTTGGGAATTGAGGTCCAAAGCTGTGTCGGAATTGTTTGAGATACCATAGTTTTCCGGCGAATCTGAGGATGAAGGTCTCGAAAACTCCGCCGCTCCGCTGTTGCTGCTTTGCTGGTGGTTTAACGAACATTTCTGTAGAGATCTCTCCAAATATGCAGTGATCGTCGCCATGTTTGGAGCTGTCATCTTCTTCTTTGCGCCCTAACTGAAAATACCCAAATCATATAATATATATATATATATATAATATACACTCACACAAAAAACATACTAACAAGGAAAATTAATTAATGCAGAGAGAGAGAGAGAGGGAGGGGGCGGGGGGGTTAAAAGGTGAGGGCCGCAAGGCTAATTCTGTTTTATAATAAATATCAAAATATCTGAAGGATTGGTGGGTTTGTTGGAAGATTAGCGAGACGACACATTCCACGCCGCGCGTGTCCGCGTAAAAGTTTTTTTAGTTGTGAGTTTTTATTATATTATTATTATCGATAAAATAACTAAGGATAAGTGGGTAAACCAATTGTAAAAACATCTCACATACAAAAATAAATTGAGTATTTCTTAATTATATACATATAAGTATATTTTTTTAGGTAAAATAAAAAAAATCTGTTAATGGACAAATTTTATAAAAATTATTTTTAATGAAATTGTTCAAAAAATTGTCTATTAATAACTTTATAAAAAAATAAATTAATGATTTTATATATAAAATGGGTCTTGTTTGATAGGTCTTGATTCATGGCTTTTTTAATGTGTAATTTTTATTAATAAATTATAAAATTATAATAAAAATATTTGAAAGTTTTTAAAAAAAACATGTAGATAAAAATGATAATGTGATATTAAGACATTTTTTAAGAGATCCTTTAAAAGTAGAAGGCCATCTTCTTAATGTCTATTTTCATTTTTACCACATCATCTTTATGGTCATTATGAATTGTTGCATTGGAGAGCATTTTATTAACTCATTATCCATCAATCATATGTGGCATCTCATTTTCACTCAATTCATGGTTGTATTGAAAATGCTCTAAAGAAACCGTTTGGGTTTCAAAAATTCTGGATTCAAATCTCCCTTAGAATAAAAGAAATAAAAACTGTCAATGGCTTTGCAACTTAGTAGCACTTTCTTTAATCTTATATTAGAGAAGTTACAAGTTGGACGTAGTTTCAAACTTAATAAATAAAGTGATGCGAGATAAAGTTTGCTATTCATCTCTTTGAATGATGTGATTTGCATACATATAAGCAAATATTATGATTTCCGTAAATACAAAGACCCCATCTCTCAAAAAAAATTATGAACTGCATTTAATTATTATTATTTTGTCTTAAAGCTCGGATCCTAGAACCCCCCTCCCCCCTAAAAATTGAGATTTAGAAATTTTTTATTTAAAAAAAATGATTCCATTAATTTAAATAGGAAAACAATTTTGGACATGACAACAAAGATTAATTCTCAATGGAGAGACATAAACATTTCACCCAAAATGTTGCATAATATCGTATTTGGTATATTAGAAATTCATATAGGGGGATTATGGAAAACTCTTGTTATTATAATATACTTTGTAACCAATGAGGCGATGAATTCGGCTATTTTATTACAAATTTTAGTTTTTCTATTTGCCTTCCTATCATTATTTTCAAAAAATTACTTAAATATATAAGTTTGAAATCATAACTTTTTTGGTTAAAAAATGGAAGTATGTACTACGTACAGTCTAGAATCTGACTATAATTTTAATTAGTAAAACAATAATTTTTATATGTATCATTCTTCTCATTCTAAATTTAATTAGAGCATGTCAACGTAGCTTACAAATGATTTTCGAATCTAGTTTAAAAGAAAATGAGGTTATTAAGAAATTCCTAAATTTTGTTATGCAGATAACTAGAAGTTAATAGTTCAAAACGAGAAAAGAATTTAGGAGATAATTATGTTGGATACTGGACAAATAATGGCCCATAAGCACCTATTACTGAATCTAAAGAGCATGCATTTTTGCAAAAAGAAAAAAGTCAAAAGAACATGATCAAGAAAAAAGTCTAAAGAACATGATCATACCATTAACTTTAAAAGAAAATGAATATTTTTCAAAATTCAATTAATTAGTAGTATCAGACGCATTAGTAATTTTAAGTTCTTTTCAATCACAAAAATAAAAATTGATCGAATGCATCATTTAATATGAAATTAAATAGAAGTGATCCACACGCATGAGTTACTTGGATGCATGTAGTAATTAAGGAGAAAACATATAAGATTATACTTTGAAGAAATTAAATTTATTTGAACAATTTGCACTAATAGTAATGGTCAATAATCTCCTCTTAAGAATTACAAACATATAAAAAAATTATGCCATTAAACCAAATTACTCTCTCAGCAAAAGGAAATTAATATTATAGAGAGGGGAAAAGAGAGATGAGGTTCACGAGATGGTGGTGGCCTGGTGGGTTGGGGTTTTCGAAAAGAAAGGAAAAAGGGTGGGAATATTTTTCCTTGATGTGGAATTTGATCTGTACTTTTTTACAGACTTTCCTAACACCACGGTCCACTACTGCCTCTCTTTTTTTTAATGTTATTTAATTAGTTAACTTTTATTTATAGTTTTGTTGTCTTTAATTCATTCAAGCCTTTCCCCTCGCTGCTCCATCCGATTATTCTAATTCTATCTGAGTTTAACTAATGGTGGTGTTTTAGTCGCATATATGCTCTTGTTAGCACAATTTTGTCAATTTTATTTTTTCTTTGTTAAAAAGGAAGGAAATTAAGTAGCTCATTTGCCAGTTACATTTGGTAAAAATGTGTGATGATGATGTTGCATGTGTTGGATTCATGACTCTCCCTCATAGTTAAAACAGGTGTTGAACTTTGATATAATTTATTTATTTAGTTGAATGCTATTTTTGTTTCTCAAAAAAAAAAGAAAAAAGTAAAGGGAAGAATTATGCATTACATAGCATCCCTCTTGGAGCGGCCATCCACATTTTAAGGTTCAGCAAGTTTTGGAACCCACTAGAACACCCGGCTTCTTCGTGGCTTAATTGTCAATAATTAGCGAGCTAGGAGTCAACTGTCAAGGCCTTTTAGCACAACTTTTGTGCATCTCCCGTACCTGTATATTTAAATTAATAATGCCATGTACCATTAGGCCTCGTTTAATTCAAGTATTAAAATCAGTGGGATTAATAATACAAGTATTAATAGTATTAGATTATTAATCTCAGTATTAATTTAATACTAATATTCTATTTGATTCATGCAGTATTAATATTAGAATATCTCATGCTGATATTAATACTATTTTTGGTTCTGTAACTTGTATACGAGATTATATTTTGGACTAAAAAAAATTAAAAATTAAAAATTAAAAAAAAATTAAAAAAAAATAATAATAATAATAATATAGTAGTAGTAGTGACATTTTTGAAAATATTATAGTAGTAATGACATTTTTTAAAATATATGGTTCCTTTTTCTTAATCCTGGATAAACAATATCACCTCTCCCTGGTAGTAAATTATACCACAAATAGTGATATTAAGTTAGTACCAGTATTAGTAATCCCTGCACATTTGTGCGAATCAAACAAGGTATTATAAAAAAAGTAGTATTAATAATCACATCCCACTTTTTAATACCCGAATCAAACGAGGCCTTAGTGAATAAGTAATGTTGAAATTATTGAAGTATAAAAGTATTTGTTACTTTATTAGTTAGTGAGCAAATGATGCAAATAAAATGGTGATAATAACCGAAAAGATATATGACATCTCAATTGGGGATGTGCACTAATATATATAATGAAAGAGGATTGAAATATTTTTTATTTTTAAGAGTTGAGATAATGTATAAGAAATGAAAAAAGTGAAAGGTGCATATAAATTGAAATATGTTTTTATAAGGATCGAAAGTAAGTTTGTATAAAGAATGAATTAAACCATGCTCCATGCCTTTAACACGACCAACCACTAATAAGTTTAGGGGAATAATATTGAAAAACTTGGGGTTATCTAATTTATCTACAGTCTTTTATTTTTCTTGAAATTGATTTTTAAAAGAAATTATATAATTTTGGTTTATTAGACTAGTAAGGAAAATATATTATCGCATAATGTAGTAACCATGAAAAGTTTCTCAAAAAACTTAAAATTGGTGTTTTTTTTTTTTTGTTTTTATACTGTTCTTAGTTATTTAATTTCCATTTTATTGGTAAATAATAAATGTAGGTGCATGTTTTATGTTTGTTTGTTTGTATGTATGGCAATTACATTTCGATGAGGAAGGAAAAAAAAAATGAGTAAAGGTAGGAGAATAAAAATAGGAGAATGTGTAATTAATGTAGTGAGGTTCGGGTTCCCGATTCATTCTTTAGTCCTCCATCTACATGTCTAGTGGTATATATATATATATATATATATGAAATGAGAGAAGTGAGAATGTTTTATTGTGAAAATGCCACGTGACACTTGTTAATGTAAGAATTAATTAGTTACATTATTAATTTCTTTTTTTTTCTTTTTTTTCTTTTTTTTATTTTCTAAACAAACTTTATTAATCTTCTCTATTATAAATAAAAAAAATATGTGTTCTCTTTATTAATTTTAACTTATATATTTTAAAAATTTACAAATTAATTTTGGGGGGCACATAAAGGGAGCATAGCCTAGTGGCCTTGGGCGTGATGCGCTTGCTTGCTTGACTTTAACCCCAACCTCCGTCTTAATTTGTTTTGTTTATTGGATACGAAGCTAACAAAGCTGGTTCCAACACCACGCCACCTTAAAAGCCACATTAAAAATCATATTTTAATTACGTACGCTCTTTCATTTACCAACTAATATCGTTATAAGGGTAGACTTAATAATTTCATATTATTAATTATTATATGGTTCTTTTGCTTTAATATTTTTTTGTTTTTAAATAAGCACGACTTCAAGTAGAGAAGGTTGGTCTTGTGCACGCCGTTAGTAGATTTTGATGGCGCCGACAACTTGTTCTTTTTTCTTTTTATCACAAAATTCTTCTGCCGATAAATAATAGTTTAGCGCATCTTCAATAGTTTTATAAATTTTTGTTTTGTATAAAATTTATGTAATTTTAAAAAAAAAATTGGTTCCCAATGATCTTTTAAAAGTTAGTTTTGTGTAAAATGCACCTTCAATTTACACTGTCAATTAGCTTAATCTCTTCTATAAAACTTTAAAATTTAATAACTTTTAATATAAATAATAAATTTCAATAAAAAATATATATTTTAAATTTACTAATCAAAATCTATAAGATAAGATCTATTGTGATTATAAACATTTTTTAAAAAAACAGATCAACGAAAAATTACGAAAATTACATAAATTACATATAGCATATGTTGTCATATAATTAGTTATTTTAAATTTTACACAAGATCTTACAAAAGTATTATTGGAGTATGTTTTTTTCAAGTTTCAAGTTTTGTGTTAATATAGGTTGATACATAAGATTTATATTTCAACTTTTACACAACGGTTAGAAACGCTCTTAGGATTTATTAGTAGCAAGGCACCAACCTTTCTTAAATTAATAAATCCGTTTAGTTAAATTGATAAATCGTAATTTTATTTTTATTTTAACAGAAATTTGAACATTTGGCCCAAACAATATCGGAGGTAAATGTTTCATACGTACTAGGAGCCGCTAAATATACTTATATTATTTTTTAGGTTGGATTTATAAACACGTATACTTTCTATGAAATTTTATGTATTATTTGACTGCACATATATATATATATAATTCTTTGCGAAATTAATTTCTAACGTACCTTAGCCTATTTAATATTTTTAACTTTTCAAGTAGTTATTAAAACACCACGACTGTAATTTTTCGTTTTTCAGTTTTTGGACAAATAATTTTTTGTTTATTGTGTTATAGCTTACTTAGTTACGTGAAAAAAAAACATTTCATCAAAAACAAGAACTTGATTTGTTAAAATAAAAATCCAACTTGATTTGATTACAAGGAAACTTGCAGAGAACCTTCCTAGTGTGAAAAACGCTGTAAATTTTTAAATTTTTAGACAATTTTCAACCATAAATTTGAGAAAGATATCCTCTTACTCAAACTCTGTATTTAGTTTTGAAATAAAAATCTACTATCATTTAAATTCATAATTGCAAAATTAAGACTCTATTTTGTCTTTTACTCAAATTCATCTATCTAAAATTTGTATTAAAGTTAAATTAGATTTCTCCATTACCAATTAGAAATAGGATATGCCCAAATATATAAAAAAATAAATTATATTTATAGAGAGACTTTAAAACTAAAGCTATTAAACTATTAAAAGGTGTTAAGGGTATGGATTTTGAGGGTAAATCACGATATTTAGATAATTTTTTTAAAATGTTGTGAAATTTTAAAATCCCATAAATTAGCAAATTTTATAATTTGCTCAAAAGGTTGGGATTTTGAGGACCTCACATATTCAAAAAAGGTTGGGATTTTGACAATTCCGCCTACTCAAAATAACGTTGTATTTAGTATTTTCATCTTTTACATACTTTTTCTATTTATCAAATATTGCTCCTATAAAAGATGATTTGATTTATTTAAAACTAAACCTTTAATTAGAACACTATTATATAAATATTAGATTATTAATTTGAGATAAAAAAAAATTAATTTGAAATATTACAATAAAAATATAGGAATTTGTTGCGTTCTTTAATTTTATTAGTTTTTGTTTATGTTAAGATCATGTAGGTTTTAAAAAAAATATGTTACTACTATATATAATTTTTCTAGTTTCGATTCCCAATGATTACACCGACATATCATTAATGATGCTCCTCACACAAATCAAGTATTTTGCTTTTTATTGTTCATGGTATTATTAAACGAAGCCTAAATGAAATAATTAATATTAATTCCTTAAATATTGTTTGAAGTGAATACTTCTATCTTTTAGGGGTTAAAAATTTTAATAATATAAAGATAGGGTGAAAGTTGGGTTATAAAAATATTGTTTAAAGTGGCGTTTCTATTTTTAGGGGTTAAAATGTTAATAACATAAAGATAGGATGAAAGTTGGTAATTTCAAAACTTGAAATCTTATCTAGTTAAAGTATTTGACCAAATATGTGATCATAATTTGTCTGTAAGTTTTCCATAAAACTTACAGACTTTTAGAAAAGCATTTTCCATTCTTATTATTTTTTTTTACTTATTCGATTTCAGATTTAACTATTGTGTTTTAATTGATTTTGCATTTTTTTCTGTAAAGAGAATGTTTTTCCCAAAATAATAGAGAAATATAGTAACAAATAATCAATAGTAATATATATATATATATATATATATATTTGAGTATGGTACATTATATTATTGATAATGAAAATCATTATTGATACCAAAAATTAATCCTTATCATTATAAATTGTAACTACCCCTATTAATTAGTAGCCTAGATCGATTTGAAATTACTCATAGTGAGATTTAAACCTATCCTAAATGAAGTTTGACCCTAAATCTTCACTATCTTTGAACTCTCTGTAAGGACTTGCTTTCGTGGGAAATTTGCTGACTCATAAAAATCACTTGAATTTTAATTATGCATAAATACATAAACTTGTCTTTTTGACTTCAACTCCATACCCTCTCCCTTACAAGAGAGACACACTTGCCATTGACAAATGTTTCTTTGATCACAAGAATAATAATGTCACCATTGTCACTTATCAGCATGATCACAATTATCAGCTCTTATTATTCAAATACACATCAATTCTCGAGCTTGTTTTTAACCACCCCACAACCACATTCAAATGGTCGGGTTTAAGTTTGAATTATATATATATATATATATTATTTGTAGAGGTGTAGTCATGATAAGGCATATCCAGAATTGAGCTTAACGAAAAATTAGAAACCATAGAAGTATATAATATAATTTCACTAAGTAATACTGTGCTCTGACAAAAAGAATATTGTTTTGGCAATATGGCTACCCAAAATTTTAATAATATTGTTTAGAAAATACACCCCAATGCTATAGTCAACTCTTAACAATCAGTTAGCCAATATTCAAAGTTAGCACTTCAATTAATTAAAATTAAATACCTCAACAATAATCAAAAGAGTGTCATATTGATTCTATTGGTTACAATAAAATATAAAGATAATCATTTAAGATTTGAATAATCTTTCGACCCAATGTTTTTAAAAAAATATTAAAATTTAATTAAATTCAGGTCAATCAAAATAGTGAATCCCCACTTTTGGTTATTGAGAAAAAAAATATTATTATAAATCATATCATTATTAACTCCGTAATATGTTAAATATACAATCAAATGCTTGATCACCAGCGAGGTGTTATTACACCATATTAGATGTGGGATTAATCTCCACTTGCGGAACTAAGCCTATCGATGGTGGATCACAAGGGAATTTGCACATGGATCTGATCCCTACAGGAATCTAACTGTAGATAAGTTACTAGGCCGACCTTTGTTGATCATATAATTTTGAGTAATCATACCTAGTTAGACCTTACAAATTCGAACACGACACGACCAACATGAAATAATGATTGAATGGGTCAACCCTTATCGGGTTCGAGTTAATATTTGATGGACACAATAAGATATAATTAATAATGAATAGTGTTCCGATTTACTAGTCAAATATGCTAAGAGTTAGATTTATTAAGATTCGTTAAAACCCATTAGACCCCCACTAGGACCTATTAAGAACCTATTTGAAGCATATTTATGTGATTTTTTGGGTTAATCTTGTCGGGCTATTAGTTTTACTTGTATTAACCCGTTAATTTAACTGGTAAAACAAGTCGTGTTGTATTACTCGATAAGATAACAAATGTATTCGTGTATAATTTTTCTACCCATTATATTAACAAATTGAATTAAGTTAGTTTTATTAACCTTACCATGGATGTTGACGCTTGCCATTGCCGTCAGTAATCCCGTTAATTTTGTGGTAATTTTTGTGTTTACAATTCGTATAATTTTATTTATTACTTTTAGATTCAGTGGTTATTTTTTATTTGTTTTAAAATACATATATTCATGGAAAAAAAAATGGAACAAAGGAAATACAACTGAGCACCCTTGTAGAATACCCAACACACACCGGTCAAGCATTCTTAGTTTTTTTTAACAATGTTAAGTATGTATCCCTTCGTCTCAAATTAATAGTTTCTTTCACTATACTTTCTACAAATTACATAAAGCATCATTCTTAGCTCTATGCTTCACTAGCTTATCCTCTTATGGCTTTTCAAGTTTCGGCAAAACTCATGATGCTCTAAAGTGCTTGTGCGAAATAATATTTTCGATTTCATATTCGGTGTTTTTGTCTATTTTTTAACATTTACTAATTATTCATTTTATATTGGATTATCATTTACATTAAATTTTTTTCTTTTGCATATTCTACATCTTGTTTTCTAGGTTTTTAAAACAAATTAGGAAAAATAGTGTTCGGGTTTCTTTAAGAGGAAATAAGGAATAGGAAAACAAGTGAACTATTTTTTAACTGCCCTTAATTTTTATTTTATTTTTGATATTTGTTATATCGTTGTTGGTCTATGCCCTTTATGTTTATGTTTTGGTAACTAAACATTACGCCTACTACTTTCATACAATAATTCACCAAAGTCGATTTTATAACATAAATAGCTCCAAGAATACCAATTGTAATAGTTGCAGTCCAATTACCAATTTTATGTCTAAGAAATAATCAATAACTACACAAATTATACTATAGGGTCGGCACGAGTTACCCCTAGTTGTATACATATTATAGTTACCCCTAGTTATATAAATATTATATAGTTTTTTCTCTCGAACTTGACAAGTACCGACATAAAACCGACTCGTTGCTTGGTGTTAACTTAGGTGACGTTTGATAAAACATCTGAAAACTGAAACTGAAAAAATGTTGTTTGTTTGAATATAATACATCTGAAAACTGAATTTTTTTCAACATGACAAATTTGCCCTTATTAGTTTATTTAGATCAAATGATTCTAAATGAAAATAAAAAAAGACCATATAATTTAAACTTTTCAACCAAGCTAACCCATTTCATTTATGAAAATTACTAACCATTATTACCTCACCAAATGCAAAAATTCATAAAATAAAATTTGTAAACTTTGACAAAATATTAAACCACAAAGATATAATTTTATATTAAGCATTGATAATCATATCTTCAAATCCTTGAATCAACTATGATAGTTTTATAAGTCAAAATATTAGGAAAATATCAATTACAAATTATAATTTTCACTAAATAATTGATCTGTAATTTCGTCTCGCAAAGTAACTATTTGTTGTTGTGACTGTGCCCCGAGGATAAGAGTGGCATGTTTTTAGGGTTCAACGAGGATAAAATGGGTATTATGCAGCGACATATTTTCAGATTTCAGATTTAAGTGATAATTTTACCACTTAAAAAATTTAACACAATTTTCGAATTTAAGTGATACATCAGTTAAATTGTTTTACCAACCAAACAACATTTACACCGCTTTAAGTTTTCAGATTTACTCCCTAGGAATGAAATGCAAGTCTATTCTAGTGAAAGCACAGAATCGACTCGACAATGGTCGTCCAACAATGGTCGAGTTTTAGAAGAAGAAAAAGATTGAATGCGGGCAATGCATTAGCCGAAGGAGGAACCGGCGATAGGGATCCCATACACGCCGTGCTACCGAGAGGAGGATCGTTTTCCCCAGCAACAACGATACTAATACCTCAAATAGAATCCCCTTCATCCCGACGCCGTCTTAAGTGATCCCAAAGGGATTCCGATTCAACAGACCATTTACAGAGACTACCATGCATGCACCTGTGATTCCGGTCTGATCACCATTCGGTATCAATTGTCCTCTTATTTCCCCCGTCATATTTAATTTTTGTTCATATCATATATGTTTAAATGGTTATAGATTGATCCATTCATGTAATTCTATTAACTTACCTAGTTACCTCCACAATTCTAGTCTACGAATTCCAAGAAAATAAAATATATTGTAATTGCCCGCTTGCTCTCCCTTCTATTAATGTTTTGCTCCTATTTTCCATCGCAACCAGATAAGGGTCCATCATGAATTATTTTTCATTTTCCTTTTTATCAACTAATCCACGAAACAAATTGGACATTAGGGGTATCGGAACTGAATTGGAGGAAGACTTCAACTAACTTATGAGCATTAGTTCTCTTTTTCGGGGAAAGTAAGTTTATCCGAAACAAGAACAATGTAGAATATTATCAATACAATACACACTCTACAAAAGGGACAAAAAAATATCAACATGCTGAATTAATACTCCTATTATCACTTTAAAATTTCCACTTTCCTTTTCAGGATCCCTCAAATTAATTGTCTCATTTCATTTTCGAAACATAATCAATGACCCACTGAATTTTGATGAGTCTGGTTTACTGGATTTTAATGATGAATTGATGATATGCCTTTTAATTATGATGAGCTCGTTAGTCTTGGTTCTCTGAGTTCTAATTTAGAGAATAGTTCTCTTGGGTCTTCATCTAAATGAAATTAAAATGGGTTAAGTTTTATAGTACTAATTACAGACTCGTGTAATTAATTTCCAAGATCCTAGCTGATCTTCATTGTTGGCCCAATCAGCTCCTAAGCCGTTTATTGACGCCCTCTTGGCCTGTTCTTCTTCTAACTCCTCTATTTTGTCTATGAATTCTCCTCCTGGTTGGCAAGGTGAATTCTAACACAAAAGTTAAAATGAAAACCAGGCTCCAATCGTTGTAATAGGATTTGGCACAAAAATTGGCTAGCTACAAGGACATGCAAGAAGTTCTTCTCATGAATGCTGATTTAATTAGGGAAGACGAAGCTAGGAAGAGGATTTGGCCTATTATGGATTGCTTAGATTTTCTATATGCCATTTTTTTATTGTATTGGGAAATGTTATTAGGCATTTTTTTTGTTCTTGTTCAGTGAACTCTGTTGTATATGATTAGTTCATTTTTCAAGTTTAGCACCTAGTTATTTAGCACCTAGTTAGTTGGTACCTTGCCAAGGGACTTCATGTGGATTTAGGGGGCAGGCCTTTGTAGCCCGCATCTTATTTTTGTTGTTTTATGGGAGCACTCATCCTTGGACATCCTAGTTTTAAGGATTTGAAAGAATAAAAACAAATGTACCAAATCTCAAATTAGATAATAAGTTGTACTTGACCATTGATTTGGTTGAAATTCGTGTTTCCTTAAAAAGTATCCAAGTTAAAGTGGGACTATTAATTTGAGATAGAGTAGCATATTTAGTTTTTTCTTCCAAATCCTCAGCATTTTTATGAACTAGTCATATCTCCCTAGGGCCTCTTGAAATAGAATAAGGGTATTGAAAGAATAATTGATTTTTTTAAGTGAGTGTGCTTTTGCACATATAACACATGGATCATTTCATTTTTCTCCAAGCCTTCTATCTGTCTTTAATTCTCAACCTGCTCTTGCAGATCACCTAGAATATAAATGAACATTTGGATATAATATCTTTATGCCAAGGTACTAGCTAGTTTCCTAATGGCTTCCCAAGATGAACTAGTTGAATGCTCGTTGTCATTAATAACTAATAAGTAGTCCAGATTACTTGAGGTTCAAAGCAGCTTACCTGATGACTCTCCATATGAGTTGGTTGATACATGCATTGGATATGAAGAATAGTTTGGAAATCATTACATTTCTGTTTCTTAACGTAGGAAAATTTTATGTGGATAAAGAATCAATGATTTGAGCTATTTTGAATATGATACTCATAGTTGGATTCTCATTTGTAGAGAGATAAATGCACGCTACTTGATACAGTTCCCACAAGCTCTAAAGCTTAAGGATGGTCATCCATATATAAATTAGTTGCAGATCCAGTAAAAAAGACAGGCTGTGGAGTAATATAGGGCATTTATTTAGCTATGCATTGACAAAAAGAAAAATAGAAAAAGGAACAAAATGAATCCATGTTTAGGAATAATGCACATTTGGTTATTTTCCCTGTCTTTTTCTCGACTTCACTTTTTTATACTTCCCTTGTTCTGTTTTATTCGGTTATAGTTTCATGGCACTGATGTACCCTCCTTTCTTCTACGTATGCGATGTTTCATATGCAAATTAGATCATAACCAAGCCTGGCAACTGTTGCCGGTTTTGTGATGCCTTTGATGCTTGGAATTTGCTTTATATTCCCTTCAATGGATTGCCTGTGGCATAAATATCACTATTGTCCTAGTTGCAACGAGAAGGTGAGAACCATTTTGTAAATCCATCTTTGTGCAGCTTATTTTACCATGAATCACCTAGTTCAAACATTGAAAAGTTGTACTATGCTTTTATTTTTGTGTAGGTTGCAGATTTTGAGAAGTCTGGTCCTTGTGCAGTGATAGATCCTCCATATTGGATAGAGTAGATACCTGTATGATATGATAAGTCCTGCATTTGTGTTGTAAATGTTTATCTTCTTCTTTATGATGTTCATTGAACAACCTTTTGTTCATGATTAAACACAGGCTTTTCATAATAACCTAAAGAATTATGTTGTTTATCACTCCTCAAACTCTGAAGTCTATGCCTTATACTTGTTGTACATGTTAGCCTTACTTGAAAATTGTTAAGCATGATATTCATTGCGATTCCTTCTCCCAACAGCTTAAGCTTTCGAGAGAGAAGGTTCCTAAGATGGTATCAGAGCTTGGTTCTCTGGGAGGTCCAAGGTTCGAGCCTTGGCACCTCCATTCCCCATCTATTAATCTTGAATCAGATTTATATCCCATAATTTATGCTCTATTTTTTTTTTTTTGGATAAACATGGGTATCGGGGCCCCGCCCCCACTAATCCCATGAGGCCTTGGTTGCTCGACCGAGAGACGCCCCCGTGGCCCAAAAAATGTTTCACGCAATGAGGAATCAAACTCGAGACTGTGCCCCCCATGATCATTTAATGAATTTGTTCCCTTCCCCCATAGAAGTTTACAGTTTCTATGGCAGTTAGATGGGAAATAGCATAATCTCCGTTGATTTATGATTTCTTTGCCACGGACTTCGCCTTGTTTGCACGAGCATGCATCAAGGTTAACTGATGTTGGATTACAAAAATTTGTAAGCACCAATGACTCTCTTGTTAACTGTGTCCCAGGGATCTTTATTGGAACTCATCCAGGCTGCCCTTCTCAGCTAAGAGTCTGGTTGAACCCTTAACCATAGCGTGCATATTGTCCTGAAGATGGACAAAATCAAGGTTAAACTTATTCATAATTGGAACTGTGGTAAATAACATTTTATTACACAGGAAGATACATAACAAAAACAAACCAAATATGTAGTCAGTAAACTCCCCATCACCTCAATCGTATGTATAGCTGCAATACACCATCTAACTGATGTTAGGTACTAGTTAGTAGTTACATTAGGTGTAAACACAAAACCTTTAGGTTATTATGCTTGTTTTGTGGGTATTTGGTAGAGCGAAAAAGAAGGGAAATCTTGATGGAGTTCTTATTGATGTGGAATTTAAAAAAAAAATGAGACTAGGGTGGACTTTGGACAGTTTACGGTTGATTCTATACGGGTGTGCTATGTGAATATTAAAAATGGTGATGTTTAGCCAATCTCCAATCAAAGGGTGGTTTTTACTAGAGCTCAATGGTGATTTTTAGTTGTGTCAATTTTACTAACTTGAACACGACCTGTTTACTAAACGAGTTAATTGTGTCTTGTTTACTAAACGAGTTAATTGTGTCTTACTTGAATTTGACCTGAATCTATTTAGGTTTGACCCTAACTCGATAACTTTGTGTCTAGTTCTTGTTTGGTTCACATGCCAGTGTCAAATATTTCCAGCCTTGAGAAACATCTTTATATACTTTTTTGGAATTATGTGGCATTGTAAAATTATTAAATTTTACAATTGATTTGGTTGAAATTCATGTTTCCTTAAAAAGTATCCTCACTCAAATTGCTTGTCTTGGCTTTGCTGGCCAATAGGGACAACCAAATTGATGCTAATATATGGGAAACACGGCCACTCCATTTTTAGAACAATAAAATAGAATAGGACTAGTAGTTCCACCATGTCGAGTTGAGTTGTAGTTTACTCACTGCATCTTATAGTTAATCAAGCAAAATAAGTAGAAAAGCCATTGGTCTTTGGGAATCACAGAGAAATAGTAACTATTTCGACTTGGGGTTTCTTCTGGGATCCATTGTTTGGGATGAGCAGGTCCTATTTATAATGCATAGGATCTAGCAGTTATATATTAAACAACCAATCTCACAAGTCTGAGAAGTGGATTAAGTAGGCATAAATGATAAGAAACAATTGCTACCATTCCTCGATCCGGTGGGGATGTACACATAGCCAACGGTCACTTGCTGTTGATGCAAAACCATTTTTTTCTTGAATTCGCAATAGCTTTTGTGTCTTACTTATTTGAATTATCTTCTTGTCTTTTAATTAATTGTATATTAAATCTCAAAATCAAAAATAGTTATAATTTTTTGCCTTAAAAAATAACATTTAAAAATAATATCAAAATCAAAATGATACCGCTGACCCAAAAAGCCGCAAAATTAAGTATCCCAGTTTGTTGTCCTAGGTTCCTTGCTTGGCAAAAACCTAGGCCTAGAGGGTCATTTTACGACCCTCGCAAGAATCCATTCTCTCATAAATACACGTACATCTTAGTCAAGTTTGCACCTGCATTCAAGTTCAGTCAAGGTCAAACCAGAAACACCAAACCCTTGCAAAAGCACTTTCTGGTGCGTCGGAAGCCTCGCAGCAAGCCCCTAAACCACAACCTAACCAAACAGTGACTCATGGCAGGTTGCTTGTCGTAAGCGTGTATTCTCCCGGATTTTTCTTTAGCCCCAAGGCACTGCACTAATATAAATATGATCTCTCCCCATGGGTATCGATCATCAGCAATCACCGAAATTGTGCAACATACAGAAAACCAGTATTATTCTCTTCCAAGAGAGCTCAGATATAATTTCTTATGCTATCTTCCTTACACATCTTCGCGCCTTTATTCTTTCATTATAATTTGACTACATGCATGCATAATTATAGTTTTCCAAAATATCTTTTAAACCCATTTTTAAAATAAAAGGCGTAGAACTAGCTATAGTCCTTTTCCAAACTACTCTTCTTTATTAATATACAAAATGTCGGATTAGTAGTATCATTATATGAAGGAATTACAAGCCATGTATATCCGATTTAACTTACGAATCATGGTATATATGTGAATATTTAATATGAGAACACTAATTTTCGTCCATGTCGAGTTTAATCAATAACCCATAGTATATGATTGATTAACTCGCCTCAAAGGTCATCAAATATTAAATTCCATAGTTAGTTTTCGAAAAGCCTAGGCTCTACGAAAACACATGTTTCATCACACATCACACCTATCATTATCAAAATCAACATTTCAAATCATGAAACTAACTTCCAAAATCTTTGGTGAAGTAGGAAACACAAGATTTTCATCCCATCCCCAAAATCCCGTTCTTAAAACAATCATAGGAATTTATGAAGTAATACTAATAGCATGTAAGTTCTTTAATTATAAACACGCACATATTTCACTTAAGAGACCGAAGGAACAAATTAGGTGCCTAACATTTTCTTAATTTGTAACTTAATCCGCAAACCTTTAGTCAACAGGTTTCACATTTAATGTGTCTAAGAAATTGTTTAATCTATAAATATTCATCTTTTATATGAATTTTTGTTTATTTAGTAAAACAAATAGGCGACTCTGATTCTTTTCATAAATCATTCTTTTCTAAATAAAAACTGAAGAAATCACCGCCCTTCAGGAACTCAAGAACATGGGTCCTCATAGTGGCGACTCTAATTCTTTTCACAAATCATTTCAAAGTAAACAAATCCTTCCTTTTTAAATGGGAACCGGAGGAATTGGCGCCCCTCGGGAACTCGAGAATGCAGGTCCTCTCAGTCTCAAACAAGGGATCATTTGTCACCCAACCGCAAAAGATAACTAATAGAGGATTGGATGACGAAGACCTATTGAATAAAATTACAGAGGCAAAGACTGACCATTTATGGTCGACCAACTAGTTGAGGAATACTGAGCTGGAGGATAAACAAGAGTCCGTACAATTGCACATGAGTGTAAATGGGATTAGGAGCAGCTTTATTTTGGAGTATTGTCCAAGCTTACCCTTAATAATAATTTTCATATGTACGCTCTACACTCACTTCCATGTACAACTACTATTTTTTATTCTTTAAGCCAAATTCATGATATTCCTGTACTTCATCCATTGTAACCTATTCATTGGGCCTTTGAGTTAGTAAAGCAAATCCCACACAAATGGAGGACGTACTATTGGAGTAGGTATAAGAGCCACTGAAGGAACCTAATCTCAAACTTAAGTATGTTATCCTTGTTGTTCTTACTGTTTTTGAGTTTTGGGTAGTGTTTGATTAATAGATTATAACTGTGAGGGTTTATCTACTGTTTATGGTTACAATTATTATTAAGTTGGGTCGATTTTCCTCATAATGGGTTGAAACCTAGTTTCCACCACCCACATTGTTAATCTCTCTAATTTTCTTATATAATGTAACTCTTAAATTCTCAATTATTACTTATTTATATTCGATAGGTTTTGTCTTTTAAAATTCTTTCTCTTTAATACCTAGAGTTATAATTCTTTAAATATTTCATTTGTAACTTTCTTATTTAATTTTTTAAATATTTAATTAATACTTTATACTCAATGCCATTAAGATTAACGTTCTTAAGATATATATATATATATATATCATTCTTATTGAGAATAAAACTAATAAGGAAGAAAATATAAATTTGAAATGGAGTATTATAATATTAATAGATTTAACGAACAAAAGGCTTTTTTTTCTTCCTTATGAGTTTTATTCTCATTATAATATATATATATATAGATTATAGATATGTGATTTTTCATCTTGCTTTTCTTCTAATAAATGTTTATAATGAAATATCCTCTATTTCTTTATATATATTCCTTCGCCTATTTTTCTCTGTCATTGATGGTAGAATTCATAGGCAAGAAAAAAGATTTATTCTAAAGTTTATATTTTCTTCCTTATAAATTTTATTATTAAGAAGAATGATATATGTATGTATATATGCATATATAGATTATAGATTATAGATATGTAATTTTTCAGCTTACTTTTCTTCTCGTACATTTGTAATAATATGTTCTTATTTTCTCTATTTTAATATTTTTTTATACTTATATTCACTCGCATCCTTTTTTTTAAAGTCTTATTTAAGCTTTGTTTGTATTTTTCTACTTCTAGATCAATAATTCCAACAATTGTCTCAAATGAATAACGCAATAATTTGAGAATTTTATATTTTAAACTAAATGATTTTGTTCCTTACGTACGTGATTCATTTTATAGTTGAATATGAAAGAGACTAATTATATGTGTTAAGGTTTTTATGATATTATTAATTTGCAACTTTAGTTAAATTTTTTTATTCTTTTATATTTCTTTTAGTCAACGGAAGAATATTTGAAGCCTTTTTTTTAAATCATTTGTATTTTATGGAATCAATAAATGAAGCAACTTTAATTTTTTTATTTTATTTTTATCAAATTGAATTATGTTATGGAACAATATAAGAATATTTTTCTTTCTTACCACAACTATGTATTTTAACCAATTCGTTATTTTTTAGTTCAAGGCAAAATATAAACCTCTAAAGTACCATATAAAACATGAAATATGCTTCCTATTAACTGTTAAATATGCACGCATCATGTGGTTTGCACACCAATTAATATAATAACAATATTCGTTCACCAACTCACTTGGCTTAAGCCAATTGACGCAACTAAAATGCTTTGTTACAAGTGCAGCAGCGTCAAATAGATAGACCAACCAAGGCCTAATAAAAAATATAAATGTTGTAAAATATCAATATGTGGATGTTCATATTTAAAGTGATATAGTTTATCCCACATTGATCATGTGCTATGAATGAGGATATTCTCTCATATTATATATAATGTAACTTGTCCTACATTAGTTTTATATAAAAGTAAGGAGGCAACTCTTAATATAAACAGAGTTGACCATTACCCTTCTTTTATATCTGTTGAATAAGAAGATCTTCCTTATTCTCTTGTTTTTATTTTTATCTTTCTATTATTTTCAACATGTGTTATCAACACGATTGCTCCACAGTCAATATGACATTACAAAAGCAGGCTATCATAGTTAATTATTTTTTTGTATTTATGTCATAACTTTTTACTCCGATCTCCAATTGATGCAAGATTTTCTCTTACGCGTAACTAACTCAGATCTCTATAACTTTTATCTCTGAATTTTTTCAAATTCTGAACGGGTCAACACCAAGATTAGCTGGAACAAAGGCCTTACACGCGATAATGCTCTTCTTCAACCAAAAACATCTTAAATTGATTCAAATGCACTCTTTTTCACCTAAGATTGCTTCTTCAACTTCTCTTGGACACTTTGTTTCATTCCATTCATGCTTTGGGACTTGTTCTTGTGATTTGGGGGTATTTTGTGGATTTTTTTCGGTTTAGGCCTCGGTTTAAGTGGTAACTTTCTTCGGGCCTTTTTCTTGTACTTTTTCACTTTCAATTCCTTCTTGCATCAATTCTCAGTTGCTCAACCACTTTAGGCATGCAAAATGGTTTAGTATCACATAAATATAATGCAACATTCTTTTCATGCTTAAACTGAATTTACATGCAATTTTCGATTTTAAGAAGTAACTAAAAGCTAATTGAGCCTTGTTTAGAGTATTTAAAATGCAATTTCTGGGATCAATCATTAAGCAACAAGAAAAATTGATATCAATGCTAAATATTTCTAATATCAGCATTGTCAATATTGTTCTTGAAGAACAATATTATCTTTATGGAATACCTAATATATTTCCTCAAGTATATCTTCTTCAGTAATAGGTTGATCACACAATTTCAGCTGTGAGGTTATACTGAATAATGCATAGTTGTATTCAAATACATGTTTAAAATCTTGAAACCTGACATGTGACCATTCATGACAAACTTTTGGGAGGATAACATTAATTTGTGGTTATAGCGCTATCTCAAACTGTTCCAAAGAAGTTGCGGGTGGTCTAAGATATTCATTTTTTAATCATTTGTGGATATGATGACATAAAAATATCATGGCTTTAGCACGATCTTGCAGGGTTGTGTTATTTTCAGGTTTAACTGCATCACTTAGACCCATATTATCTAGGTGAATCTCTGCATTTAAAATCCATGATAAAAATTATTGTAAAACACTTTTAGTGCAGCAAAGTCGAGTTTTGTCAAATTAGACATAATGATGGTCTATTAGTATATAAAAGTAAATATATATCAGTTATAGTTAATATAATATTGTCAATATAAAAACAATAAAGTCAAAAATATTTATATATGTTTTATCAACAAAGTGAGTTGCTGAATTTTGATTTAATACAATAATCAAAACCATTAGAATAACATATATAAATATCATATTTAATTGAAATTCATATTTGTCATACTTGGAACCTTTAAGATGTGCAGAAATATTTTAAAATGCTATAATTTCGTGCTGATAACGTATTATAAAATAAGGGACTAGAACAAGAGCACAATATAAAGAGAAAAGTAAATAGAATTTATGTATTTCTAATATTTGAACTTAGTGAATAAGGATCATATTTGTAAGATTCTATAATTACATGCACAATAACCCTATATAACTTCGTGTCGCACATTCATTAACTCAAGGACGTGTAGTGTTTTATCATAAATTCTCATCATATTGTAACGTTTATATCTGTTCTCATAACTTTGTATCGTCGTGTTTTAATTATAAATCGTTGTGTTTATAGTTTTATGTCATAATATTATAATTATGCATCGTCGCGCTTGTAACTTTGTATCGTTGTACGTACTATTGTATTTACAAAAATAAAAATAGTAGACATATACATCAATAATTTATTTATAACAAGAAACAAATATTGATCCATTATTATATTTAATATATATATATATATTTATGTGCGAAAACAAATCTATCTCATTATATATACATACGCCTCGGAGGAAAAGAGAAGGGTAGTAGGTACCAATCTATTCAACTCATTATAATTATTAGACATCTTCATATCTCGCTCTCGCTCTCTTACTTCCCACGTAATCCATCTGATTACGAGAGGTAAGTACCATTTATTTCATCACAACAATAACTACTCCGTCATTCATATATATTTCTTCACTACCATTTTTTATTTATTATTATTCATACCTCATTTTTGAATCTCTTTTTATATATAAATATATATAATCACTGGTAGGCAAAAGAAAAAATAATTAGGTTACGAATTTCATAATATCTTATTCTTATTGTAAATTCTTGTTAAGAGTGAATCGGTTATTGATATGGAGGATTTTGATTACTAGTTGTTATGTTAACCGTGTTTTCTTGCTAATTCTAAAACTTCTCGTGTACCCATCATTACTCGATTTATTTTATTTATTGACTCCAATGTTTTAAAAAACGAGGGACTCGTACAAGTATAGGTTTAGTGTCATGAGCATAGTAACTAAGAGAATTTTTTTTATTATTATACTAAAAAATGCTTACAATTCTTCGATAATTGCAAATGATAAATCTTTCTTATTTATAGTATTTCACCTCCTTAAAGGATGGTGGAGATCAAATATAATCTAGGGTATAGATTAAATCTCTAGGATATAACGAGCTTTAATACTATTTTATATAATTATGGAATACTCATTATATATACATAATATTTATAATTTTAAAAGCTTTCAAAGGTTTCTCTATCCTCTCCATTTATCTATCAATCTCCAACGTGTTCTGGAACAGGTTGCTCCACTATCCCATAAAATATTTTAGAATATTCTTAAGCCTCCACCATTGGCACTTAGCCTTGTGAGCGGATGCATGTGCACACCAATTCGTTCCAAATTTGGAGGCATGTGACATTATGCCTCGTTTGAACGAGACGAACAAGTCTACTTGTTACTGAGTTGGCGAGTCATTTTTGGATATTTTTGATTGTTTTATTTGCACTTTTCTACATTATTTGTTTAAGAGTTGAAGAGAGAAAAGAAAAAAAGAAGTTGTTAATTAAGAGGAAAAAAAGGATAAAAAGGAAAATAATTTTCTCTTTTTTATTTGATAATTTAAGAAGGAAGAGAATCTCTCGTTCGCATTTGTTAATTGAAAAATATAAGAGAAAAAAAATCATATTTTAAAAATTAATTATATATTTTAAAAATAAAATTATGAATACAATAAATTTTCAATAAAAAAAACTTAATTTTCTCACCGATTATCTCCAATTTTGAGAGAATCATTTCTCATATTCTCTCTGTAATAAAAACTCCCAAACGGTCAATGGTATGTGCATATCAACTTTTTAATTAGGTTACATTCTTTCAAGTTAAAATTTGAATTTTGCCACCTCAGTAATGTTCGAAATTGAATGAAAATTAGTTTTTCAGTTATTGCCTAAGAGTCTTGTTTGTCTGGTAGTTAGTGACCAAAGGTCACAAACTTGTTTGTTCGGTAGTTATTGTCCAAGGAGTCATTTTAATGTGTAAGAGTCTTAATCTTCTTTTTTTTAGTTTTTGTTCATTGGTTTCCTTTCTTTATTTTTTTTAAAGACTTGTTTCTTTTTGAAAAGATATACAATAAAACAAAAAACAATGCAGATGAATTCACATATCTCTCTCTCTAAAAGTTCAAGCATTACACCAGATTTGAGTTTGTTGGTTTTGTTTGGGAGTGCTACCAGTACAAAGGGAATTTGTTTTATCCTGAGAAGCAATTGTTCATTGCAATCTTTAGCACCAAAGAGAGGGACAAAATTGCTTTAAGGAGACTATACATTACAGGGCTCGGATTTTAATCTATCGTCTTCTCAAATCGTTTCTAAAAATTTGTTCAATTGAGTAACAATTTATATTTACTGTTGTTTAAATTGTTTTTACGTATATTGTATATGTATTCAATCTTCTGCCATGTTTGATTGTTGTATGTACACTGTTTGTAACTATATATATATATATATATATTTGGCATAAAATTATGTCAACACAATCAACAATCTTAAAGCAATTTTATTATAATAATAAAACATATATTTTGATCAATACAATGTTAAACAATTGCCCCTATAACTTTATTCATTTTTTACTTTCACCACCTGTTAATATATAAATTAATGCTTTATTTTGATATCTTGCTTGTACTGTGTATTGGTTTGGTCCGCATAGGTGTTTTGTTTTTAATTGAAAGCCTTGATAACTTACATATGTACAGTAATATGTATATGGCTTTGATTAATTACATATGTATATATATGTTGCTTAAAAATAGTACACACGTATGATGGATGATTTGAATACATATATTTTATTATATATGAATTTATGAATACTTGAAGGAATTTTTAACAATAGAATATATGTAAATATATTGTTGTTCTTTTTAATGTATATATAGTTATATTCGTTTATACAATTTATATATATAGACTTTTATATAAATCAGTACATCCTTATATAGTATCATGCATTCTTTTTACATTAAAATAAATATATATGTTTATATATAAAGTATTCATGGTAATATATATGTTTTGATTTGGCTGTACATATGAGTATACATATATATATTGATTTGTTGTGTCAATATATATATATATATACTTTTCATTTGGCTATTGGCCAAGAAGATGACTAGTGCAGTTTTTTCTTTTCCCGGCAAGAATTGTCACTGTTTATAACAGTGACCATGTTCAGTTGTCATTGTTTCTGCCAGTGACAAATGTATCTGTGTATTTATTTAATTCAAGTTGTTAGTATATGGCTATGTTTATTGTTTGATTGCCGTAATTCTTGTTTGTGTTATATACATATATATTATTATTTAACCACTTGTATTATATTCTAAAATTCGTTTTTTGAGTATAATAAACACTCTGTGTGTTTGATTGTTGGTGTTTTTATTTGTGTAACAAAAATGGAAAGTTTTTCCACCGATGTAACCAACGTGACTCCTACTATGAATCTAAGTCACACTGAAAAATCGAACATATTCAAGGGGTTCGAATTTCAAGCTTTTATAGCAAAAGATGCTCTTCTACTTGACCACCTTATATCTCTCAAAGTTTCTTAAAGAACTGATTCCTCAGTTCGAAAGAAGAGGAAACCGACTTGGTGAAAATTGTGGCAGTTGATACCTGGAAACATGGAGATTTCTTATGCTGCAATTATTTCCTTGGTGGTTTGGACGATACCTTTACAAGGTTTATAGTTCGTGTACCAGTTCTAAGAAATTTTGAAAAAGATTAGAAAAAAAATATAGGACCGAGGATGCTGGGACGAAAAAATTCATCATCGGTAAATTTTTTGATTTCAAGATAGTTGATTCCAAGTCAGTCATAAGTCAAGTGGATGACTTCCAAATCATACTCCAAGAGATTGAAGCGGAGGGTATGACACTTAGTGAATCATTTCAAGTGGCGGTAATAATTGAAAAATTACCTCCGTCCTAGAAGGATTTCAAGAGTTACCTGAAGCATAAGTGAAAGGAGATGAATATAGAAGACCTCACTTTCTGTATCTGTATTGAGGAGGATAACCAGGGGTTCGATAAGAGGAGCATGGTTAACTCCATGACATCTAAAGTAAATGTCATGGAAGATAAGCCAAAGGCCAACAAGCGAAAATAGAATGATGAAGGGCCAAGTGGTTCGATAAAATTCAGTGGTAAATACTAAAACTGCGGGGAAATCAGGGCATCGGTCCATAGACTGTCGAAAGCCCAAGAATTTCAAGAATAAAAAGGCTCAAGCACATGTCACTAAATTTCATAATAATCCAGATAACATAGATCTTACCGCTGTGGTTTCTGAATGCAACTTGGTTGGGAATCAGAATGAATGGTGGGTGGACACAGGAGCAACTCGCCATGTCTGCGCCAATAGGTGGATGTTCTCTACCTACACTCCGGTGGACAAAGTAGAACCTTTCTATATATGGAATTCAGCTACTGCAAAAGTCGAGGGATGTGGGAACATAAAGCTGAAGATGACTTCCGGTAAGGAACTAACATTGAAGGGTGTACTTCATGTTCTATATATCCGAAAGTACTTTGTGTCTAGCTCACTCCTTAGAAAGAATGGTTTCAAACTTGTATTTGTTTCTGATAAGTTTGTATTTACTAAAAATGTCATATTTGTGGGGAAGGGTATCTCACCGAGGGCCTCTTCAAAATGAATGTTATGACTGTGGCACCGAACAATGCTAATGTTAATAAGAATAAAGCTTCTTCTTTTTGCTTGCTTGAGTCTTGTATGTGGCATGATAGATTAGGACATGTGAATTATGATACCTTGCGTAGGTTAATCGATTTAGAATACTTGCTTAATTCGCAATTGTTCTTAAAGATTAATGAATGCGATAAATGTGTTTATTTTAAACGAACTTAGGATAGCTATGTCATTTTTTGTCTTTCTGTAGACGATAAGCTTATTATGGGTAGTACTGATGGTATCATTAGATCTACTAAACAAATGCTATCCAAAAAGTTTGATATGAAAGATATAGGTATTGCAGATGTCATACTAGGGATTAAAATATCTAAAATATCTATTGGCTTAATCTTGTCTCAATCTTATTACATTGAGAACATTCTTGATAGGTTCAAAAAGCATAATATAAGTGCTATGAAGACTCCAATCGACGTGAATCTTCATCTCTTTAAGCACTCTGGCCTAGGCATATGTCAACTCAAATATGTTTGTATTATAGGCAGTATAATGTATTTAATGAATTGTACTCGACTGGATATAGCATACTCAGTAAGTAAGCTAAGTCGATACACAAGTAATCCTGAAAAGGATCGCTGGAAAGGTATATATCGAGTTTTGGGATATTTAAAATATACTTAAAACTATGGGCTGCACTATAAAAGATATCCACCTGTATTATAAGGATATAGTGATGCAAATTAGATATCTGATTCTAAAGACTCGAATTCTACAAGTGGATATGTCTTTACACTTGTTGGTGCAACAATCTCTTGAAAATCCTCAAAACAAAGGTGCATTGCTAGATCCATAATGGAACTCGAATTCATTGCTCTAGACAAAGTAGGAGAATAAACAAAATGGCTTCGGAATTTCTTAGAAGATATTCCAAATTGGTCAAAACTCGTGCCCACAATATGTATACATTGCGATAGTCAATCGACTATAGGAAGAGCACAAAATCATATGTATAACGGTAAGTCTTGTTACATTCGTAGAATGCATAATACTGTTAGACAATTACTCTTAAATGGAATTATCACAATTGACTATGTCAAGTTAAAGGATAATATTGCAGATCCGTTTACAAAAGGCTTAACAATAGAGCAAGTTGAAAGTTCATCAAAGGGAATGGGCCTAAAGCCTATGAATTATTAATCACCATAATGGACACCCAACCTAGTTGACTGGAGATCCCAAAATCTAGGTTCAAAGGGCCAACTAAATTATGAGTAACAAAAGGTAACAATGCACTGAAGAGGTTTTTATACTTTAACTTATTCGTGTGATGAGACAGTGCAAGTATACAAGGTTAAGCTATGCTTTTAATAATTATCTATGGCTTGAATGTGTTTCAAGTGAAGTATATGCAATAGAGGATACTACACATAGAAATTACACAAGTGAGTGTAAGGGGTCGCTTCAAAGAGAATTTCAAAGGCTTAATTATTTCAGTCACTCATGAAACCAGGCGGTGTTCAAGGATAAAATGAACACGAATAGAAGGACCAAATGTGGTTGAAGGGTATTATGTGAACTTTATTGTATTGGTTTACATAAACGGCTGGCAGTTCAAAGATATCATATCCACTGAATAGTCAAGTAAATCTGATAGTTTTCACTAAATAAGAGCTCAAGGCTACTAGGCTACTTATTCCGATGCAGTGACTTTTCGGTTATGCTTGATTTTTCGTATTCGGTCTAATAAACTAAATTTTATTCATGTGAGGGATTGTTGAAAATTGAATAAGAATTAGTTTTTCAGTTATTACTTAAAAGTCTTGTTTGTCTGGCAGTTAGTGACCAAAGGTCACAAACTTGTTTGTTCTGCAGTTACTGTCCAATGAGTCATTTTAATGTCCAAGAGTCTTAACCTTTATTTTTCAGTTTTTGTCCATTGGTTTCTCTTCTTTATTTTTTTAAAGACTTGTACCTTTTTGAAAAGATATACGATAAAACAAAAAACAAGGTAGAGGAAACCACATCTCTCTCTCTCTCTCTAAAAGTTCATGCATTACACCGGATTTGAGTTCGTTGGTTTTGTTTGGGAGTGCTACCAATACAAAGCGAATCTGTTCTATCCTGGGAAGTAATTGTTCATTGCAATCTTTAGCATCGAAGATAGGGACAAAATTACTTTAAGGAGACTGTGCATTATAGGGCTCGGATTTTAATCTATCATCTTCTCAAATCGTTTCTATAAATTTGTTCAAGTAAGTAACAATTTATATTTACCGTTGTTTAAATTGTGTTTACATATATTGTATATGTATTCAATTTTCTACCATGTTTGATTGTTATATATACACTGTTTGTAAGTATATATATATATTTGTATTGGGCATAACATTCTGTCAGCACAATCAACAAGTAAGGGCACACCAATCATTTAAAAAAAGCCTAACTTTTGTATCCATCTTTTCCTTCTTATTACATTCTACCATCCCCTTTCTCTTTATAGTAACCTTGCTTAACATTTTGTTGGTAATATTCAAATTCATGAACAATCTAATTTCTTCATTATTACACCAAGTAAATTCAACAAAATTAAAATTTTAGTTTATATTTTCGCGTGTTTCATGTTTAATTTATTTATCTTTACGAACACGTATTATATTGCTTGTATTATATATACACACATTATATGTCCAATAAATCTTTTGAGTAATATATAATCATGTTTGTTTCAAAGTATTAGCAATACGTGCAACATTCATATAGAGTAGACCAGCTATTTGATTGCTGTCTATACACTAGAAAAAATAAAATGGGGGAAAAATTTATTATTTCATGTACTATAACTTTAGGCACTTTATACTTCGAAAGAGTTACACGCTTTTCGTTCAACAAGATTAATATTTTGAGCTATAATTTATGTTATATTCATCAATATCTTAGAATAAAATAATAGAGTTTGTAGTAAGATTATAAATGCTAGTTTTTTTAATATTTTTTTAGAAACATCAGTAATGAATTATTTTTACATAGATGTTTTATGTTTGTAAATAATATATTATTTTTATTACGCACTTAATTATTTGTATCAAGGAATAAAATAGAAGCTAGAATATTTGTAAATAAATTTGTTGATATGAATTTATATTAAATGTTATGACAAAAAAGGTCTTTAATAAATATTATCTATATAAATAAGTATTATTATATAGTAATGAGTGTAAAGATGGCAACGGGTCGGGTTCGACCAATACCAAACCTGATCTGCATCTAAAATACTCCGCCATGAACCCCATACGTGTTTATTTTTTAAAACCCAAACCCGCTTCGAGTTTATGCCTTAAAACCTGAACCCACCTCGCCCCAAATATATATGCCCCTTAAATATTTATGTTCACAAATTAACATTAACAAAATCGAATTTGTTCATGAATAGATTTAAGGAATTAGATCTATAAAAATAAAGACATGAAAATGTTATATAAGAATGGATGAAGTTAGAGATTCTTAAAAGGCTATATATATATATATATATATATTAATATATAAATATGCAGGTCGGATCGAATCAGGTTTTAAAATGCCAAAATTCTAACCTGCCTTGAACCCGGTCCGTGTTTTTCTTAAAAACCCATTCCATCCGGATTGGGTCGAGTCAAAAATCATCTGGTTATATTTTTTTGCCATCCCTAAATAAGTGTACCCATGGGTGGATTTGGTACAATACCGTACCATACCGACTATATCGAGTACCATACCGAAATTTTGGTACACCAAAATTCATTACCATTACCATACCAAACTTTCGGTATACCGAATTTTGGTATACCAAAATATTGGTATGGTACAGGTTGGTACGGTATATTACCAAAAACTCAATCATGTAAATAAAAAATAATTATTTTTTAATTTAAATTAATTTTTTGAATTTAATTGATTTACAAAATAATTGATTATTATTAATTAACGTAAAACATAGGCTAATTTAGCTCAAACCTAAATTTAACTAAATTTTTTTGAAAAAGAATTAGACATGATTTGTTAATATTTACATCTTTACACTTTATTGCCTAAAAAAATAGACTAAATAACTAAACATATAAGAATGTGTTATTATTATGATGGCTCATATTTATCGTAATGCAAACCGATTAAGTAAATTGAGCCATTATAATTCAAATGTATTAAATGAATTGGGACAATTTTTATGGAATTAAAAGGAGGATGAATAACTTAAAACACCTGCAACTAAGCATAATTGTAGAATATATATAAACATGCATATCTATAATTTATATATCTTAGTCTCACTCAACCAACTAGGTTCTCAAATTCAGAATAAAACTTATGATGCTCTAATTTATTTCTTTTACTTGACGTCATCTCTTGAGATTATAGACTGTCATTGCCTATTGTGAAAGAAAACAAAACAAATATCTTCTCATCATCGATATATATTATATATGTCAAAGTTCGAATGCATACTTAGTGAAACGACTTAAATGAACTGAACAATATTAAAATGAACCGACAAAATTTGTTTCAGTGGAATATTTATATAGAACGAGAATTGTTACCTGATTTAGAGTTGAAATGAGTCTAAAAAGAGAATATGATTGTTGATAATCTGGACCGTTCATCTAACTTCATCTATATCTAATTGTGAAATATTGATAATTTGGTATTTATTTAATATTTGGTATAATGACACATTTGGTATTGGTATGGTACTATACCAAAAAATCGGTACGGTACGGTATACCATTGGTAATGAATATGAATACCAGTGCCGTACCAAAGTAATTCGGTATGATACAATACCAATCGATATTATACCATTACCAAATTTTCGGTACAATTTAATATTGGTTCAATTTGGTACGGATTGGTACGATATAAATGGTACTTTTTCCCACCCCAAAATGTACCATCATAATAAAAATTAATTTTTAATTTAATTAGATGTGGCCGTACGGTTAACCTCTCCCAAACGAGTCTCCTTTTCTCTCCGAATAAAAACTCAGTAGGTACATCCCAAGGCCCCAAATCGTCTCTCTCAGCGGATCTTCTCTGGCTCTCTTCCTCCAAGCACGCCTCAATCGACTCTCGCCCTTCGGATCGTCTCTGTCCCTCCAACAAAATCCGACCGTCTCTCTGGCCTCTACTGCACGCCTACACAACCGATCGTCTCTCCGATCTTCTCTCATGTAAGCCCCGCTGACAAAAATCTGATGGTTTGTACTTTTATACTAGAAGCTGGAATCAATATCAGAACAATTTCAGAACACAAAATCAGTTAATCCCTCTGCAGTTTGCACTCGATTTTAAGTTATTTTTCTAGTTATATTGTCTAGTGTTGTTGTGTTATACTAAACATATATTATTTTAGTATCGTAAAATCGTTAAAAATATTACTTAGTATTATTTAGTTTGCACTTTTATAGCTATATTGCACAAAATCAGTTTGCGCTTTTATACTAAACTAATTATATTTTTCTAGTTATTTTATTTAGTTTTGCACTCGAATGACTCGATATTATCAGATCAGTTTGGACACGGATGATTCAATATTTCGATTTGATCAGGGGAACTTGATTGTGCTTTTGATAACTTTTTGTTTGAAGACACTTGTTTTTTGTTGTTTGATGATGAACCATGTGATGATTTTATTCTTGTTTTTGTTGTATTTTTAGTATTATTAATTATTAGTGTTGAACTTTGTGTTGGTTTATTTTTTTTAATTTTTTCCCCCAAAAACTGAGGCTTGCGTCTTATTCCACCTCGAGGCGTACGCCTCGCCTTGTTAGAGCAAAACGCCTCGAATTTTAAAACATTGATTGACACTCCTAAAATTGACAAATCCCTTATTATTCTTTTCGTCAATAAACCCTTCTTGCCTTTTGATTTCATCATATGCTTTTGCCATCTGTTGAAAAGAGAATGTAACCAAAAACTATCTTATCATATATATATTGTGTTTTTTTTGTCACAGTGCGATCTTAGTTAAGTGAGAAAAGACGAGATGTGGGGGATTATAAGGCAAAAGGCTAGTCCTAGAGGCTTTAATGTTCAGGTGATTCTGTAATATTGGTTACTATGATATGATGATGTTCTCAACTGTTTGTCTTATTCGGATTTAATCGTTGCATTCATAGTTTGATTTGTATGGTCTTTCCTCCTAATTTTCCAGATATTACAACAGTCCGTCCAGAGGATAAGGCCTGTGTTATCGGCATTTCAAAGTTACTCATCTACAGCCAAAGAGGTGATTGCACCCTTTAGGAAAAATGTTTGTTGTTGCAAAAATGTCAGAGAAACATATACATATATATAGGTGTAAGTGTAAGCCAACTATTCACATTAACATGAAGTTTTCTTGTAATTGTGTTGCTCCTTTACTTGCTCATTCGCTGTCATGTTAGGCTTATCTCAAGGATTAGTTGACAAGTTCTGAATCCTTCAAGCGATCCCTTTGTCAAGTTTTGAACCTTTATATGTCTCTCCCTCTTCCTTACTTTCCTTTATGGTTTTTATTTTGTACTGTAGGTACCTAGTTTTGGTTTAATTCTAGCACAATCTCTTTAGTCAAGTGGAAACCTGATTTATTCATCTTCCATCATTTCTTGTAATTGCCAACTGTTTAGCTTTACTCTTAGAAAAAATGTACTTACATTCAATGTCAATCTCAAACCGTTGCAGATGACAGTGAGAGATGCTCTAAACTCTGCCCTTGATGAGGAAATGTCTGCTGATCCTAAAGTCTTCATTATGGGTGAAGAGGTAGGCAGATGCCATTACTAACAGCTTAATAGGTTATCAATTGTAAATTTTATTTGTTGCTTCTGTTCTCATGCTTCTTCCACTGTTCCCAATACAGGTTGGAGAATACCAAGGTGCATACAAGGTTAGCCTATTGACTGTTGAGATAAACTTGGCCTCCTCCCCTCCCCCAAGTTGAAAACCGTGCAGTGTTATTATTTGGTATTCTAACAATCTGAATAAATTTACTTTTGTATAGATTTCCAAAGGATTACTGGATAAGTATGGCCCAGACAGGGTTGTTGACACCCCAATCACGGAGGTTCCATTTGCTGCCCTTGACTACCTTTTGTTTCTGATGTTAATTTTGCAGATATGTATTTTCTCATTCAGTTTTGTGTATTTTGTAGTTTTATAAGCTCAAAATTTCCATTTATGACTTGGACCTCTTTATAATAATTTTTTTCCATGTTTTTTACAGGCTGGCTTCACTGGGATTGGAGTTGGTGCTGCTTATTATGGTCTTAGGCCTGTTATAGAGTTTATGACCTTTAATTTCTCTATGCAGGTTAGATATGATTTATTCTATTTGTATCTCATTTGCATAGGTTTGTATATCTTTAAGTGCTTGTTTGGTTCGAGTTTTGTTAGTTCCCGGAATCCTAAATTGGTGAAGTCAGGCTGGAAGTCTCTTATAGTCCATGTCAAGAGGTTGAATCATAAGTTGATGAGGCTCAAACTGTCCCATGTGAAATTTAGCATTTTGGGTTCCAGAAACGAAAAAAACTTGAACTGAATGAGCCCCTAATTTTATCAGCTTTATCTCATCAGCAGAGACCAGAGATAAGTAATCTTTGTGTTTCTTTGTTGTGATCAATGTTTTAAATAGCGATAGCGCGAGCAATAGCGTTTTGGTTCCGGAAGCGCGTAGCGCAAATAGCGTAAGCTATTTGGGACTCCAATAGCGTAATAATTAAAAAAAAAAAAAATAATAATATATTAAAAAACATTAGTAAAAATTCATTAAAACACTTCAAATAACAATAACTCAAAAATTATAATTCAAACACATCAAGTTTTAAAGTTAAAATTCAAATACATCAAGTTTTAAAATTATAATTCAAACACATCAAATTCTAAAATTATAATTCAAACACATCAAGTAAAACAGCCTAGGTTCAGCCACCAAATAAAACAGCCTTGGTTGAGTTGGAGCCACCAAATAAAACAAGCCTTGGTTCAGCCACAAACAAAACAAGCCTAGGGTTCAGCCAACAAATAAAACAAAAAATAAAACGAGCCCAGGGAGAGTCGAATGGGAGGATAAATACCCTAAAATAAGGAGAGTCGAATGGGAGGAGAGACGATGAACGACAGATAGAGGAGAGACGACGAACGGCAAAGGAGAGACGAATGGGAGGAGAGAAGCAGCAACGACGAACGACAGCAACGACGAACGACAGAGGAGAGGCGACGTGCAGAGCAGCATCAACGGCAGCTGTGAGAGATGTCGGAGAGAGGAGAGATGGCGTACAGAGAAACGACGTGCCTAGAGAGTCGACGCTGGGAGGAGAACATAACGAGCATAGGTTTTTTCACTTAACTCATATTTGACCTAGCTTTCCACTTTCTCAAATAGCGTAGGTTTTGTCCAAAAAACGTGAATAGTGTACGCTATTCACGCTATAGCGTGCCACGTCACCAAAACACCCATGCTATTTGTTCCAAACGCAATTCATAACACGCTACATAGCGTTTGGGCAAAAATTTGCGCTATAGCGTGCTACGTAGTGCGCGAACTCACGCTATTCAAAACACTGGTTGTGATGAAGTTCTCGAGAACATTAGTGTCCATTTTTTTAGATGGCTTGCATGATGTGTAAACAGTGGTGCTACACATTACTTTACGACACGGAGAGGTTTTAAACAATGGGAGCTTTGAGGTTTTAGTATTAGCTCTGTAACGTTTATGCTCGAATATCTCTAGAGGCCAAGTGCTTGTAGAGTGTAAAAATTGTGTTAAGTAAAAAATGAGCTGATATAGATACTATTAGACCGAGGTTTTACTTGGCACACTCTGCTCTTACCATGTTGGATAGCTGAAATTCTCTCCCTCTGCTCGCACATTTCAATTCCACCAAGTCATTGACATTGTCACCTATTGGATGTTTGTATATTGGACAAATCTTCAACTACTGCCATTTTAATTAGATCTTTAAGTTGTAGCTAGGAGGATGTATAATCAATGGCATGTCTTTCTTGGATTCCTTTGCAGTTGATGCTTTTGGAGATCTGAGTTTAGGGCTTTTGTTTATTCTTGCAGGCAATCGATCATATCATTAATTCTGCTGCAAAATCAAACTATATGTCTGCTGGACAGATTAATGTGCCAATTGTCTTTAGAGGACCAAATGGTGCTGCTGCTGGTGTTGGTGCTCAACATTCCCAGGTATGGGCCCTTCGGTTTTCTTTAGCACAATGTCTCATTAAGTCCCATTAGCATAGTGATAAGGCGTGGTACATAAGTTTTTGCTACATATTTTTAATATTGTTTATTATGCAATAATCCTAAAGTGTCCAAAGACCCAAAGTGACACGGGCGATGATGCCAATCGCTGCTTGTAAGAAATTTTTAAAGCACCACTATTGATGGCAGGTAGTGTCATTATATATCCTGGAGCCATGTCAATAATTCAAACTTTCTGATTCGGTGGGAAAGTTTGTATGACTTAATTTGCCTAGCCTTATTCTTGAATCTTGATCATGATGGTTCATGTCATTCTGGCTTCTTTTGTTTTTGGTGGGTCTGCGTGATTGTTTTTTCTTATGTTTTTTCTTTTCCTGTTGTGATGGTGGGAGACAGTGGGCATGGGGGGGCAGCCGCTACATTCCTTTTCCTTATCTGCTGCTTTATGTTGGGTTTCTTGGGTTCCTAGGCCCCGGTTTGGTTCCTTTTTTTTTAAAAAAAAAAAACCATGTTTTAAGTTTTCTACCAAAAAGTCAACTTTACTTCACACTTCCCAAAATTTACTTCACTTTACTTTCTCTCTCATAAAGTTTTTAAAACACCATAACTTTAAATCCAAAATCGGAATTAGATAAAAAAGAATATTTGAAACCTACTCATCAAAATAAGATCCATTGTGATTATTTTTTGAATTTTTTTCATGAGTTCTTTTGAATTGGTTGAAAAAAAACTCCAACAAAAACCAATTTCACTTTTCATCCTACTTTCACACTTCCTGAAAACTCAACTTAAAATCTCAACCAAACAGGACCTAGGGGTTTTGCTCTCCCTAGCATCACGACCGCTTAAACGTGTTGAGTTTTTTTTTTAAGTTCTCTTCAACTACTAAGATCGGTGGAAACCAGGTATTATTTTAGCTGATGTGTTAGTAGCTAAGTCTTTATTTGGTACTGCGTAGTGTTCTGCCACGTGGCTTGGCCATGCACTAGGTTGGAATTGTTGGCCACATCTGGCTTATGCCCTTGAGCCCTAGGTTTTTCCCAGTTTATTTTTGGTTTTTATTGGGTTCTTGTCAAGCACGTGTTTAGTTCTTTGTTACTAATCTCTAACTGCTACTAAATTTTGTGTCAAGCATAACTTATTTTTTTGGGGAACACCAGTGTTATGCAGCATGGTATGGCTCATGCCCTGGGTTGAAAGTGTTGGCACCATATTCATCTGAAGATGCTCGTGGACTTCTGAAAGCTGCCATTAGAGATCCTGATCCTGTTGTGTTCCTTGAAAATGAGTTGTTGTGAGTACACAATTATGCTAGTCATGTGTAATTCAATAACTTTGTTCATGTTATGTCTAAAATTCATGCCTTTGGGGTAAATTTTGGTGCTTCAGATACGGCGAGTCTTTCCCTGTTTCAGAAGAAGTTCTTGATTCAAGCTTTTGCCTCCCCATAGGGAAAGCTAAGGTAAATCCTCGCATGATTTTGAGGTTCCCTCAAGAAATTCCTTTCTGTGATCTGCATGGCATACAGATGTCTTATTTTTGTTGTATTACATTTGTTTGTGTCGTGTCATCTAATCATCATTAACAGATCGAGAGAGAAGGGAAGGATGTGACAATTACAGCATTTTCAAAAATGGTGGGCTATGCTCTCCAGGTAACTCTGCATACTTCCTCTACCATTCTGGTTTTTGAATTGTGATCTTTCCCATTTAGATTCATAATTCTATACGTTGCTTACTTGTTTAAGAGAATTGTGATTTGGCATGTAAGCTGCACCAGAACCCTAACTAAGTTGGAAATGAAGCAAAAGTTTGAGTCAAAGTCAACCACCCTAAGGAATATGCGTAATGTGTCTGGGACACTGAAGCACTTTGGTTAGAAAATTGAAAAATTCCTAAAGAAAACCTATAGGGTACAGGGGGCAAGATGTATAAGCAGGTAAAATACTGAACCCAACTAATCACTATTTATACTTGCTTGGCAATATATGCCAAGATGTAGTTTGCATCCATGTGAGGCCCTAACTGATCCAAGGTCCAAAGACTCAAAGAGAGATGTAGAGATGATAAGAAAGTCTGCTTGATCTCGAAGAATGAGCCTTTCACACTTTCAAGGTGTTACAGTTGCCATGCCAAATGTTTAAAGACGACGGAGAAGGGACACCATACTTGCACCTTTCTTTTCCACTCAGAGTTGCCACTGACATTGCTACAAATACACAGATCAACATCTTATAACCAAGTAACCAACTGGACCCCCAAAGGAGGAGATCATCAAGACCAGGAATCATTAACATGATGCAAATGGAGAAACAAACGGCCAACAGACTCATCATCCGCCTTCCTTCTATATGAGTGATTAACCCTTTGGATTATCATTTACATTGCTGTATCAGAGAAACACTAATTCAGGTCATTAATGGTTAATATGCCGTCCAATTCAGCACGCGAACTAAAAAATAAAATAAATATCTTTTGGAAGTTTTCCTCTTACCATATTTTCCACGGGAAATCACCTTCTTATAAAGATCAACCTCCATAAGAAAAGGCCACATAACAGAATGATTAGTTTACGGTCTAAGGCTTCTCGGTTTCTGGTGAGGACCCGTTAGAACTTAGAAATGATCATGCTAATAGATAGCCAAAGCTGCCATACATGAAATGAGACTGCTGCTACATATAAGTGATACACGCTTAACCTGAAAGGAAATCGATATGACATGATAGAAACCTAATCAGGCACAATCCTTGGTTGGTTGTGTATTGGTGTAGCAATTTTTGACACTAAACCAATATGACAGACAGAGAACATGACCTATTGCCAGGTCTACTCTTGGTGACTTTTGTCCATATAAGTTTTCTTTTTTGACTGGAAAACTCATTTGGATTCACCTTTAGTCCCTGATGTTAATAGTGACTACTTTTTTGCCCTTTCCTACGTTGTCATGGGCTGTGGTAGGAAAATTCTTTCAACTTCTCATTTATATTGCATTTGAGTTATTAGTGTGGCATTATCTTCTGCACTTCATCTTGATGTAGCTGTATTGCTTGATGTTCAGGCTGCTGAGATACTTGCAAAGGAGGGGATAAACGCTGAGGTAAATCCACTAACGCTGACAAGAAGAGATAACTCTCATGTCTTTCGTGTTTGCTTCTTTTTGGGGTTTATCAGAAAATGTGAAGTTGGCCCAGTCTCATTTCTTAATGGTGGTTACGCCTGCTGCTACTTCTTTATAGGTCATAAATTTGCGCTCTATTAGGCCATTGGATAGAGTCACAATCAATGCTTCAGTCAGGAAAACTAACAGGCTGGTAACAGTTGAAGAAGGATTTCCTCAACACGGTGTTGGCGCTGAAATCTGGTCTCTCTTGCCACAAGACACTTCATACTGTTATCTACTTAATGTTTGCACATAAATACGTTGTCTGTAAAGTATGAATGGACAGCATTGCTTACATTACTCTTCTTTTATAGTGCATCTGTAGTTGAGGAAAGCTTCAATTATCTTGATGCTCCAGTAGAGAGGATTGCTGGTGCTGATGTTTGCATGCCTTATGCAGCTAATCTTGAGAGAATGGCTGTTCCACAGGTCGATTACTTAATATATTTTAAGATATAATACTGCAAGAAACCAAACTTCACATCTATAAGAGGCACATAAACTTGCTAAACAAACAAATCTCATGATTCAAACACAAATAAAACATTTCTCATTTATGATGGTTACACTTCGCTTATTTATATTTGGTTTGTGAATTGTGCAGGTTGATGATATTGTTCGTGCAGCTAAGAGAGCATGCTACAAACATGCACCTGTGGCTGCAACAGCTTAACCTTCACACTAAGGTCCACAATTATTCCAAAGCTTTATTTGGGATGTATTGACCAGATAATTATTTTAATTTTTTGAAGTTGGTAAATGGTAGATGCCAATGGTTGAGTTCTTTCATACAAGCAATTTATTGAGCTTCGTACTATTGAATTGTTTTAATCCAATCAAAGAGGGGAGGAAATAAGAGGAGAGGAGAAACTAAACTGTTTAATAAGTGGAGTTACAGGTGATGTCTGGCTATGCTGGTGCCCTTGCGTTGCTAGTTCAATCGAATAGTATGTTGGAAAATTTCCGAAATTTGCAACCTTTCTGGATTGACTGAAAAATAATTTAGGGGATTTTTGAATTTTCCCATTTTTTGATATTGTGATTTAGACCGTCATTGCTGTGATTTGATATAATTCATTGCTAGAAAATTCTTCTTCTATGCCGTTAAAATGGGTAACTTGCCTTAATATTTTCTTTTGGGGAGTACCCAAATAAGACCATTCCATAATTACTCTATATTCGTAGTCGTCGTTTAATTTTTTTTTCCAGAACGGAGTATGAAAAGGTGTCAATTTAACGGGGGTTGGGAGCTCAAGCTGAAATTAAGTGGTGGTAGGTGAATCTTTCCGGAGTTTATAATTACTTAACGTGTGTTTTTCTAGCAGGAAAGAAAACATAAATGCTCTTATTTAGAGTAAATCTTTTGTTTTTTTAACCAGGTCAGACTCAACCTTAATTTAATTAGATAAGGTTAAGTGGGCGGTTGGAGTTCTGCTAATCGTCTCATGTTTACATTTAGAGAATTGCTCGGTATAAATCTAATTGGAATTTAAAAAAAAATGTAGTTTTTACCGCTATGATTTTATCAATCTTACTTGAATCCATTTCTACCACTATTTGGAATGGCTGATCATAAACCTGTATTAACGACAATCAAGGAAAAGCCCTATCCTGTATAGTGAATTGGGTTGTTTAGGCTTATTTTTTGTGAACAATTGTACTTAGATGGATTTGAATACGGAATCTTCTACTAAATATATCGTCGGACCTAATGAACCATTAGGTCAACCTTATAAGGTTGGTTGTTTAGGCTTAGTCCATTCTACAAGTTTGTTGTTTAATTTTTTTGGTTCTCTTGTAGAATTGTCATGTTAGCATGTTAGCTTGAACCGATTTATCCGGAACCGAAAAAAAAACTGAAACCGAAATCAAAAACCGAAACCGAACCCGAAACCGATTGATTTGTCGGTATGGGTTGGGGATTCGGGGTCCCCGAATTGGACCGAAAAAACCGAATATTTAAAAAAAAATATTTGCTAACTTAATGTAATTCTTAAGTTGTCTTACGTTTCTTACAACATACGTTATATAAATGAAATCCAATGGATTATTTACATTTATAAATAATTACTTAAGTAATTATTAAAATAAATACATTATATAATTTTTTTTGTAGCACCTCAATTTTGATGGAAGCCGAAACCGAATAATTTGTTTGAATAGATACGAAAAAAACCGAAAACCGAAACCGAACTAAAAATTTGGGAAGGGTTTGGGGTACCCTAGTTTTTACCCGAAAACCGAAAACACCCCTATGGGCTATTTGTATACCCCACTTTTTGTATATTCTTTTTTCGTTATTTATGAAAAGATGTTAGCCCTCTATGGAAGCTAGTGAATTAAAAAAAGAAAAAGAAAAAAAGGAAAGGAAAGGAAAAACCCTATACTAATTTATTTTTTATGATACACGTCATTGCTTAATGATACTAGATACAAGCTTGAAGAGAGGGAGAGGGCTTTGAACTCATGATTCCTATACTTTTTAGGATGGTATCATGTTGAGTGAAATTAAAATAATTTATATATTGTTTCATTTAAGTCTTTATGAATTGCATTTATTCATATAAGTAAATAAATCAACATATAGAATGAAGAAGATTGATGCTTTTTATGGGGGAAAACTCGATCCTAATAAATTCCAAAAGCGAGTTCTCCCCACGTTAGAAAAAAAGAGAGAAAAATTGGGACTTGACCCAGTGCATTGATACAGAAAGGATGAATTCGCTGGGCGGGATGTCTTTTTCTGTGCGTCTTGGGTTCCATGGAACGGCCCCTTTCCTAGACAAGTCCCTCATCTCCGTCCAACTATCTATTTTCTTTCTTTCTCATGGTTTTCATGGGCGTTGATCTTGTCAACTTTTTGCAATATATGTACATACTCTCCTTCGTTCTAAATTAAGATTTTTTTTTAAAATAATCTTTACAACTAATAGTTTATATTTTCCTTATAACATAATCAATATTTTAAAACTTACAGTAGAAATAAATTTTGTTTTAAAACAATTTATTACAATGCAATAAGTGCATTTTTAAAACAAGATGCAAGTCAACATGAGTATTTAACTAGGGACAAAGTGTTAATTTATTAATTATATATGCAATGTGTGCATTCGTATATGTAAGTGTAGAGAAAAAAGCCGTATATTTTTAAAAATTTTAAAGATACACCAATTTTATCATAATTAAAATAATCACAATGAACAAGTGAGCTCATGGTTAAGTGCGATTTTGAGCTCGATCCCTAATTACAAGGGTTCAATAGTTCAGTTCTACATTGGGACTATCTACATTTTCTTGGTTTATATTTATTTACTATTTCATTTATATGATGTTTGGTTGTTGAGAAAGTGTATCGTTGCTGTTTAATTACTTTATATTTTTAGTTGCCATTAATCCATCAGTTAGATTTGACAACTTTTAATCACCCATACAAACTAGGTATCATTAGTCTTATATATATATATATATATATATATATATAAGAGAAATTATATATTAAGGTATTGCTCGCTATTCCTACTCCAATTTAGTGCATGAAACTTTTTCAAAATTAAGGTTCATTAAAACTATATATCTTTAAAGCTCACTTTGAAGTGATAGAATATTAATTTGTTTCATTTACTAGCTAGGGTTTTCTTTTTCATAATTATATTAATTAATGAAATATTATAATCAGATCAACTAAATGACACACGCCAACTTTGAGACCATAAAAGCGAACGTAAAGATGCATGTCGCTAACTGATCGACCTCCACTTTGATTTGTTTGGTGGACTTCATGGTTTTTCCTTTAGTCCATCTTTCAAATTAGGCTATTTTCATTTGTGTTTTTTGGTTCTCGGGGATGGCTTTATTGTATCCCCCTCCTTTGTATCTTTTTTGTTTTTTATGCTATGGCTCTTTGCCCTAGATTGGGCATAGAGGACTTAAAAAAAAAAACCTGATCGACCTCCACTTTGATAACAACAATTTTACTGTACGTTCTCAACTCTTTTCATTATTTTTGAATTGACTACTGCACATATTACATTAAGTGGTAGCTAGCGTTTTGAATTAGTATTAGATTTAACTGGGAGTTTATCCATTAACAATATAACTAGCAATGAAACAATAAACTTGGGAGAACCCAAATATATATTAAAAAAAATAGGTGAAACTTTTAAAAACAAAATGGTTAATCATTAGGAAAAAGCTAACTTGGACATGATTTGAATTCAAAAAATTTAAAAGGAAAAAGCTAAGTAATTTACAAAGTAAAAAGGTATATATAACCAATTAATAAAATTATTGCAAATATACAAAACCTTGAAACTCATATATATTGAAAACAAAACTAAGGAACAATGGCATTCTAATGACAAAGACGACGCTAAGTTACCTATAATAAGGAACCAATATTTTTTTTATACACAATTTACATACTAATCAAAAGAAATTGAACTTTTATATATGCACGGAAGTGGGAAACAAACAAAAGATTAATTGGCTAGTGACTTACATGCTATCCAAGAGCTTTCTTTAATTTTGAGTGTGTTATATTGTTCCAGATTTAGAACAACCTGAGGGCTTCCCTTTTAACTGAAATGATTGTATCATGTGCGAATTACTTAATAAGAATAGTGAAAGACTAATCATAGAATATATTTGACAGAAAAATGAAAGAACAATAGTTCTTCAAAAGTTTTTTTTTTTAAAACACAAACCCTATTTCAATATTAAAAAACAAAGAATATCGAAATGAAGATCGTGTCACAAAATTGAAGCGTGTACCTTGACAGCGGCAAACCACTAAGAAACAAACGCATTAGAAAGTTGTCTTACATTAAAATGTGTCTACTATCATGTGAAAAAGGTACTGATTATGTCCTAAAAGGCAAACTGGACCTGTAATTCAGACGGAGTATCATGCAATGTGAGGGCTGTAATTTTGGGTAAAAGATGAAACATTAAATATCCTATATTCAATTGTCTTTACCAAGACTTCCCAGTAAGTTGTATAAAAGACTGAATCACATGCTAGGCTAACACAAAATATCAGCATCTTTGAGAAAATGTTGGTAGAAAATTTGGAAATTACTTATGGCGATAATTTAGAACAAAGGAATGTAATTGCCGAAAATATAATTTATGTTCTTTCTTGCATTTTAATAAATATTTTGGACCCAATATTACAAACTTTTGAGTGGAAAAGGTCTTTTCGAGATGATATTATTAATCAGAAAAAATGCCAAAAAAGAAACGAAAAAGATATTGGATTTTGAAAAATGGAGTCTTTCTAAATCTTGCAATTTATTCAGCAACCTAAAAGTTTTGACCCTCAACCAAATCACGGGCATCCAATTTACCCCTCACTCAATTTATTGGCATGTTTGAACGAAAATTCCTTCAAGGCTTTCGAAGATCGTATTTAAAAGCAAATTAAAATAAATATGACAGGCAAATGTTCATTCATTCGTAATATGTAGATCAATTGCATTAAAGGACAATGAAGAATTTAGAAACTAAAATAACAGTGGAAGCGAGAGGAGTACCAAAATCATTTTATTACCATAAAAAATTAAAACATGTATACGTAAGTTGATTTGTTAGTAGAAACATCACCTTTCAGCAAAGAAAAACTAGACACATTTTCCCCCGATAAGTTTTAATTTAAAAGAAAAATAGAGAAGGGGCGGTTATTTAACTCTCCAATCTTTAGGCATGGCGGGATTTTAGTAGAGCAGTGCAAGCACTGTACGTGTTTTGGGCAAATGTACTAATTTATTGGTAAGAGAGATATGATTGTAAAGTTCTAATTTTGTGAATCAAGTATTGTTATTCATTAAAACATTCAAGCAAAGAAATATTATAAGAGAGCTATTAAGATGTAAAGCAATCAATTCCAAATGATCACAAATTTTTGTTGCGGCACTTAAGGGAAAGGAAGTACAACTATAACAGTGTCAAATTGGAACATAAGTCTATTAGGAAATTTATATTGGGCAATATATTATAATCTTTTAATTATATTTGTTATTTAAATTAAAGGGTTAATATTTAGTGATCAAATTAAATTTTTTTTTGTTAAGCCCATGAACTACTTAAATAAATGTGTGCCAAAATGTGTAGATACTTTGTATGTGCTTATTAGAGTTTTATGAGAATCCTAATTAGACTGTCTAAAAATTAAGAATATATTAGGATTATGGTCCCCGATATACCAAATCAAAATACGACTCTTATTGTGATTAATTCTCGCACTTTCGCATTTGTTTTATCACGTATTCAGGTACGCTTCTTAAATATTAGTCTCTTAAGAACTAGATATGATTATGATCCTTACGGCTTATATAATTTAAGATTAAAGTTCCTACAAATGGTATCAGAGCGATTTATTCATGCCTACAATTAAAGATTGCTTATATATATTTGGATTTATTGAAACTTATTGTTGATACGGAATATATATATATATACCGTACATTTCACTTAAGGACCAAAACTTATGGACTCTAAGCCTTATTTTCGTAACCAAACAACGGCTTCTGCTTAAATGAGTATATCCCATAAACGATTTGCTCTCAGTATCTCTCTTATCCCTCCATTTTCTCACTCATGCACCCTCCCCCAAGCAGCTCACTCACTCCTCCGTCGCAGCACTCACTCATTCATGCACTCCAAGCAGCTCTCTCACTCCTCCGTCACAGCAGCTCCAAGCTTCCAGGTAAGGGATTTCAATTACATGCCTTCCATTTTCGAAATCTAGGGCTTATTCGAAGGACTTTGAACATGTCCCATCTATCTATTATATGCCTTCCATTTCGAAATCTAGGGCTTAGCAGATTGTTTAACCCATTGAATATATACTTTGTTGGTTGGTTGGTTTTAATAATCATGTAAATTCGAATGTGTATTTGAACATTGAACATTGGTTGTGCTAAAGAATGTGGGTTTAACCCATTGAACATTGGTTGGGATAATTTCGAGGTTGGGATTATTAGCTACGTTGAATCTGATTATTTTATTATTAGCTCTGTTGAATTAGTACTTGTTCTTTTAATTATATTTGTTATTTAAATTAAAGGGTTAATATTTAATGATCAAATTATTTTTTTTTGTTAAGCCCATGGAATACTCAAATAAATGTGTGCCAAATGTGTTGATACTTTGTATGAGCTTATTAGGGTTTTATAGAAATCCTAATTAGACTGTATAAAAATTAAGAACATATTACGGTTATGGTTCCTGATACACAAAATCAAAATACGACTCCCTTCTCCCCATGTAGAAGTGGAACCAAAATTCTCATAAAAAAAATAGGGCTATTTGGTTAAGGAAGATCACGTACTCGTTCGATCCACACTCTTATTGTGATTAATTCTCGCACTTTCGCATCTATTTTATCATGTATTCAGGTACACTTTTTAAATATTAGTCTCTTAAGAACTAGATATGATTACAATCCTTAGGGTTTATATAATTTAAGATTAAAGTTCATACAAATGGTATCAGAGCGATTTATCCATGCTTACAATTAAAGATTGCTTATATATAGTTGGATTTATTGAAACTTATCGTTGATACGGAATATATATATACTGTATATTTCACTTAAGGACCAAAACTTACGGACTTTAAGCCTTATTTCCGTAATCAAACAACCGCTTCCGCTTAAATGAGTATATCCCACAAATGATTTGCTCTCAGTATCTCTTTCATCCCTACCTTTCTCCCATTTCTCACGCACAAACGAAGCTCTCAGTATCTCTCTCATCCCTCACTTTCTCACTCACGCATCCTCCTCCTAGCAGCTCACTCACTCACTCACTCACTCACTCACGCACGCACGCACTCCAAGCGGCTCTCTCATTCCTCCGTCGCGTCTCACTTATTCCTCCTCTCACTCCTTCATCGCAGCAGCTCTAAGCTTCCAAGTAAAGGATTTCTATTACGTGCCTTCCATTTTCGAAATATAGGGCTTATTCGAAGGACTTTGAACATGTCCCATCTATTTATTATATGCCTTCCATTTCGAAATCTAGGGCTTAGCAGATTGTTTAACCTATTGAATATATACTTTGTTGGTTGGTTGGTTTCAATAATCATGTAAATTCGAATATGTATTTGAACATTGAACATTGGTTGTGTTAAAGAATATGGGTTTAACCCATTAAACATTGGTTGGGATTATTTGTCTCCACATTGTGCTAAAGAATGTAGGTTTAAGCCATTGAGCATTGGTTAAGATAATTTTGAGTTTGGGATTATTAACTCTATTGAATCCGATTCTTTTATTATTAGCTCTGTTGAATCAGTACTTGTTCTTTTATTATTAGCTATGTTGAATCTGCTTCTTTTTGATATCGTCTATTGTTATGGTTTATGTCTTGGTGAGTTTGGGATTTACAAATGCTATTACTTTGGTGCTCTAAGGAGAGCATTTTGATCTTTTTGGTAAATTGTCACTTCTTATTTTTGGGCACAACATAAGATTGTTGCTTCTGTAAATTAAGAAATTTTGTTGTGTGGTTTATTAATACGTTTATGTTTGAATTGGTTGAATGAAGGATTCTGAATGTCCTAATGTAAAATTGTACTGGTTTATTTATCGACTCTGATTGAAAGTTTGTAATTTACACTTGAAATAAATCTATTTTAATGCACTTGCACTTTTATTTATCCAGCATTGTATAAATCTATTTTCATTTGGTCCAAGATTTAGTTAACTATTAAATCTGTTTTCAGTAAGTACAGTTTACCCAAAGCCTAAAACTTGTTCCAACTTTTGAATAGTTATGTAGTTTCGAATAGTTTACCATTGTTTGATAATTTATGTATATTGTGTATTTCTTGGTGTAGATAAAAATGGGTTCTTCATTGACCATAGAATGTGACATTTGATTTGTGGTCAAAGAATATTTTTGCAGAGAAATAACGGATGTAAAAAAAACACTCTCAAATAAAAACAAGAATCTTGGTAGAATTTATTACGCGTGCAAAAGGCAAAGGTGTGGTAGTTTCTTGGGTTGGTGCAAGATCTCTTCCATTCAACAAGCATCGAATACCATTGGTGCACTTTCAGAATGTGTTATATCGGCTGAGTCGATTGTTCGTGAAGTTGACACATAGCATGAATTTCTTTTGTGGAAGACAATAGTTGTTATAATCTTGATGTTGTCCATTTATGTAGCGATAAGACCATGATGTAATGTAATAGATTTTTAACCGAAACTTGTGTTGTTAATGTAACTTTTTTGTAATGGAATATAACCATTTTGTACTGTTAAAATGACTTTTTGAAATGGAATAGAACCATTTTGTATTGTTATAATGAATTTGAAATGGAATAGAACCATTTTCTATTGTTATAATGATCGTTTGTAATTGAATGGCTTTGGAATCATTTTGTGGTTTTATACTCACTTGTTGTAATGGAATGGATTCACATGATTCAAAATAGAAACATTTAAGATCCACACTTTTAAACTAATGAAAAAACCCACAAACTACAAGCATTTCTCATTATCATACAAAATTCTACAATTTTCATCCAAAAATCTACAAACTACAAGCATTTCGCACTAAAAACTCCACATTTTAAAACTAATGGAAAAATACACAAACCACAAGCATTTCTCATACAAAATTCCACAATTTCATTAAAAAATCCATAAAATTCAAGCATTTCTCATTAAAAGCTCTAAATTTTAAAACTAATGGAAAAATTCATAAACTACAAGCATTATCAACCAAAATTCCAAAATTTCATCCAAAAATTCACAAATTATAAGCATTTCTCAAACACATTAATATAATAGAGTACATAGAAGTACACACTTTAAAACTAATAATCTATACTTATATCATCCTCATTTTCCGTTGACAAATCATTACTATCTTGCAAATTTGCATTATTCTTACACGGGAATGACCTACATTCATGAAAAATAACAAAAATCATTATTCATACTTAAAGCACAAAATATACTTAAAAATTAAATAATGAATAAAGTATTATTTACCGATTCGTAAGTGCCGGACAATTTCTTTTATCATGTGATTGACCCACTTTATCACACCCATGGCAACATTTAACTTTCTGATTTTTGGCCCTTGCCAGTGCCTTCTCCTTTCCTCATTTGAGCCTTTTCCCACACCTTTTTGCTTGTACTAGATTAGGTTCATTGTAAGTAGAAGGAGCATTACAAGAATCATGCGCACTAATAATACCACCACCAATTTTATTACTTTTCTCCGCAGCGACCTCGGCACTTGTGCGTGTACTAACAAATTCATCAATTTGCTCATTAATGCCATGCAATACATCGGTAAATATCTTCGTTGTTTTTTCACATATTAAGGCCTTATCAATTGCATTCAAACTCAATTGGATAAGTCGACTATTCTTTGCGAGATACGAACTATCATTGACCACTTACACGCCATTATGATCCATAACTGTCCCATCTTTTGCGGACTTAGTCCACCTCTTCAAAATGTATTTATCGAGCAACTTATCAAGATCATCATATCTACACAAATATGCTATAATATACCTACATGGTATTCCTGTGCTATCGAACATTTTACAAGCATAATAAGCAAAATCTAAGTCCTTGTCATAAATTATTTCACGAACTTTACTTGTTTGGACATTCCTTCTTTGAATATGATAAGCACGATGATTGTCACTTTCCCTAATACATTTGAAGTTATAGTTAAAGCTCTTAGATAGTTCATCCTCAAATTTGCAAAATATTTCATTGGTGTAAATATCAATAATTTGAACAAAAAAGTCATGCTCTACTCTAATTTTTGGCTTCTCGATTAAATCTTTATGATCGGCCATCACTTCTTCATGACGTTGGCGTACAAGTCCCTTGCCAAAACTATACCATAAAATCTACTAATGAATTTCTCTTGGAAACAAATTTCTTGAAAAATGCATGACCACTTTTCGCTTTTTGGCTACTTGACATGTCAGTTGAGAAAACGTGATTAACGTAGGTGGAAATCCATCTTGAACGAATTTGGTACATGTCATTCAACCACTTATGTCATCCCAACCCACTTTTCTTCATAAGATTCTCCCATTGCAACTCAAACTCTTCAGGATTCTCTAATTTCCAAATACAATCCGAGAACTCTTTTTTGTAAATACTAAACTTGAGTGCATTAATCTTTTTTGAGAACTTCATTAATATATGCCAACTACAATACCTGTGAAAAGAATTAAACAAAGTCTTATTATATGCCGGCTATGTATAAACATATTTAAAAGTATTTGGAAGAACAAGAACTGTAATACATGTGAAAAGTATTTGGAAGAACAAGAGGGAATGCTGTAGTCATAGTTAGGTCTTGATCAGAAATAATCATTTTTGGAGCACCACCGAGCATACTTTCCAAAAATTGAGTAAATAGCCATACAAAATCATCAATACTCTCATGATTTAAGAATCCACAACTAAAAATGATTGTTTGTCTATGATTATTAATCCCCATTATTGGAACAAATATCAAACCGTACCGATTAGTATTATAAGTAGTATCAAAGATTACCATATCACCATAAAACTTGTAAACCCGCCTTGAAGTTGCATCAAACCAAAAATAACGAGTAATCTTTTTTTCATCTCTGCCTCAATTTTAAAAGTAAACGAAGGATTCTTTCCTTATTCCAATTTCAAATACTCAAAGAACATTTCACCGTCATGACCCTTCGTATTGGCACGTATATCTCTTTTATGATTGTACAAATCTCTTTGTGTGCACCTAACATTTTCTATACCTCCAGATTGCACTTCAAGAAAACTAAATTATTTATGCTGGGCTATATTCACCATGGATAGCTGTTTAGTCAAAGACTTTGTCGCGACAGAAACATTACGATACAACCTTAAAAGGTGAGTCTTTGTTGGGGTTGATAACGGGTGGGAGTGGCCCTCGTTGAAAACAATAACGAATTTCTCGGAGTTTGCTTTTAAAATGGCGAGTTTGGCATCACAACCCCCACCTAAGCTTCCTCGACGTCTTTTCCTTCCAACATCAGTAAGTGCCGAACTTATTCCTTGTTTAAAACAAACATATTCCTTTCTTCTAACCTCCTCACTTCTCGAATCTTTCTTAGTAGTCCAACTCAGTACACTAAACTCACATTCTTTAGCATAAGTATTATAAAACAAGGGAACATCATCTAATGTATCAAATTGTTGCCCTTTTTTTGGCTTCAATGAATACGATGCTTGAGGAATATATATCCTACTATTAGAACCACAATTTTCATCCAAGCCTAACTCTAAATTAGCTTGATTATCAATTTTGAAACTTGAATTTCCGCAACTTTCCCATACTTTATTGTTCAAAATTTTCATTTCTCATAAACGATTGTAATGAACCTATATAAATTACACAAAATACACATAAATGTAATGTTCAAACACATTCGAAATTATCCCAACCAATGTTCAAATACATTCGAAATTATCCCAACCAAGGTTAAAAAATATTCGAAACTATCCTAATCCTACAAAATATCGAAAATATATTCAATGGGTTTAATTTATATCATTCTTGACTGCATCAAGGCGACAATAAAGTATATATTCAATGGTTCAAACATAAGAAATAAGCCCTAGATTTCAAAAATGGAAGGCATATAATAGATAGAGGGGACATTCGTAATTATCCCAACCAATGTTCAAACACATTCGAATAAGCCATAGATTTCAAAAATGGAAGGCATGTAATAAAAATACCTTACCTGAACTGTTGGTGTTGCTGCGACGGAGGATTAGAGAGCCGCTTGGAGTGCGTGAGTGAGTGAGTGTTGTGATGGAGGAGTGAGTGAGTTGCTCGGAGGAGGGTGCGTGAGTGAGAAAGGGAGGGATGATAGAGATATTGATAGCTTTGTTCGTGCATGAGAAAGGTGAGAAAGAGAGGGATGAGAGAGATACTTAGAGCAAATCGTTTATGGGACATACTCATTTAAGCGGAAGCCGTTGTTTGGTTATGAAAATAAGGCTTAGAGTCCGTAAGTTTTAGTTCTTAAGTGAAATGTACCGTATATATATAAAGTTAAATACATCGAATTTATAATTTGTCAGAATCCATGGTTAAGGTTTAATATGCCACGACTTATATTATAAGTAATATAATACATTCCGTTAAATAAAAAAAATAAAAATTAAAGCAGCCAAATGGATTAAGCCAATTAAAGATTTCATTATGTAAGTCTTCTTTATTGGATTAATATGACCCTATGTGAATACATATGTGAATTTAATCAAATTGTTTGAAAATTTATGGGAATTACGATTGGATCCTCTATTTGATTATATAAATTTGATTTGTCTTTTCTATGAATTTAATTTATCCTTATACGGACTTAATTTAAGAAAATTAATGAATTCAGCCAAATTAAAGGATGTCTAGTATGTGAATTTACGGTTTTTTTTCATTAATTTACGATTTTTTTTAAAGAATAAAAATAAAAATTCATTCCTTCTTCTTTTAGAAGTTAAGATTGGTTAAAGGTTTGGATCAAAATAATTTTTTAAAATCCAAAATTGCAGTACGCGTTAAGGTGAAAAATAAAATTTTGTGCTTTACAAATGTTATCAATACTGGCGATCTAATATTACCAGATCATAAAGATGCGAAGCACAAATTGTTTGATATTACAAAATAGATGAATTGAAACGATAAATTGCCAAAGTAACCTTTATCGCGTAAATTTGTCTGTTTTGAAATATTAAGATGCGTGTGTTTGTTATTTGTGCGAATAATAATCAACCCAAAAAAAAATTATTGTTTGGTCGAGTAACATACACACATGTGGTAATAAATATGAGATGACTATCAAGTTTTTCATGTGAATAATAAGTTGGCTCAAAGGAATGCATATTATTTAACATGATTTGTTATCTATATTTGATTACTGCATAGAGATGACTACTTACAAGTTGATGTTTATGTTCAAAGATTAAATTTCAATATTGTGATAAGTATCTTGTGATGGGGACCCACTATTAATAATTTGGATAATTGTGTCATTTATTTATATATATTGTTTGTTAATATGTTATGACATGTATATCAATTATAAGTTTATAATTTTATAGTTTTTTTTCTATGCATTTTATAGTTATTCTTTATATATATTTGCCAACATAAATTTGGTATCAGTGCTTAATGGCACAAATTTTAAGAATTAGAAATAGAACGTTTTAATAGTTTCCACTTTTATGATCATAAAACGTTTCATTCCGAAAATTTTGGGATTTTATGAGAAAAATTCTACTTAATTCCTTAAAGAAATTAAAGAAATGTTTTAATAAAAATGAAAAGGTTAGAACAAGTAATTTACCTTTTAGCTAGTCTTGTTTCAATAAGGTATAAAGGAAAATGAACATAAGAGGAGTACATTATGAAAATGTATAATATCGCTTTCAAACTAAAAGTAATGACTTGTCGTGCATCCAGTTCTTTATTTCTCTTTCTGCACAATACAATTAATTTACAGTAAGTTACAATAATCATAAGAAGATACAATGAGTTGCAATACTCATAAGTATAAATAATTTCTTAAATAATGAATTCATATTTCACAATGTGTATGAGGAAGAAAAGATTTAGCGAGAAAAGACAAAAGGAACTTATTAAGCAAACATCTCTAAAAGACAAGAAAAAGAAAAATGATAAAGGATAAAGGTTAGGAAGATATAGTTGGAGCAACATTAACATAATTGCAAAAGAAATTTGTCTCCTACTTTTGCAAGAATGATAGATATAAGAATGTTCCAAATACACCACTTAGCATGTAAAGTATGATATATTTCTCATTAGAGTTTGTTCGATAGTTAGTTTAACTTATGTATTTATAATAACTTGGTGAGTAAATTATAGTGATACTATTTATATAAATGTGTTTAGAGGTTGTGGAGCCGAAAGCCAATTAATGCTAAAAGATTCATATATCAGGGATATGGCGAAATAGTTATAGTTGAGGCTTTAAGGACTTTTATGTTATCATTAAAGACTTGTTATTTTTTGAATTTGGGAGAGACTTATATGGTATTATTATTTACATGAAATTTCTATTTTCACTTGAATAAATATAGTTTCTTGTTTATTTGAAAATAATAAAATTAGTCTTTTTCAAGTTTTAAATATTTTACTATTAGTTCTTTAGTTGATAACTTATATACGGATATAATTATTGTGATAAATTTTAATAATTGCAAGCACACGAATCAAGTTATAGTGTAATGTGTAAGCGATGTCGATCCCACAGAGACTCAAACAATATGTTTTATAATTATGTTGTTAACTTTCACTAAATCTCCAATCTAGCTAGAAAAGTTTATAGTAATTAAACAAATAAAATAAAAAAACTAAGTAAAATAAAGTAATGGAACTAAATTAAATAATACTATTGACTATGCTCAAAAAGTGTGAAGTATTACGCCCAAGTGCAAGCGGTCAAGTTATAACATACTTAAGAAGTCCAAGGTCGAACCACAAGGAATGTAAGGAATATATTTCTTCTAGTTATCTCTCTCAGGGGAAAGAAGGGAAAATAAAAAAAATATGATTGAAATGGGGAAGGCAAAAAGAAAATTAAAACTAAATTAAAACTACTAACTAACTAAATTAAAACCCAGGGCAAATCTAATCCTATGGTGCAAAATTAAAGGGAATCTACAAGCGCAAGTTTTTTACCTAAAAAGCTTCCTAAATGCACTAAGGGAACATGCAGTTGAACTAAAAATAAATAAATTAATTAAAATAGCGTACTAACCAAGCAAAATAGAATATTAAACAAACTTAAACCAACAAGAAACAAACTGTAGGGGTATTCGTAGCTAGGAAGTATGAAACTAGTCCAATCGGGTAATCCAAATTTAAGTTTAAACAAGATTTTTCACTAAGATTCAACTCTTAAACCTTTCAACTATCTAATTATATTGCCACTACAAATATATCATAGCCCATGCGTGGTAAAGACTATATAGACAAGTTTTAAGCAACATAATTCGATAGTGAAGCTTTTTGACTTTAAAAAAGTGTAATTTGAAACATAGTATTGCGAGAGTGTGATAAAAATAATTCAAGTTGATTAAAATTATCAAAAATCAATAGCATAACATTCTCCTAAGGTTTGAATATGTTTGAATGTGATTCAAATCAAACATGTCTTAAAAAAACGTCGAAAGACAAAACTAGCACTTTCTTAGCACTTATGTGAATATATGCCAAAACAGCGCTAAATCAACCAATTCACTTAAAAAACTAACCTAACTAATTAGAGGATAAAGACCGTCCTTAAATTAGTCACATTAGGGTTTTGTGCAAAAATCTGTGAATTAATATTTTACGGTTCTTAATCAAATAGAATTTCTAAGCTAACTTATGGAAACATATTTTTAAGGCATGAAAAGATAAGAAAATACTCATAAATTCAGTAGGTGATCTATAACCAATGTAAAAACCAGATTGAAACCTAAATTGGATTACATTCAAAGATTAAGTTTGCATCTTTCACTTCGGACCCCTAACTAACGATTTAGCTAGGCATATTCAAATTAAAGAAGCAAACAAGCATATAAATTATGAATAATAGTATAAAAGTACCTAATAATATAAAAAATCAAAATTAAAAACTTTTGGCTTTGGAATTACTCAATTTCGATTTAAAACGAAGATTTTATGCTTAAAACGGTAAACAAGCTCAAAACGGACATAAACTGAAGAATTTCGACTTAAACATTAAAAATTCTAAAAAATAAGATTCTATAAGATTAACAATAAATCACATATGAATAGCATTGAAAAACGATAAACTATTCGAATATAGAACGAGAAATAAGCATAAATTGATGAAAAACCAAAAAACTAACAAAATAGGTCTATAAACCTTAGAACCAGCCCCTAAAACGTGGATTGAGGGTTAATTCCAGAATATATAAGAACCCTAACAACTAATATATGAATATCTAAGCAAACAAACAATTAAAAGAAATTGAATTGCAAAAAAATAGAAAACTAGGGTTTACTCGATGAAGAACAGCAATTGCAATTTAAATTGAATCGATTGATGAAAAATAGTAGCATACACTGATGTTCTAGCCTTCAAATATGATAATTAAACTATCCTAACAATTTTTTTAAAGAAAAGAAAGAAAAATCACTCAAGGTTCGATCAATAGAGAAACACAAAAGCTCCCAAAAAGCTACGGTGCTTTTAACTTTTTGTTCTATCGTAATATGACTGTTGTGTTACCCTAAAATATGATATGTGTGGTTTTTTATATGTCTTACATGTTTCTAGGGTCTTGGGTTGAATAATCCTTGAAGAAATGAGTTGAAAAGAGCCAAAAATCGAAAACAGGCCAAAAATTAAAGTGGGGATCGATCCTCGTGTATTTTTTTTTCTTTTTTTTTGCCTTTTCTTTTTTTGCTTATAACCTTTTATTTTTGAACTCCAATTGACGCACCATTTTCTCTTACGCATAGGTAATTTAATTCTCTACAACTTTTATTTCTAGAAATTTCTTCAAATTCCTATTGTAGAAAAAACTTTGATCAGCTATAATTTCGGGCTTTGTACAATAATTCTCTGTTTTGCTTGAAAACTTTCGGAATTGATTTGGTTGAGCTTCTTTCTTCTTGGGATCACTCTTGGACATTTGCATTCACTTCGTTCATGCTTGGAGACTTGCTTTTCTCTTCTTGTTAGCGCTTTGGGGGTAGTTCGCGGAGTTTTTCTCGTCTCGTGCATCGGAATAGATTTTGACTTCTTCTTCAAACCTTCTTCTTGCACTTTTCCGCTTTCAATATTCTATTTTGTATACAACTTCAGTTGCTTAACCACTTTAGGCCTGCAAAATGGCTTAGTAACACAGAAATACAATGCAGTAACTTCTTTTCATGCTTAAACTGAATTTACATGCAATTTTCTGTTTTAGATGGTAACTGGAAGCTAATTGAGCATTGTTTAAAGGTTTAGAAATGCAATTTCTGGGCTCAATCAACTATGCAAAATAATAAAATTAATAAATTAATTGACTAGGATTTCGAAATCGTATATTCAATATCATCTTCATAAGTATTCATGCGCATAAATTCTACTCTTATCTTGCACTAATTTGGTCTCTCGATTCTATTAGATGCGAAAAATAAAATCATTAAAGTGTAATTAATTTATAAAATCCAATTGTAATTCTTCCACAACCAAACTTATGTATAAAGTCAAAACAGTCACTATATCTGTCAAAACACACCCTATATCAGCTCTTAACAAATCATAAGGCGAATCCAACAAAAAATAATAATAATTCAACTTTATTTTTTGTCAATTAAAATAGGCTTCAAAGAGGAAGAATTGTATTTAACATTAGAGTATTAAATTGGTAAAGTCAACTGGCATGAACACATACAAGGGAATTAATTAAATATACTCATTATAACCCTAACACAAATTTACGCTAACATGAATAAAATTAAATAGCACATAATTTTATTTTATTTTTTTTAAAAAAACTTATTTGGCATTAATTTAATAAATTAAATCTTCAAAAATCTCTAACAATATAAAAGCAAAAGGAAAAAAAAAAGAATAAAAAAAGTGAAGAAGGTAATGGCTCGGCTCCACAAAAAATAGTGCATGGCTCATCTCTTTCTAATTTACTGCAGCTGCTCCAATTTGTAGGAAAATCTCCTTCCACTCTTGATGGGCTAGGGCTTCAATTAATTTTAGTAGGTTTAGGCCCAAAAATTAGAGTGTAATTTTGGACTTAGGCCATATAGGTTGTCACTTTAAGGACAATGGGGACAACTATTTTTTTTTTTTAACATGGCCTATATTTGCTTCTTATATTTTCAGGCTTTTTAATGGGCTTAGGCCCATACTTGAGTACAATGAATTTTCATCCTTTTTAAGTTGCTACATTTTGCGTTGCAATTTCAAACTCCGAAATGGATGAATTTAGAAAAACGTTGAACTAAAAAATTGTAGCTCTTGAATTTCTCTTTAAATTAGGCTAAAAAATCGTATGATTTAGAATTTTGAGTAAAAAGTTACGTGTTCAGAAGTATTGATCAATTTGAGGTGTCTTCACAATCTTTAATTTATCTACTTTGCTCAATCTTCTCTAATTCTTTTTTAACACCTAAGAAGCATTAACAATATAAATATTAGTAATAATATATACTCTATAAATTATATATTAAAATGATAAATTATACCAATTTCTTGGTATATGGCACATGTTAAAGCTATATAAATGGAAATAATTAAATCTTGTATGAGAATTTGTTCCATATTTAATGCATGTTGGGAGTTAATTATTTCCAAAAAGTGGTACTTAATTGTGCCCTTAGGGCACACGTTAACATCACCCATCAATAATTGATTCATGTAATGAAACTTTGTGAATTGATTCACATGATACAAAGCGTAAATTAATTAATAAGAATTTTTCCATGTTAAAGTACAAGCATTTTGGACAAATCTTCAAACAAAGAATTAAGAGACTTGTTGAATTCTTGAAACTCTTTGATTTAACATATTTCAAAGTATGTACTAAATGTGTAAAGGAGAAATGGACAAACATAAGAAAACTATGTGCCAACAGGAGTTCAGATGTCAGAACTAATTCATGTGAATATATGTGAATTATTCCCTGTAGCCTCTTGGATTGGTTAATAGTGTTTTATTATGTTCATGAAAATTATTCTCATTACGGGTACCTATATTTAATTCATGAGGAGTGATAATCCTTAGACGTTGTTAAGGCTTTTAAAGTTGAAGTTGAAAATCAACAAGACAAGAAAATTAAGGCCGTAAAATTTGATCGTGGTAGTGAATACTATGGTAGATATGACGAATAAGGTAAACAACGTTCTGGACCTTTGTGAACTTCCTAGAGGAATGCATAATCATCCCACAGTACACCATGCCAGGCAAATCTAACATAGACATATTGCTGAGAGATGAAACATAAGTTGAAGGATATGGTAAGGAGCGTGATTAATTATTTTTCTCTACCATAATCACACTAGGGAGAAATATTTAAGACTGCAACATACTTTATAAATACTGTTACATTAAAGCAGTAGCTAAAACATGTTGTCCAGCTGAAATAAGGCCATAAAGAAAATAAACTAGACTCAAGAACAATTATTTGCTACTTCGTTGTATACATTAAAAGATCGAGAGGTTATAAATTTTATGATCTCTAAAATAAATCCTTTACTGAGATGAGAAATGCCAGATTTCTTAGGATATTGAGTTTGATTAGGAAGATAAAGTTTGAAACATTGTCTTTGAAGAGAAATTTATTCAAATTCTAAGTATTGCTATTGACAATGATTATGAACAACTTCATGACATTGTTTAAGATGTAAATCAGGATTATCAAGACAATATTGAAGAACTTCCTAAACATCAAACTTAGTAACTTAAAGAAGAAGTGTCATTAAGTAGATCCACTAGAGAAAGAAAAAATACGATTATATCATATTTTTTCTAAAGTACTAGAGTTTGATATAAGAATAGTGGAAGATGATCCAATCATCTTTTCACTAAGCCAAACAAAGTTATGATTCTCAAAAGTGGATTGATGCAATGAATGATGAGATGAAATTTATGAAAATTAATGACATATAAGATCTTCTCGAATTACCTGAAAGAATGAAACCCATTGGTTAAGACCAAGAGGGATTCAAAGAGTAATATTAAAAAATATAAGGTTCGTCTAGTTCCTAAGGGTTTCACTAAGAATAACAACATTGACTATAAAGAGACTTTATCTCCAGTTTTATCAAAAGACTCTTTTAGGATAAATGACACTTGTGGCTCATTTTGATTTAGAGTTGTATTAGATGGATATAAAGATTGCTTGTCTCATTGGCAATTTTGACAAGACAATATATACGGTGCAACCATAAAACTCCGAATTAAGAAACTCAAAGAATATAGTTTGCAAATTAAATAAATCCATATGTGATCTCAATGAAGCTTCCTATTAATGGTATCAAAAATTTCATCAAGTTATTATCTCGTACGGCTTTGAGGTAAATCTGGTTAATGATTGTGTATATTGTAAGTTCAGTGGGAGCGAGATTATCTTCATGGTATTTTATGTCTCTTTTATATTTAGAATATATATACATCGAGACCATTCTCAGGGTATCATTGGGTTATTACAAAAAAACTAATGGAGAAAGATTTTGCCAGGTTTGGCATGAAAGATTGTTATCTAGGAGATACTTCCATTACTAAATGAGACAAGTTTTGTCTCAGCCAGTGCACCAGAATAAGGTTGTAAAAAGATATGCAAAAGATTTCTTATGCGTTAGTTGTAGGGAGTCTTATGTATCATCAAATATATAGGCATTTAGATTTAGCGTTCTTAGTAAGGATGTTGGGTATATATTTAAGTAAACCTTGGATGGATATTCGAAAAGCAGCCAATTAAAGGGTTATATGATATTTAAAGATAACAAAAGATTACATGCTTATGTATTGAAAATCAGATCAATTAGAGATCATCCGGTATTTTAATTTCGATTCTAGGATGGAATATAGTTGCGGAACTTTGTCACTAGGTTGCGAATTATGGACAGTGTCGAAAGACCACTAAAGATATTTTGTTATAATAAATTTTGACAACAATATTTTTTTAGAAGTTTAATGCACATAGATATCAAGATTTTTTTTATTAAAAGAGAGTTCAAAATTTTTGTATTTACAGAGCATATAGGGACATATTCTATGATTATGGATTCGTTCCCTAAAGGCTTAACACATAAGGTATTTCATGAGCATATTGCTCATAACGGTTTGGTGTTGTCTGATAATGTGCTGGTTTAATGGAAGTTTGTTTTATAGATGTTCTTTTTATTTAGATGTATATTTTCTGCAGAATAAAGTTGATGGTTTATGTTTTCTTTTATTATTTGCAATGTTCTCATTGTATTAAGGACTTTGGATTGATCTCATTAAAAATTAAAGTTGGGCCAGTTGAAATTAGGCATGTCTAAGATAACATTGCATGTAGTTTTCATGCTACTCATCCGTATTTGATCAATGTTACTAATTGTATTAGTATGGTGATAATTATGGTTTAATTACGACCTTAGTGTGATAAAAATTGTTGTAATTTCATTGCTGGTACATGAGATAAATCAGATTGTTTAAAGAGAAGTCTAAAGATAAATATCATACAGATGCGTGCGTAAATAATTTTGTGATATAATTATTTCAGGAATAATATGTAGCTGAAGTGGGAGATTATGAAGAAATTTATATTTCTTAATTTATATTGGGTAACTTACTATAATCTTCCAATTATATTTGATATTTAAATTAAAGGGTTAATATTTAGTGATCAAATTATTTTTTTGTCACCCTAATTAGACTGTATAAAAAGAATATATTAGGGTTATGGTCCCTGATATACCAAATCAAAATACGGCTACTTTCTCCGCATTTAGAAGTGGAATCTAAATTCTTATCAAGAAACTAGGGCGATTTGGTTGAGAAAGATCACGTACCCACTCGATCCATACTTTTATTGTGATCGATTTTCGCACTTTCGTATTTGTTTGATCATGTATTCAGGTACACTTCTTAAAGATTAGTCTTTTAAGAACTAGACATGATTACGTTCTTTAAGGCTTATATAATTTAATATTAAAGTTCCTACAAAGTCATACTAAACTAAAGAATTAACCAAAAAAATCCTTTAAAGGAATGAAACGGAAATAATAATAATGAATTTTAAATTTATGCTTTTCACTCGAACGTTTATTCGGGAGAAATGAGATACCTGATCGATAGCTTTGTTTAATAGCATAGTAGAATGAAAATAAACCACAATAACAATGAAAATAGAGCACAAAGCAATAAATAGACGCCTTATCAGGGGAAGATCGATATGATCGACAACCGTTATGGTGTAAATTAATTATAAACTTGTATTGTAATAATAAAACATCACTCAGAGAACTATATAAAATGAAGAGAATAAAATTGATTAACAAATTAAAGCAATTAACTTTGAATTAGGAAAAATATGATAAGACAAACGGTTTTCACCAATTATAATAGTTAAAATTTTGTTTGTAGTTTGGATAATAGGAAAGAAGCTGTTGTAGAAAGACATATTGTAACACCCGGCCTTAATTAACAGGATAACACCCGTAATTAAGACCTGGAGCGTTACTAACCCGTCTTAGATTGACTAAAATGGGTATTAATGTGAATAAGAACCAAAGTAATATGCATGTCATGTATAATTAAGCATGAAATGCAAAAACAATAGTATAATTCTTACACATGCATATAACCATTATACGAAACCAAACTAAGTATATTCAAGTCAATATATAACATTTCGGGCTAGCCGTGGTTTCCCGTAAAAACGTATACATCGCAAAAATGATTATTGTATCAGTGCCTTCTATTTCGTTCTCGATCCCTCCGTCTCGTTAACATCACTCGTCCTCTGTGCACTTATATTTGTTTAATAAAAATGGGGTGAGCTCACAGCTCAGTAGGGAGAATAGGGAACAATATGTTTAAAACATAATTCACAGTTCAATAGAAAATCATATTTTAGCCAATGATTCGGTTTAAAATTATCATCATATAAAGCAATACATGCTTATGCATATGCATGTCATCTCCCTTGTGTTAACCATTAAGCCACGTAGCCAGAATATATCAACATCGAGCCAAACTTTAGCAAGGACTTAACCGCCCGATGGAATCATCCATCAATGATCATAAGTTGGCCCATCGGCCTCGGAGAATATCATAAGATCATAACCAAGTTGGACCTCCACTCCAATAATAATATCACAACAACAAAATCATCAGTGCCTTGCCGTTGTTTAGATTTTTGGGCTACTAACCGTTAGCTCTAGACAGCTGACGCTTTGCTGCCCCCTGGAGGTTTAGGGATTTTCAACCCAAGGGCACCATGCCCTACTTATTTTCATACCGACAAGCACTAATCAATACTCATCCCTTTCACAATCAAAGGGCCACAATAGAATCATAACCGGATCTATCACAGAATCATATCAAATCTAGAACTATACAATAATCATAAAAAGCTCCCGGCATAATGATAAGGGACATACGCCCATACGATAGGCCATAAGAATGTTTCGAGCTTGTTGAAGGATCTCCAAGATTCCGGTTGACACAATAATAATGCACAATATGAATAGCATGCTATTTAGTAAACACATGAAGCAATTTATGTCATATACCCTATAGAAAGTCTCATTAGATATCCCTTGATGTGTATAAAATATTAACAAATCAATTTCATCACGAATAGCATCCATACATCCAAGGGATATCTCGTACAATTCAATTAGCACACCACGTCAAGTATAAATGGCATACTTTGTTTTAAAACATGTATTCGTGCCATTTAATAAGCATTTGAAGTAATTTATGCCATATACACTTCAAAAAGTCCAAACCATTAACCCATTGTGTGTATAAATCAATAACAATTCATTTTCATAAACTTATAATAGTCAAACATCCATGGGATTCTTCATAGGGTTTGACAATACAAGTACATCAAGTGTAGATGGCATCTATTGCCTCAAATCTCATATTTAAGTCTTTGTAAATCATAAAACATCATTTCATAGATCATGTTATATCTTTATAAAACAAATAAGGTTGAAACATGATAATATTCATAAAACAAAACAATATCTCAAGTTTTGAAACCATATAAACCCCTACATTAATTTGTAGACCTAAAGAAAGAAGAAAAGATGATAATCGGAGCTCGTCCGACGAAGTCCTATAGTCCTTACGTCACCACGCTCTTAGAATAGTAAAACTCCTAAATTGATGAGATATGAACTCCATTCCACGCGGCCCTAAGGTAGAAGATGATGAATAGTGAAAGGGGATGAGATTCGAGTGATTTGGAGCTTTGATTATTTGATAAAGGATGAAAGATGCATTAAAAATATCTCCAAGAACCCCCACATATAAGCTATCATCTCCTTCTAAAGTTCTCTAGAAGTTTCCCTCGAAAACATGATGAAAAATAAGTAAAAATGGCTTTAAAACAAGCTTAAGTTAGTGTAAAAGTTTAACTGGTGGACATGTATGCAAACTACCAAATACCGGTCCGCGGGTCACAAATTTCCCAAAAATTGATTACCATACCGGTATGCTAAAAAGGCCATACCGGTCCGTGGGTAAATTTACCCTGTTCTGGGCTGTTCTTGTTTCGGATATAATTTTTCGCCCGGAACTCCGATTAAGGTGATCTTTATGTCCACGAAAAGGTAATTCAAAGATTTACAACTTCCTAAGAGGAATTTTTCCCAAGTTCTGGACAGATAATTCCTAAAACTTCATTAAAGATAACGCTTTGCTGAAGTGTTACCGAACAACCATAATTTACTAACCGGCCTACTTCGCACGATGTTTTGACCAACTAAGAGTACGAATTGAACTTCGGTCAAAACACAAAAGTTATAGAATGGTATAAAGCCTAAAAGTAGGAACAAACGACATCCAAATCGGATAAAAGATGAGGAAGTCACGATGATCCAAAGTTGGCTAGAAACAAGGAATTACGTAAGACCAAAGCTTATGATTTAAGAGCCGATGTTGATTCAGACCACCCAAATCACTAAACGATCACTCTCATGAGTGTAAAGAAGCTAATGTGATCAATACAAAACGTTAGAACACTACGAGGCTACATAATACGAGATTTCACCCATCACTTATTACATTCAACCCAATTTAAAATAAATTAAAGTACGAGGCTACATAATACCAAAATTTATCTTCACGCTTAATATATATAGTATAGACAATTTAAATAAAATATGAAAGATGGATTAAAGTTGAATTACGGGTGGAAGACAATTTCAGAAGAATAAAAACAAGAGTTAACAGCCCAATGGTCGCTAGACTTTGGGTCTAGTACCACTTTGACCCTTAAACTTTAAAACGAACCATTTTAGCCATCTAACATTGAAGTAAATACCACTTTGGTCGCTACGTCCAACTTGACTGTTAAATTAGACGGAATGAAGCTATATGACTCTCCACATTGCTTAATTTAAGGGTATTTTTGTCATATTGCAACAAAGCAGTCTTAAATCAACAACAATTATTTATTTCTTCAAAACTAACATATGAAGAAATAAGCGATCGTTGTTGTTGAGTTAAAACTGTTTTGTTGCAATATGATCAAAATACCTTTAAAATAAAGCCACGAGTTTTGTACATTGCTTAGTTCTAGCCAATTTAATAACAAAATTGGACGGAGTGGTTAAAGTGGTACTTATTCCAAAGTTAGATATTGAAAGTAATTTGTTTTAAAGTTTGATGGCAAAAGTGTTACTGAACTCAAAGTTTATTGATCATTTGAACTGTTTACTCTAGAAGTAAATTAAAGTGGAATCATGGTAAATGTGTAAATAAATAATTTTGGGATAATTAATACAAAAAATATGGGTCAAATTTTGTTCGTATCCTCCAAGTTTCAAAAGTGCTAAGCGGAACCCTATAGTACATTAAGTGAATGTTTTGAACCTTTTGCCTAACCCCGTTAATTTTCATTGATGAAATGCTGAGTTGCCAGCCTATATGGATCTTAGTTGGCAAAAAATTAATAAAAAAAACAAATAGTAAAAACATAAAAAAAAAGGAAAAAGAAAAAGGAAAGAGACAAAGGTGAGCTCCCCCTTCCTTTCCCCCTATCTCACACACCACACACACTGAAACCCACTACCACTTGCCACCACTTATCCGGCCACCCTTCCAATCAATGCCACCGTTGCCTCCTTCACCATATAAATATATAAAGATATCCAGATCTATATATATTTATACATATATATATATGTATATGAACAAATACTTAGATCTAAATCTATTTATATCAACCAAAGACGAGCTCAGTTCATCTATAAATCACTTCACTCTTGTGCACAAAATTGACGATGGTGGGTTGGCGTTTGATGAAACCGAGTGTGATTGTGAATTTGGACATTACAAACATTGCCAGTGATGTACTACACTCACCACTGCACCACTTGCCATCTCCCCTAAACTTTCTCTCTCGGTATATATTCCAATTTTTATCTGGGTCTCTTTTAAAGAAAAAACATAATATTTTAATTTACTCTTATCCCTCTGGGTATTCCCTGATTTTTTAGTAGTGTAAGAAGAATGAACTTAGACCATAGACAAGATAAAGTGAATTACATAGATGGATTGGACATCTATCTTTAATTTTTTTGGCGAAGGTAATTGATTTTCTCTTTTTTACTATTTTTATTTTTCTTTATTTTTTTATTTAATATTTTTTTTGCTAAGTTGAATCCAAGCGTAAAGCTAAATATGCCAACTCAACATTTCATCAATGAAAACTAACACGGTTAGGTGGAAGGTTTAAAAATATGTCATTTAATATATTTTATGGTTCCACTTGTTACTTTTAAAACTTGGAGGCTATAAATAGAATATAACCAAAACTTTAATTTGTTTTTTTTTTTGAATTAGCAAATTATTTTCAGGTTGGTTAATGATTAAAATTGGGTGGTGATGTTAGCACCCCCAATATCCATTGGTAATACTCCCATCCAGAAAAAAGGTAAATTGTTATTTGCACCCCACTTCATTTAATCTAATAAAAAACTTAATTAACCCTAAACTAATTTTTCACTCATTTGTTTTAATTTAAAACAAAAGTTAATGAATCTCCCTCCAAAGTTAATCAAACATTTATCCCCAAATTAAATTCCCCTCCAAAATTCCTCTTTTCTACCAAAATAGGCAACAAAACTTTGATCTCCAACATTGATGCAAAAGGGTAAGCTTGAGAAGAATGGACGGAAAAAAGGAAACTTTGGAACAAGATAAGAAAACTAACAAACAAAACCTCCATTAATGCAAAACTCTAAATAGAAGAATGGACGGAAAAAAGGAAACTTTGGAACAAGATAAGAAAACTAACAAACAAAACCTCCATTGATGCAAAACTCAAAAGTTAAGAATAATGGTAGAAAAAAGAGAGAAACTTTAAAAGAAGGAAATGAAAACAAATAAGAAAAAGTTAATAAAAGGAAACATGAAGAATGTTTACTTGGTTCTCTGTAACCGAGTTACAGGCTTGTACACTCGGTTGCTCTCAATCAAGTATGAAATCCCATAAAATGTAATGCTCCCGGGACCTTCATTCGATTGAGAGCAACCGAGTGTGATTAATGTCACTCGGTTGCTCACAGTCGAGCATAATATAACAACACTCGGCTGCTCTCAATCGAATGAAGGTCCCAAGAGCATGACATTTTATGGGATTTCATATTCGGTTGAGAGCAGCCGAGTGTACAAGCCTGCAACTCGGTTACGGAGAACTGAGTAAGCCTTCTTCGTGTTTTAAACAAAAATTTTTGTTTTTTATTTATATATTTGATGTGTATGCTATAAAAATCATATAAACAATAAAACAAAATAAAAACATGTATGTCTCTCTTTCATTAACTCTTTCTTACTTGTTTTCCTTCATTTATTACAAAGTTTTTCTTTTTTCTACCATTATTTTCAAATTTTGAGTTTTGCATCAATGGAGGTTTTGTTTTGTTTTGTTTATACCATTCTTTCCAAACTTAGAGTTTTGCATTAATGGAGGTTTTATTTGTTGTTTTGGTGCTACCAAAATTTGTTGCTAGATAGAGAAGAAGGTAGATATGGTAATTTTGCTTGTTTGAGAAGATGATAGAGATGGTGGAGAAATTTTGAGGTTAGTTTGGGGTAATTTATTTTATGTTATTATGTAGTTAATTACTTAATCATGTTATTAATTAATTAAGTATAAGATTAATTCCAAAAAATAAGTGAGAGTGGTAGGTATAACATGGGAGTGTTATTAAGATAAAAGTGTGAAAGTAAGAGTGTTAATAAGAATAAGAGTATTAGCAAAAAATTTGCGAGGTGTCAACATCACCACCTCTAAAATTTGAGTGGAAATATTTTCCGTCTTTCGTAATTGATTATTTGATTTTTTTCTCATAAAATAATTTCCCCTAATGATAATTATTATGCCTTCCTTAAATAAATGTGGCAAATGTTGTGTTTAACAATTTCATATTAATCCGTCTTAGGTGGTGTTTGATAAAACATCTGAAAACTGAAAACTGAAAACTGAAAAAATTGTTTGTTTATTTCTAAAAACTATATATGAAAAAATGTTATTTGTTTGAATATAACACATCTGAAAACTGATTTTTTTTAATATGACAATTTTACTCTTATTAGTCTATTTAGATCACATGATCAAAACTTTAATGAGAGTAAAATAAGCATTTTATAATAGAATGTTTTAAGGTTTTAGATTTAAGTAACAAATTTACCACTTAATTTTTTAAATATAAATTTTCAAATTTAAATAATGAATCGCTTAATTTTTGTACGAAACAAACGACTTTAATACTACTTAAAACTAAAAACTTTAAGTTTTCGTATTTATGGGTGAAAACAAAGACCACCTTAAATTCCGACATGCTTTTGACTTAACAACATGAATACCGATCGAGCGTCGGAAATGGAAATGGAAATGGAGATGGAAGAGTTGAACAACAAGACCTCCACCACCACCTCCACCACCACATTGATGAATTGACCTTCTTTTCTTTCTCTCTCTCTCTCTACGATTCCTTTGGCATTTGCAGAAGGCGTACAAACACCTTCTATATTCTCTCTCCCTCTTCCCCAATCTCTCTCTCTAATAGCAAAAGCAAAGGATGAAGACTTCTCTTAAAAAACTGCGAGGATTCGCGCTTCACAGGCATGACAAAAGAGAGCGCCATCATCATCAACAGCAACAATCTCTCCCCCAATTGGATGAGCTCTCTCAGGCTTCTCAGGTATTTTATTCATTCATTCTTTCTTCCTTGCCTCCGACGTTCAATCGTCCAGGATACATACATGGATTAATAAGATCTGATAAGTTTCAATCCTATCGTGTTTCGCTTTTAATTAATTTCTCTTTCTGGATCATATGCGGTCAATTTGTTTTTGTAAATTGAAAAGTCGCCGCATCATATGATTCGACAATTTATTTATTTTCCGGATCAGTAGTTTCGTCGGTTATAGAACACGGTGAGGAATCTGTCCAAGTCACCGCGAAATTATGAGCATTAAGTGAGGATTCTTTATAATTCGCCGGAAACCTATTTCAATGTATGACTGGACTCACATGCTTGTCGTGAATAACTAATTTTATCATGGAATAATTGGACGGGCTCCTGAATAGAAGTCAGGTTTAAATCAGCTGGTCCTTTGACCTTTTCCTAGTAAGTAGAACGTCTGAAACTTTGCTCATTGTTCATTTTCGTTCTTGTTTTTAATCACTTTGTTAATAATTTGCTAGAACTTTACAAGATATCTTTACTTAGGCTCTGGTTTTCAGCGTTCTAAGTTAAAAAGAAGTAACTATATATGCTTGTTTATGTCATCTTATAGATCCTTGGGTCGCATTTGCAATTGATTGTGCTTGAATTAGGGTTCGCATCATCATAAAATAGTTGAGAGTTAACTTTGTTATAATACAACTTACAAATGGACTAATTTCTGACTCTTCAACATAATTAAAGTTTTGAATGGGAAAGACTATTAACTTTGTGCAGTTTGCATTACACATTTTGCCATTTATTTGTGAAGAAATGGGAAAAAGGATAAAACTAAGGAGGTGATTGTTTAACTAATTTGTTCAGTTTACATCTTCACTCATGGATTTGGTCATGTAGATAATATATGTCCATTCGGTGAAGTTGGCATGGTTTGCCATCATAAGAGGATGTATGATAGAGTTGGCTTCTTTCAAAAAATTCATTCTTCTGCATTGTTGATAGCAGGAGTTGAGGGAGGGTTAATACTTATCATACAGAGCTAAAGAAGAGTTTAAAACTTGTGCTTATCTACCACACATGGGTACTTATTTGTAAAGAAGCAAGGAAAGACACATATCATTTACTCTGGCTTTGCACTTGTCCTTGCACTTGGTTTTTGTAGAATTGGGGTGTCCATCTCAGGCTTCAGGTTCTTGCAATCTTTTGTAAGTATGGAGGAGTGTTTGTAAGAAGAGGAAGAAGAAGACATAGATGATGATAAGTGAAGAAGAAAGCAGAGGGTGTGTTTGGATCCAAGTATTGTGTTTGGATGGAAGAATTGGCTTGGAGTGATAGGGTGGGTTTGTGGGTGGAGTGGTAATGATTGGGTGTATTAACTTGAGTTATTAATGTAAATGATGGGGATTATTAATTGTTAAGCATTGGAATAAATATTAAAAGGAGGGGTGTGTAAATAGAAAGAAAAACCTATTTAAATGAGATGGAGTGTTAGAGAGTGTTTTGGTGGGTGTAATTAGCACCACCCATAAATACTAGCCTGCATAATAAAACATTACTAGTGAGCCATTAGTCTCTTCAATTACCTTCACTACGCCTAGCCCTAACACATTGCTCTCTCCCTCTCTATATATATATCTGCTATCCCTGTTCAATGCGCCTGTGTTTACTGTTCTGCCTCATGCTTACCCTGTGTCCCCTAGCTCCAACTAGTACTGCCCCCAAACATTACCCTTCTACAGTTTTTTTCAGAATTTCTTTTATAGGTGGACCACTTGTACTTCATGATGCCTAGTAACTTTTTGGTTCCTCTAAATAACAGTCTAATGGTGGATAAAGAACACCATTGGGAGCATCAAGCTGCGAGAAGATGGTTTTGGTAAAATTTGTACTTTTGGTTATGAATTGATGGAGCTGGTGGGCGGGCTGGGGGTAGGTGCTGATAGTGGTAGGAATGCTGTGGTGTTAAGAGATGTATGCAGTGATGGCGGAGGTTATGGGGGATGGAATTGTTTGTATTTTAGTGCATCTTGTATTTAGCAGCGGTAAAAGTTATGGCAGTTTTTGGAGGTGCTGAAGATGGTATTTGTTTAGTGGTGGTTATATTGGTTTGATGAACCCAATTGATAACTTGAACTAGAACTTTTAGGTTGATGACTTGCGGTGTTACATAGTAGTGGACATGGGTCAACTTTGATACCCATTCCAACACTATTGGTTCTCAACCAAAGTGCTAGCTCAAGTTATTGTATGGGTTCATGGAAACTAAAGTGAAGAAAACCCCGATACAATATCAATGTGGGGCGCAGGTTGTTAAATTCTTATTTCTTAACTTCTAATTCCGTACCTCCTCCACGTTATGTTTAGTGTCCTGATTGTTGCTATAAAATTTCAGGTTTAGATTAGTGTGGCAACCGACAGTTCAGTAGTGCAGTTCTTTTCCCAATTCTGGCAGTTTGTTAATGCATACACCTACCATAATTTGGATGTATGCAATCAAAATCTGTAATTTGTTCCGTTTATTTACTGACTGCAGGACATGCAGGACATGAGAGACTGCTATGACAGCTTACTTTCTGCCGCAGCAGCAACAGCAAACAGTGCATTTGGTACTTATTTGTGGCAATCCTTAATTTCATATTTTGATATCCTTATTCATATAATATGACTATTCTTTTGTTACTCAGTCAAGCTGCATATGTTTTTCTGCTTTCTACATGATGTATTGCAATTTATAGCCTTTTAAACAGTGTATTTGTGTTTACAAGCATATAGGAAATAGTTGGAGGACTGGACCTTATGACCATTATGCAAACTGCGTTTTCCTCTTTGTGAGAGTGGTGTTGAATTCCATCATTAGCATAATCTCTGCATTAGTGATGTGAACAGCCAAGCTGGCACTTATGGATTAAACAAGTCATAATGAATGTTCATTTAATTTAGGTTATTTATCATAACAAGAAAGGTACATAATCTAGGTTCTAAGTATATACTTGGCACTCTAAGAGTCTCTAATGCATCTAGTCTTTTTAAGTATTTAATACTCTAATCTAATTAATGTTTCTAATTAACGTTTATGCATGTGTCTATGGCTGGTAGAATCTTCCATGCCTCAATATAAATATGAAGTAATGTAAAGCATAATGGAGAAAAAGTATTTTGGAAATTAATCAAAGAAGAGTGTTATGCTCTTGTGTGTGCCTTTCTCAAATTTGAGATTGTTCATTTGAGTTTCCTAGTTCTCTACAGCTAGTAGGGTGGTACCTTTTTCTTTTTGATAGAAAACAAAATTTTATTGATCAGCTAAAGGAATTACAATACAAGCAATGCTAAAGAACAGTCAACAGTGGATAAGACATCCACTGAAATTCCTAAGCCTATAGAAAGGAACAAAGAATAAAAACTCTAACCCTCATATCCATCCATAAAGCTAGCACAATCCAAACTAAACAAAAAACGCTCAGTATCATAAAAAATGTTCGAAGCTTTAGTCCATAAACCAATCAGAAACCGTGTCTGCCCCCAGATTTCCTAAGCGCCGTTGCTTTTGTCCTCAAACATCCTTTTCTTTCGTTCCATCCAAATCGACCATGCCAAGGCCAGAACAGCAAATCTCCATATTAACTTCAACTTCTTACTATTATGCTTGAAATTCCATTTGATGAGTATGAACTCAGCCCAACTTTTAAGGAAAGCACCCACCAAACCAAACATATCAAAAATCCTAACCCATGCATCATTAACAAAGCTGCAGTGCAGCAGAATGTGGTCCACATTTTCCATCGCCCGTTTACACAAAATGCACCACGAAGGAGAAAGGTACATGAAAGGCCGCCTCGCTTGGATCATGTCACAAGTATTCACTTTCCCCAAAGAGGCAAGCCATGCAACGACTTTGATTTTGGAAGGGACACCACTTTTCCAAATGAAACAGGACTGTGGAAACGAAGGAACCGGAGGAGATAAAAGGATTTCAAAGAAGGATTTGCAATAGAATTCCCCCGAAAAATGGCCCACCCATACTCTCTTATCAGAAGAATTACGGTTGAGATGGACGCTATCAATAGAGTTCAATAGTGAAATAAACTCATTACACTCCCTATCACTAAAGTTCCTAGAAAACCTTAAATCCCATGAATGATTGAGGTGTGAGTGCCAAGAAATGACCGATTGAATTAACATATTGCGATTATTGGATAATTGATATACTAGGAAGTAATTCTTTTAATGGAGAATTACCCACCCAAATATGTTCCCAAAACCGAGTTCTATCTCCTTTCCCCACCACAAGCTTTGTGTTTTCCACAAATTTATTCCATCCTTTCGCTATCGATTTCCAAGGGGAACGTAGAGAAGCTTTGACATCCATATTCACATCCCATCCATTCGGATGCAAGCTGTACTTGCTCGCAATAATAGAGTGCCAAAGTGAATTTTGTTGTAATGGAAATCGCCATTACTAGTAGGGTGGTACTAGAGACTAAACACTTGTCTTCAGGTCACTCCAAGCACAAGGAGTGGACTCTATCCAATTACCCTTAATAGTTTTCTAAATTTTATACCTACCATTTCTCCCTCTGACATGCTGCATCAATTAGTTTACTAATATTTCCTTGTCATGCGTTAACCATGCTTTCTTAAGCATTTTGCTCTTGTATATGATAATATAAAAGGAACACTTTGTAATTCCACCTACAGGAGTTTTTCTTACTTGCAAGTAAAGAGACCATGTACAAGGTAAATAATTGAAGGCTTAATTTTGAAACAGAATTATGGTAATAGAAATCCAATAATCATGAAGTTCTAGCTGATTTATGAATGCAATTTAATTATAACATGGAAGACGTTACAAAATATATTTGAAAAGGCAAATGCTCAAAAACTTTGATGAATTGATTGGGAATATGATATACTAAAATTTATGGTAGTCAGGAGACTTGAATATCGACTATCGTCACTACTGTATTTGAACCAACTAATTCCTACTTCCTACTATCAAGGTGAACTGGAAGTTGTTATATGTTCTGCTAAAATTTGATTCTGGATGGTATATTGCAACTATAGCCTATCATTTTCTGACAACTGCCTGCAATGCACTGGGGGCGTCTCTTGGTTGAGCAACCAGGGCCTCATGGGATTAGTGGGGGTGGGGCCCCGATACCCATGGTTATAAAAAAAATAAAAAAAAATATGCAAAAGCATGTATATATTACAAGGTGGAATCTTGCAATGGGTTTAGTTGCTCTTATTTCAAGGCAGTGATTTGTTTGCAGTTTGGTACAATGGAATTGATACTAAAAGAAGCAACACAACAATATCATGCTATGGCTTTAATAGTTTATATTTACATCCTTTTTACTTAATGCAATTTTTATTTTTTATTTTGCTTCTGCTAGATAATTTAGAGTTTATCTTATCTTCTCCAGAAGATTTGATCGATTATCTTGCTATGCATTACTGTAACGTCATACTGATCAAGACCATTTTTGTTCCAGAATTCTCAGAGTCATTAAAGGAAATGGGTGATTGTCTTCTTGAGAAAACTGCATTAAATGAGGATGAAGAAAGCGGTGAGTGAAATTTCCATTATATATCCATTTCCACTAGAATTACTTGTACAAAAAAAAAGAGTAGATGATACATTCTTATCCTCCAGTCCTCCACTTTACTTAAGACCATTTGACCACCTGGTTTTCTTTTGCTTTCTTCTTTCCCCCTGAAATAATTTCATAAAATGTATATTTATGTAGTTTCTCGTATTTTATCTTGCACTTGTATATGAGTTGCATGTTTTCCTTTATGCAGTTGCTAGATGAGTTAGAATATATGTGTTGTATTTTACGACATCAACAGTTTCTTTACTCCCCATACAAACTCAATTCAAACATCTTTTGCCAGTGGAATTTACCTCAAGGATGATGGCGATTTAGTGATTTATGTCCAACTTATTATTTAACAATTGACTGTGAAAAATATTTACTAATTTTTGTAATTGTTTTAGATCTAATTCTCCTGGTCATTAGTTTATACACTCCAAGCAGATGACTTCTGTTATCTGAATATATGTGTATCTGTAACTACATCTATTATTCTATCTGCACCGACCAGTGTTTTAAATAGCGTTCTGTGGCGCGCTACATAGCGCGCTATAGCGCATTTTTTCACAAAAACGCTACATAGCGTGTGGAACAAAAAGCGTGGGTGTTTTGGTGACGTGGCACACTATAGCGCAGATAGCGTACGCTATTTACGCTTTTTGCAAAAAACGAACGCTATTTGGGAAAGTGAGAAACTAGGTCAAAGAAGTGAAACAAGTTAGCAAAGCCTTAGCTCTATTTTTTCTCCTCCTTGTTCGTTCTCAAATCAGGAGAGAAACAAGTGGTAATGAAGGAGAAGAAGAACGAAGGAGAAAAAGAAGAACAAAGGAGAATAACGAAGGAGAAGGAGAAGAAAGAAGGAAAAGAAAGAAGGAGAAGAAGAAGAACAAGGAGAAGAAAGAAGGAAAAGAACGAAGGAGAAGAAGAAATGGATAGAGAGAAACAGTGGCTGCAAAAGGAAGCTTATGAGATATTTTATATTTAGGGTTTTGTAAATATTAAAATGACTTATGTCAGTTATGTGCCCTTAGCTATATGAAACATTTACAATATTAATAAATGTTTATTATTGTAAAGCCCTTTTTATATTTTATTTATTAGTAATTTAATATCATCTTATTATAAATAAACAATAATAAATATATATATTATATATAAATAGTATATATATGTAATATTAGTAAACATATGAAATTAACTAATATTCTTTAGTATAATATTATTTTTTATTTTTTTTAATTATTACACTATTTATGTCCCCAATAACTTACGCTATACGCTACGCTATTTGCGCTACGTGCTACCGGGACCAAAACCCTATCGGCTGCGCTATCGCCTATCGCTATTTAAAACATTGGCACTGACACACATAGTTATGAGATTTTTACTTTTTAGGTGGTAATGTAGGGTGAAAATTGGGCGGGCCTCATATTTTGTCGTATCAATACTCTTTCTTACTTCAGATTTGTCCTCTCTCTCTCTCTAGATATATATCACCCTTTTAGTTTTCCCAACCACAAAAACTCCAATGGCTAGTTAATTCTTGGAAGTAACAAATATATGTTCCTTTGTCGATTTTTAAAATTTGGAAGTTGTCAATTTATTTTCATTACTAAATTTGAAGACTTGTGTACTGGTATTAGCTTGAAAATTGTCTCTGTGTTGGTTTGTAAGAAGACAGACCTCTGTTCCCAACCCTATTATTGTCACAACAGTTTTTACTTTTAATGCCAAAGGTTGCAAATTCATTACGGCTTGCATCAATTGTTATATTTGTTTTTATTTCCAACAATTTTTGGTCTATTTTAGTTCCTCCCTCTTAAAATCCAAGCAGTTTCTTTTTTTATGCAGGTAAAGTTTTGCTGATGCTGGGAAAAGTACAGTTTGAACTCCAGAAACTTGTTGACAGCTATGTGGGTCCTTATACTATATGTATAAACAATTTCTGAATCCTTTCGTTTTGTGACCCTTATTGATGAGTTATTGCAATGTGTTTCAGCGCTCTCATATTTTCCAGACGATCACAGTTCCATCAGAATCCCTTCTCAATGAACTGCGCATAGTTGAGGTTTGTCGATATGAACTATTCAATATAGTCAGTTCGTCACAAGCGTAGTTTGTTTCTTGTGCCACACAATTTCTTTGTACTCTGAATACAGTCTAATAGTTCCTATAATTTCCAGGTCTTAAACTTTTTGAATCATAAATATGTTCCATGAGACCTCTTTTTGAATGTTTGTTACAGAATATTTGCCTCAATTTGTGAACGTGTGCTCACCCAGCTGTGGCGTTCTTGTTTTAATTTTTAATTGAAACGAAGAAAAAGGAACAAAGAGCAACTTAATATTGACATCCATCATGAAATAACGAGAGTTTTCATGAGAATTCAGATGGTAAGAAGATTAGCAATGAGCACGAATGGAAATCATAACAGAATCTTTTTAGGCAATGAGAAAATGGTGAGACTAGTGAAGTGCTCTCGCGGATGTAGACTAGTTAGATACCTGTCAACCAACCAACCAACCAACCATGCCAAAGTGGTTTATGATTGAACCCACATAGGCAGTCTTATTGTTATGTATATATGTTTGAACCCCCAGTGAGCTTTATTATCACTATTAAATAGATCCAAGTCTCTGTCTAAACCTTAGTGATGTTTTGGCTCCTCTCCAGGCACTGGCAAATGTACTTTATTACTCAAAGGAGGACGAGTACTCCAGTTAATAGTATTATGCCAGTTTTCGTATCTCATTTTCTTGTCAGTTTCCTAATGTTTGCTTCAGAAGTTTGAAAACTTCCGTTAGGAAAATCTCTACTGGTTATACATGCACTCATCTTATTGCACTATATCTACATGGCTATCCATACAGTTAACTACTCAACAGTTGATGAATTTCACCTTTTCTGTTGACGCAGGAGATGAAGAGACAATGTGATGAAAAAAGGTTCAATTTATTTATCTAGTTTTTTTTACACATTTTATCTGTTGAATAGAGGTCCCTTACTCTGTATTCATGATCCTCCTCAGAAGTGGATATGAAGACATGATAACAAGGCACAGAGAGAAAGGGAGGTTGAGAGGTGGCAGTAAAGGAGAATCCTTTTCATCTCACCAGCTGCAAGCAGCTCGTGATGATTATGATGAGGAGGCAAATTTATTTGTTTTCCGTATGAAATCTCTAAAACGAGGACAATCCCGAAGTCTTCTAACACAAGCAGCAAGGCACCATGCTGCTCAGGTATTCTCCTTGAATACTTTTTTATGCCAGGGATAATTACCTTGTTCGATAATTGTTGATGAGCTTTTCTTGCTTGAGATAGCTGTGTTTCTTCAAGAAGGGTCTCAAATCTCTTGAGACAATTGAACCGCATGTCAAGTTGGTAACTGAGCAGCAGCATATTGACTACCCGTTTAATGGACTGGAAGATGATGTCGCGGATGATAGTGAGAATGATGACGATGATGATGATTCAGATGAAGGCAATGTAGACAATGGTTATGAAGCTCATGATGATGGTGAATTGAGTTTTGACTATCGACTCACTGACCAGGGGCAAGATCGTTCTGCATCAAGAGATTCAATGGAGGTTAGACCTTTAATTTTATCAGCAACAGAATTAGAAAGATTTACCCCTCAACTTCTGCTTCATTTAAAAGTGGATGTGATAATTCTCAAATAGCACACGAACTCAACTCCATGTTACTGGGAGTCATTTATAAAAAAAGATATTTGACTTGAGGGCTGAGGCACATTTTTCTTATGGTTTGAATCCACTAAAATGGTTTCTATACCATTAATTGTTCTCAAACACCCCCCCTCCCCCCCAACAAAAAACCCCCGTGCCCCGCCTTCCCTTTATTAGGTTTTCTTGCAATATGACTTCATCCCATAATTTTCTAATTTCTACCATTACCTTAGAAAGTTGCATCCCATGGCGATCCATTGCAATGGAAGGATATTTTGAAGCCTTCAAATTTTCAACTAAACAAGTTCTAATATGCTTTATACATAAGCCGGCTGTTGGTACTACATGCCAATCAAGTCCTTAGTTCTCTTGTCCCTGGCCAATGCATCAGCCTCAGGAAAACAGTCTAGACTGTAAGGGATTTAAGAAGCTTCTGGTTCTTTATTAGAGGCTTACCCCTCACTCACTTGATTTTGTCTTCCTTGAGGGTGAAGCGACAGGCTTGCGTTACCTATAGGCTATAACCTTAGGCGTGTTGTCTTCTCATTGCTTTCTTACCTGTTTCAGTTGAGTGTAGATATACTCATATATACTGAATTGTATTCGAACTGAGTATATATTTACATAGATCATACTCTCAAATGTATTAGTAGTAATTTTTGGTAAACAATTTATACTTGTACAGATGATTAATAATTAATATTTAATATATATACTCTGCACATATATATGTAACTATACTCTGCATTGTACTATTTATTTACTTAGTATACTTGCACTGCTAAGGCCTGAACTTCAAATTGCATGAGTTAGAGTTGGTTCTACTACTATAAATAATAAATATATATAGTGTACTGATAGATTAAATTTGTGAGCACTGACACTATTTTTCTGCATCATTGGTATCTTTTTCTTAATAATTTTGGTGATTTTCTTGTTTGAGTTGAGGCTACTCATAGCTTCTTCCATCAATATGCCTCCAAATTACCTTCAACTTTTTAAACCATTGGTGCGGCCATTTAATCATTAATTGATAAATAGTTTTTAGTATTAATTGCTGAAAATTTGCAGTATCCATGGATCTGTTATATCACAATTGACCTACTAAACTGTGAAATATCTTCTGCAGCTGGATACTGTGGAGCTCACATTTCCTCGAGTTGCCAAAACTGATGCACTGAAGGTAATCTGCCCTCTCTTTTTTCTTTTGTTCAGAATGAGTAGTGTTGATAATTATATCTGGGGGGCCACGAAATGCTCTCGCAATTTGGCTCGCTACTTTGTTTTATTAAGAAGTTTATTTTCTTAACTTATTCCTGAAAAAGATATTTCTTCAAGTGCACATAGCTCTTGTAACTTGTTGGTATTCTTTGATTTATTAAGGAGTTTTATTTCATAAAAAAATTCATTTCAAGAATCAACAATTTTTCCCTGAATGCTCATAAGAATGTAAGATGATGTACAGGAAGATATCTAAAGCCGCTGGGCCTATGTCTTATGTTTGAATATTATACAGGAAAATCTAGATAGAAACCATGGTGGGAATTCCTTTGGGTTTAGTAGAGATCTTAATAAGACAAGCAGCAAATCGGCTCCCCTTTTTGCAGAGAAGAATTCTGAATCTACTGAAAGATTTAGACATTCATCCACACGAAGGCTTCATGCATATGTACTGCCCACGCCAGCCGAGAGAAGGCATACAGTTTTTGCAGGATCAGCTACTACTGATCTAGGTGGTGCTCAAACAAGAGCCGGTCTGAGTGGGGGTTCTTCTGATTTGTGGCATTCATCCCCTTTGGACCATAAAAGATATGAAAAGCTGGGTAATGAGATCTTGTTAGGACCAATTCGAAGTACACCATCTTCAGTACTCAGAGAGAGCAACATTAATAATACGTTCACTCATCTACCTCCTCCTTTGCATGAGGGTTTCTCCTCACCCTTACTACGCCCTGCTTCTGATACTAAAAAAATCAAACGACAAGCTTTCTCTGGCCCACTAACAGGCAACTCATGGCAAAACCAGCCTATCTCGTCAGCCAGCGGCCCTATTGGCTCAACAACAGGAAACCATCAGATGTTTTCTGGATCTCTCTTGCGTACTCCATTACCAAGGCCGTCGTCTCCTGCAAAATCATCTCCAAATGCTTTTGTCTCATCACCTAAAATAAGTGAACTTCATGAGCTTCCGAGGCCTCCAGCACATTTAGCCTCCTCCGAGAGACCTTCAAATTTAATCGTTCACTCAGCTCCCTTGGGGCTGAGAGCTCAGGAAATTTCTTCAGCCACTACAACTAGATTAGTGGTGTCTAATACATCATCTTCTACACTTCCCGTTCCTTCTCAGACACTCCCTCGAAGTTATTCTATACCTTCTGGGAGTCAAAGAGAAATGCCATTGCATGGAGGATCCAAACCATCAGAATCTCCTCCTCAAAACTTAATTAAGATGGTTGAGGATATTGCTTCACCTCCTTTAACCCCAATTTCCTTATCAAATAGTTAGCCAACATCAACTGTTGCTGAGAGCCTGAGACTCTCATTCTAGTAGCTCAAATCAGAGGTAATTGTACGTGTGAAATTTCAAAATTTCTGATTCTGACTTCTGAGTACTAATAAATATCTGAAATGGACACAGGTGCTGGTTACATGATTTGATGCTCGTCTGGAAATAATTTTTGTTCTCTCAACCTTCCAAGCAAAATTGCAGGGGCCAAAACCTTTCTCGGTCATTACCAGGTATAGGTGTAGATCTGTAAATATGCCGTTTTGTGTAGCATTTTCATTTGTCTCTTGGTCTTTCTTACTCCCTAGTTATTTACTGGATGAGTGGTCTGCTAAGTGCATGGTGAAATTGCTTTGTTGCAGAGGAATTTTGTACAATTGCCATTAGTAACCCATTTATAATTTGATCAGTTTTAAGATTTATTGGTTCCGAAGGAAGATGTTACACAAGTCCTGAATGTATGGATAGCACATAGCAATCAAGGGTAATGTTGGCGGTCATCATTTGTTGTGAAGTTTAACGTGTCCCTCTATTCTAAATGGTCGATTTTACCTTACACTACCGCATTAAGGGGGAATAAGAGATAACATAACACACGACACAATGAGTGGCTCCACCCCACACAATCCATTTTTTTACCGTGTCGTGTGGTGATTCTGTACATCGCATCATAACCCATCGTGGCAGTGGTGCTGGGACCCCACGATTTCATCGTGTTTAGGCGTTGGCAATAATTTAACTACTGCTTTTACCCTGTCGATCAAAAATCTTTAAATTGTGCACATTTGGAGATGGCATTTTTTTTAACAGAGACCCCACCTTTTTTTTTATGCATCATAACCACGCATCAATCAATATTTGGGCATCCGTCTATATCTAGAACTGGATGATAATTCTTTTGAGCAGGGAGCTCAAAGATGGTGGATGGCATGAGATGGGCGATTCTTTACAAAATTTTAATTTCTTTAGTTCAAAATGAAGAGTGCCTTTTTTTTTTTTTGAAATCTTAAGTTTAAAGTTTCACTATTTTCGAAAAAGTCAATATATCATATTTTGCGGCGTAAATAATTTTCATTTTTCGTAGTTTCATTAATTAAGTTGAAATTAATAAATTTTTTTTAAATATAATGAAAAATCAAAATGAATTGGACATAAAAATGTATGTGTCCTTTTAGACTACTAGCTTGGAATCAGGTGAAAGGAACATTTGCGTTGTTTACCACAATAATCACTTTTTATTCAAGCATGACGTAGAACATAATATTTTTGCAACTCCAGTTAAGATACATTTTTAATTGTCGATAATGTTTTGCTGGCATCAAAAGTTCAAAAAGGGTAGGTTACATAATCAATTCTTATCATTCTAACTAAAAATAAATAACAATAGATTAGGGAAGTTTTATAAAGCAGGCAAGTCAAACTAAAATGAGTAGATTACTAATCTTTGCTTAGAACTAAGAATTATTGATAAAAAAAAATTTGATTGCATTTAATATGGTTGCATTTAAAATTAAGGAATCATAATCATATAATGTGACAATAAATTTTGAGTATATTGTAAGTGATTATTTTAGAAGAGAGTAATCCACAAGTCGTTCATCAAATGTGACAATAAATACTCTTACAAAAACATACAATTAATATCATATCTTTTATATATAGTGCGTTCACTTGTGATCTTAAAAAGTCAGTGAGCGATCTTTTAAAAAATGTCACTCAAAGTAATTTAAAAAATATTGAAACTAATTCACATGGAAGTATTTTGGATATTATGTATGATCCTTAAAAATTTTTTTTTGTGAAGTATGACATACTGCAGGATTTGTAGTATTTTTGTTTCCTGGTTACTTGCTGAAAATAGAAAGAAAGAAAGAAAGAAGAGTTAACGTCATCATATGTTTCAATTTATTTTTTGCCTTATTGCAAAAATTAATTTTTTATTTTTTATACTATTTTTTATATTACTATTAAATAGAGCCCATGAAATAATAATAATAATAATAATAATATATATTGGGTGGATCTAAGTAGTTTGGAGGCTCATACTGGGTCGGCCCATTAGGGGACGGAGCGGAGCGAAAAGAAAAGAAGAAAAGAAAATAAAAGATGAGAAGACGAGAGGGCGAGAGACAGAGAAAGAGAGAGAAGGAGATGGCATTCTGGGGGACTCGAGTGTTGGAGATAGTGAAGAAACACGACTCGGGAGGTCTGCTATGGAAGAGAATAAAGCTCACCCCCACCCGCAAAGCCAACGCAAAGAAACGTATTCTCCGTGTTTGGCAGGTCCCTCTTCTCTCTGCTTTTCATCTCTGTGTTTCTTCCTCTAGGTTATTATAATTATTATATAATTATTATAATTATAATATGCTTCAATCTATTCTCAACAAACTGTACTCTACTCTACTCTGCGCCACTCATTGTAAAATTTTTAGTTAGTGTATGTATACGTACATAATATATGATTACTCCTTGTGATGAAATCGAGCAAAATCGTTTTAACCTAAATGCTGACCCCGACCCACACACATACGGTTTTAACCGCTTTTATATTATATTCTATTATATTGGGGTATTTAAGCAATTTAATGCAGAGGAAGAATTGGCCGTATGACTATAAAAATAATACCAGTTGTATATATATATATATATATATATTAAAATCTGATGGGAAGAAAAAATAATCCTTCACCTTTTCAAATAGAATACGATCCTCCGAACACTAGAACAAACAAACAAACTAATATTTGTGTATTAAAGTCCAAATATTCAATTCAAGAAAAATCTCTTCATTCCCAATGTAAAAGCTGGTATCTATTGTGGATGAACAAACAATTTCTCACTACACCTCTCAATTTTGTCTTTAGTTCTATACCCTGAATCATGGCTACTAAAATAAAAATAAAAATTTAAACTGCAAACAGAAACCAACCCGGATAGTGGCTATAATTTACTTTTAAAAAGGTAAGCTGAAGATGATGGGTTTCTTATCAAAAGGTAACGGCTAGACCTTTGGGCTTTATAGTTATTAGTAGAAAAATCAAATGAAGATACATGGTGAATAGAAGTTAGTAAATAACAATACAACATTCACACTATCATTTTTGAAAATAAAGTTAACAACATTAAATAGAGGCTATAATTGTGAGCAAATAGGTTGTACCTGTGATAAAGCACACCAACCCAAACCTTGACTCCTCGAGTTCCATGTTCAAGTCTCAATAGCTGCAACTGCAACATTATTCCTCGTCCCCCGATGAATTAGTATAGGTTTGCTCACAAAAATATACAAAGAGCAATAATTGTACTGGTATACATTCACAATAGGTACTCAAATGAAAGTGTGATGAAAATCTCAAGTTCACAACACTAGATAGTAAAAAGGAACACAACAAACATTTCAAACAAGCCAATGATGTGAAAACCTTTTTTAGGGCCCTTCAATCTTCATCTTCAAAATGTTCTCGTGCAAATTCTATGCCCAAATAGGAGATCAATGGTATATATCAATGTTTTAAAAGGCGAGGGCGTAGGTCGAGGCGTTTTCTTGTTGAAAGGCGAGGCGTAAGCCTCAAGGCACTAATGCGCAAGCCTTTTGCGCATTAAATATTTAAATTAGAAAAACAAGAAATAATTAAAAGAGAAATCTAACACTAAAAAGAAAGAAATAACAATCACATAATCACCTTTTGAAGTAACAAATAAAATGCAAATAAGCAAATAGATAAATATACACTCAGCACTTTGTCTTATCTTTCTTGCTTATGTATTCTAATGGCAATAAGAGTGCATGTAATTAGGGGTGGTAACGGTTCGGTTACCGAACCGAGTCGGTCGGGTTTATAAACTGAACTGAACAAGTCGGTTGGCTCAAAACGAATATAACCGGTTTCGAACTGCTGCAGTCGGTAAACGATGGTCGGTAAAACTGAACTGTTCGTTGGTTCGGTATGCTTTCGGTTAAAAAACCAAATACTGTGCAGCGGTGCAACAGTGCAGCGTTAGCAGCACTATGAAAAGAGAAAGCAATGGAGATACCATTTCAAACAGTTTGCTATTAACAAGCTGGCCTTCATTTCATCAATGATCTTTCAACAAAGGAAATCTCAAATGCTAAAACGTGAATATCAATGCATTGAAACCCATTGAAGACTAAAAAATAATAATGAAAACAACAAGAACACTGAACAAGTGAACAACAACAAAAAAAAAGGAAAGATCATTTATACTTTCTAATCTTCTCAAAGAAGACAGGAAGACCCCCGTCCCCCCGTCGTCGTCGTGGTCGTGACTCGTGGTCGTGATTGTAGACTTGTAGGGGCTTCAATGAGAGAGGAGGAGGGAGTGAGGGACTGAGTGAGGGTTTAATTGTTTAAAAGTTAAAACTTTAAAATTAAGTTAGTTTTAATTTAAAAAATAAAATTAAAGTTTAATTTTTAAATATTTTTTCGGTCGGTCGGTTTTACCGACTATTAAGAAACTTAATACCATAACCGCTCCGGTCGACGGTCTTTACCGCACAGTCGGTTACATGACACATTGGTCGGTCGGTTTACCGACCAAAATAGATCGGTTCAGTTAAAATTTTTAAGTTGAGGTTTCGGTTGGCGGTTGCAAAATGCGTACATATAATATATAATTATCAATTTAATTTATATTAGCAAAAGTTAAAATTTTAAGTTGAGGTTTCATACATATGCAGGAATGAGTTACAGCACAACCAATATAAATTTAAAGACCTCATGTAAAAGTTACAAAATGCGTCCAAAAGGCGTAAATGCGCAAAAGCGTATGAGGCCAAAAAGGCGTTAAAGCGCAAAGAGGCGCAAGCCTTTTGTGCATCAACTATTAATGAGCTTTATGCGTTTTCTAGAAAAAAGCTTGATATGCGTAAAACATGGTATATATAGGTATGTATGTATCATATATTCGCTTTATGTAATCTGTAATAATCTATGTTACACCTATTGTATTGCATGTATATAAATATATATTCAGTGACATTTAGTTTGATGTCATGTTATTTTTGTCCTTTTAGGTGCTAATATTTTTGATTTTATTAGTATTTTTTAATAATGCAATGGTAATAAAAATTTTTTACCTCTTGACTAGCCACCGCCTTATTAACCTTACTTGTATTTTGTATCCTCAATGCAGCTTTCTGTGGGTGGCATGTCGTAACTTGGGACAGTCTTTGCACGTTCATTTTCGTAGCTTCTTACTAATGAGATTATAATAAATGCTCTTTTCTACATCAACACGACTTCAACTATATATAGTTCCTAGCTATTCATATAGAGGTAGTTTTCTCGGGCTTTTCATGGATAAGCGTATATTTATACGTAAAAAGCATTTATATATTTTCCTAGTTACTGACAGCGCTGATGCCTTTGGCATTTATCTTGTTCTGTTCATCATTTCTGCCAACATGTAGAGGCTTTTGTTGGTCAACTAGTAAGACTAGATTTCTTTTATAGACCAATGCATCGTTAGGGTACCAATATGTACATTTCTTGAGTGACGTGCTTGTTCTGTTGATTGTCCTTTTATTGCCAAATTTCTGAAGTGTTTGGAATGCATTTTTCTTCCTGTAGAATGAGGCTGTCCTGAGGGCCTTATCAGAGCCTCCGCCTTCAAACACTTTGGGGGTGGGTGCTGAAGGAATTGGGGCGAAAGAAAGTGTGAGCAGCCGAGTTTAGCTGACAATTACTTAACAAGCCTCAAGGATGTTATAGCTGGCTCCAAGATGCTGTATATTGTGCCTCTTTGTTTTACTCATCGGATATGGGTGGAGTTCTTAACTGACTATCACGTTGATTATTCTTGTACTCGAATCTATTTAAACAGTTTGTTCATCTTTGATTAGCATGAATTTTGTAGTAGTTCGTGTGCGTTGATCTTCTTCTTTGATTTTGCAAATTTAAAGATGATTTGTGCCTATATCTTTTGAGTTCTACTTTTTTGTCTGCAGAGCTCTACATGATAGTGTATGCAAATATCTACTATTTACCAATTACTAGCATGATTTTGAAACTTTGGCATGGGATAGTGAGAATAATTAAAGATTTCTTTAGGTTTAATCTACTACGGGGGAGGGGGGGGTATTTTTCGGGTGTGGCTTCTTTAGAAATTGAGGTGTGTGCCTTTGTTAAAAAATTGAACTGTTTTGAAATTTTGGTTGGTTATGCTTTATTGGAGGCCGTGTCGGTCTCCACGGATAGGAAAATGGGTCTGATTCTTAGGTTTTAATAGGGACATTTTTGCTAATAAAAAATACAGCCACAGAAGGATGATACTGAATCTTCTAATACGCCAAGGTGGTCCATTCTGGATTATAGGAGAATGAGGTTGCATTGATGGGAAGTCCCATTCGAAAACCATAAGACTGATATCGACACTTCTCATTCTATTTTGTAAATGTAGCTAAGAATCGTAGATTTTTTAGGAGATCCCTCTGTCCATTATTCTTGATTAGGCATTTTTTCTACACGCAACATTTGAATTCTCTCATGTGTGCACCTCAAGTGGAGGATTGTTGTATTGCAATTTACCTTCTCTATTTCAAAAATGATTGGATATTGAGTTTGAAATTTTAAGATTTTGAGAAAAAATGCTATACACCTGAGTGCCAATGGTGATGCACCAAATAGGCCACAGGGAACTTAACACTTGCTCAGGTGATCCACATGGTGGTATGCGCGTTGTTGCCCAACAGACCCGAGATTTTGAGATATATATAGTGATGATTGTTGAGATGCCTATCTATGTCATCCTTTTTGGGGAAATTGATGACTTTAGGTGTGGATGCGGGACATGTGGGAAGATTCTACACTCAAGATCATCATGTGCAGGTTGTTAGTGTCCCATTCCCATATGTGATTTCATCAACAATCCGATTTTTCATTTCATGTAGCAATCTCTGCTTTAGGTAACAACCTGAAATTGTATGTACACATTCTCTCCGTTAACTTCTAAGAAACTTGTTTCTTATAGAAATGAGTTGGTTTGTTGCTGTGTTGTTGCGTAAATTCTGCTATATCTATTGTTTTTTTTCTTCTTGTACATAGTAATTTCCATGGATAAAAACATAGACGGATATTGTAAAAATAAAATATTAAATGAAATGTAACTCTTTTTTTGTTTTTTTTTTGTTTAATAGATATAATTTTATTAGCTGTACGGTGGTGGTTTGGATGGGTCAATTCTAAATTGGTAAGTGCCTGCTGCATCTAGTTTTTGAAGGGAGTTAGTCTCAAGTCAGGATTAGGGGCCTACAACATTTATATTTCTTGGGGTTGAATTTTTATATTTGATCGGACCATAGCGTATGAATGTAGTTAATTAATTGGACACGTCGTTGTTGCATAAGCAACCCAATATAATAAATATTTGTCCCAAACCAAACTGCAATTGAAATGGGTTTGTTTTGGTTCAGAAATTGTCAGCATTTACATAATTCAAAATCCGTTCATATTCGCTCTCACATGCAGCACCTCAGTTTTTTTTTTTTTTTTTTTTGGAAATAAAAAAAATCTAGGATTTGTTGCAAAGGAGTTTATTTATCTCTCTCTCTCTCTATATATATATACACGTATATATGTGAATCAGAGAAGGCTTTTAAATTTAAAAGTGTGTGGTCTACCATAAGGGGGAGTCCACGTTTATTGACACTATAAACACCCCCTAATACAAGTCAGCATTCTCTAACCCAATCGAAAAAACTCTTTCTTTATCTCTTACACACACAACACATTCATTCATTCATTCATTCATGTCATTTAGCAACGAAAGTGAAATGTAGAGAGAGAGAGGGTGACGTGAAGAACTCCAACAGCCTTAGACGATTGATTCTGAACCACTGCCACAAGAAAACTTTGGTCGGCATTTCTTTATTTTTATATTCCACTTCATATTTTATTTTCTAGTATTTAACTTTTTGTTTCCTTTCCCGTTATGGCATGGCAAATTGCAAATACCTAATCAAGGATTAGTATATGCCATCCACTTGTCAATAATTCACGGGATTGTGGCTGTCCCAAAAATACTACATATAAAAATAGTTGCCATTTGATCGATGGATGATATATCACTTTGTATTGTATATTATATATATATTGTACTACGACACCAGGACCGTCTTCTTATTTACTACTCTATAACCTCCTCCTCTTCAAAGGATCAATAAGTAGTACCGGGCGGTTACATATTATATATAATAATTAACACTAATATTAGATAATTATGTATTTGTGATGGGGTGAAGTGAATCAACCGTGTCGGGGACGCAACTGTTCGAATACGTGACGCATGCAACAAAAAACATTGGTTTTTTATTTTTTTTTAAAATGTGATTTTTGTTTATGTAATTGGTAAGGTCAAATGTTGGAAATAATGGGTTGTGTATTTATATATATACACAGAGAGAGAGAGAGAGAGAGAGAGAGAGAGAGAGAGAATCTCTCTGAGCTGCCCAACAAATTCAACAGGAATATTTGTTTGTTTGTTTGTTTTAGGACAAGAGAGTCGGTCCACTTAGCTTGCTTTCGCGATCTACAATGCAATCAATCAAGCAATCCGTAAGACTTTCTAGCACTATATATATGTATTATATATTCCCCTATTTGCTATATATGCTACCCAATTAACTTTATTTCAAATAAGCCATACACATATATATATATATATATATATATATATAATCTTCCTATCCTTCACCTACTAGTCTTGTAAATTTTACACCCCGGCCAATTTGTTTGTTTTGAGGACTCGATCGATCTAATTGTAAATTAAAATTGATGATGGAAACAAAGTAAATTATAAACTTCCAAGTGGTTTTATTAAATATAAATATAAATATATTATATTAATTGGGGTTGTGGGGGACCGTACTACGTATCCTGGAATTGGGTTCCAAATTTTTTTTTTTTTTAAAGGTAAATTCAATTGGCCTTTTTGCACACTACACACAAGGAAGGACCAAAGGGAACCGCATGCCAAGGTGATCCAGGCCGCAAATATCATGTTATTATTCTTGTGCTACTCAAAAAGGATTCTCTTTTTGATAATAATAATAATAATAATAATAATAATAAAGTTCCCATTTACATATGCTTGTGCTGGTTGCCTAATTAAGCTTTCTCTTTTCTTCTTTTTCTATTTCTCCTGTGGCTTTCTTCAACAAACATACACACACATATATATATTCCTTTGAAAATCAATGTCCTTTTTTTTTTTGTTTGATCAGAAAGCGTTTCATTTTGAGCTGCTGAATAAATATTAATATTATTATTATTAACAGCACGTTGAAATGAAAGACTAAGACGATCATCACTAAATTCAATTCTGGAAATTTGAGGATGGAGTAAATCTGTCCTGTTAACCCACACACACTTAACACTTCCTCTTCAAGTTACTGGTAAGCGGTTGATGCCGATTTTCATTCCTCATCTGTTTCCCACCTCTCTTACAAAATGATGATAATTAATATAAGAGACAGCGGAATCCTAAAGTGATCAAACATCAGATTTCTAACATTGTTATTCTAATGGAACTTGAGAAAAAAAAAAAAAAACCCTAAATCACAAGTACTACACAGGCACTGCTGAGGGTACTGTCATATTTCATGGGCACGGTTTTCTTCTAAAAGTGGATAGAGTACTATTGCAACTACTGCTTTCATCGTGATCCTCCGATTGATTAAAGGACGCATCGGTGATCCCACTCGAACCCGAAGAAGAAGAAGAAGAAGAAGAAGAAGAAGAAGAAGAAGTAGAAGCCGCCTTGGCCAAGAAATCATAGAAAACAGGCTTACTGTCGTTCACCGGTGGGCTCCGACTTAGCTTGCCGCTCTGGGATTTTGGGGTCTCTTCTTCATTTTTAGCACTTCTTTTCTTGAAAAATATGCGGCAGATTACCCAATTTTCTAATTGAATCTCACAAGGGGGCTGCACAAATTAAACAAAATTGAAGAAAACGAATTCAACTCCAAATTCTATCACATCGATCACACCACGTACACGTACTACCGCATAGAATGTTTGAAGTGGTGTTGGCCGGGTTGAGCAGAGAAAATTGCAAATATTTTACCTGGTTCTGGATTGAGTTGTTGGCAAGTGGATGAGTGGTGGGCGGAATTGGGGGAGTAACGAGGCGATATTCGTGCATAATCCAATTGGTTCTAGAACCATGTGGGGGTTTTCCTCTATAAAAAACCAGTGTCTTTTTCATCCCAACCAATTGATTAGTCCTACAAGTTAAAATTTGCTTGTCTAATCCGGTGGCCTTCCAGTAGCCTGAACCGGTTGCTCTGTTGGATCGGTTCCCATTTGGGTACTTGATTTCCCTGGTACTGAAGAAATACCTCTCTTGTTCTGAGTCACCTATATATATATATATATATATAAAATACGTAGGAATTATCAGAACAGAACCTTAGACGTACGTACAGCTGCCTACAGGGCATAATTAAGCTAGCTAGCTAGTTTTGTGTCTGTGTCTGTGTCTGTGTCTGAGTGTTTGTGTTTGGTATTTAGAGGTATGTGAATTAATAATATTTAAATTGGTAAAAACAAACAAACAAACAAACAAACGAACCTGGCAAATCCCAAGGATCAGACTTGCAGACATCAACCTCGGGGATGATGGAAGCGGGGACAGGGAAGGAGAAAACCTTGCGCTTGAGGTACTGAACCACAAGCTCTTCGTCTGTAGGATGGAACCTAAACCCAGGAGGCAATCTCAATACTCCATTTTTAACCCTCTCCATCTTTTAGACAGAAGAAATTCAATCAAATTAAATTGGCAAATCAAAAAAAAAAAACCCCAAATTCGATCATGTACAGCTCTTAGAACATCCCCGCCATAAAAGTAGTAGAGGATAGTTGTCTTTATTTATTTATATAAATAAAGAGAAAGAGGGAAGAACGAACGTACGTACGTATAAGAACAAGGAAAGGGGGGGTTGAAGTGTGGGGTGGATGTGATCAGAGGGAAAGTGAGGCTTCTTTATATATAGCGACTGGGTTGTGTGTTGTGGGAAGACAAAGGGAAGCCAACAGAGGTGTGGGAAAATGGGAATAGAAAAAGGAGCAAGTTTTTTGGCGTAAACAAGACTCAATCTCCTTTTTTTGACGCATTTTAACAAACGGGTGAAGGCCACGGCCCGTTTCTCTGCGAAAAGGTTAATTTTTTTAAGATTAAACGAAATCGAAAACAACTTAAAAAAAAAATCTTAGTCGATCGTATTCATTGGACCTTTGCGTATCGGAATAGTCGCAGCTGTTAAAACCTTTTCTTTCTCTTCTCCTCTCCCCTCCCCTTCCTCTTTAAAAGTATAATTAATTATTGTGACTGACCTGTATATATATATATATCGTCTAATCTCCCATAATTTTGTCTATTTCTTTTGGTTGTTATATTTTATTATCTAAGAAAAAAAGAAAAGAAAGAGGAAGGGGGTGTATTTTGCTCTTAAAATAAATTAGTTTAATTTTAGGACTCAGAATTTTTTACCAACACCCAGAAGAAGAAATAAGAAAAAGTTGGGGGGCTGAAGCGTAAGGGTGAAGTCATCATATATGTCACTGAGCGGGCTTGATAAAGAGCTGGACCTCACAAAAGATAGGGAGGGGAGGGTGCTTCTTTATTTTATTAATAATTAACATGGGGGGTGGGGGTGGGGGTGGGGTGCAGAGAAGCTAGTGAAAGTACAGATATACCCAGTGGGGTGCAGAGAAGCTAGTGAAAGTACAGATATACCCACGAGCTCTGATATAATAATACAGTACTACTACTAGCTAGTTAATAATAAGATTATGATACCTGTGCTGTCCTTGTAAGAGAGAGAGAGATGGATTGAGTTAGTTGGGGAAGTGAAATTATATATATATATATATATGTGAGAGATCGACAGAGAGACAAAAAAAAGTGTTTTTATTTATTGATTTCACGTATTAACATTTATTTATTAAAAGTAAAAACACCTCGATCACGGAATTGCCAATATTTTGCTAATTAAGGTGGCAAAATCAAATGGGTCTACTCTTAATTAGCATCAGATCGAGCTTTGGATCAAATTGGGGCTACCTGCTGCTCGATCTCCATACTTCAATTCAATGGTTTGGTCTAGTTTTTTATTTCCCCACCTACCTCGATCTCGCTATCTCTGTGCCCCCCCTCCCCTCCCCTCCCCTTGCTTCTTTCTACTTCTCCTCGTACGTTATCTTACTTCTTCTTTACACTTAATCACCACACGATTATTTTTCTCCTCTCAATTTCGTCTTGTATCATTTTTATTTTCGTATTTAATTAAATTTTTTTACAGGCTAACAACTCCAAAATTTATTACATTAGGGGACGGATATGATTAGATTTTACTTTCTAACATAGAGAATAAAGGCTTCTACTTTCTATTTAAAATAAAATAAAAATTCATATTTGATCTCGTTTTATTATCTAGACTAAACTAGACTAGACTAGAAGTCAAATTAATTAATTAATTAATTAAATTGAAGTTTACCCAGGCCAGTCGAGTTTTTTGTATATAAGGGGTCTTATTCAAACTTATTTTGGTAAATGGGTTTCTTTTAATCTTATTTAGTCAAATAGGGTAGTTTTGACTAAGGACCACTTTGTCTTATATGAGGAAATCACTTGTAATTACAAGTTCTTATCCTAGACTTTCTTAAATTAATTTTGTCTACCCTTATTGTTTTAAAATAAGGAATCTAGTCCGACCAATCTATGTCGTCTATATCTGGATTTCTATTGTTGTTTGTATTAAAATTATTAGACGAGTCTTCTGCTGGTGAATCACTATCTGGTTCACTTGGTGAATTTGGTGGGGGAGGTCTAAGTGTTTCACTCCAGTTTAATCCGTATGGACACTGATGAAGCTGCGAAGCTATCAGTGGTCTCCATGGAAAATCTATTAAGTCTAAGACTTATAATTTATAATCTGGAATATTCCATTTTCTGTCATATACAATATCTCTAATGGGATTTAAGATATTGTTTTCTATAAACGAGTTTAATTCTTGGTCTCCGTAATTGGATAGCAACTGTCTATAAGCACGTAAGTTATATATACTGGCTGTCTCTATGAATTTGAGACGTCTAATTCCTCCGTTTTCACGTAGGAATTCTGTAGTCTCTGCAAATCTTCTTCTCTGCACAAACTTTAATTTTTTTAAAGTTTCTTGCAGCACACGTCTAAGATCATGTATTCCTCCGGTAACGTCTACTTGAGCGTTATCTCTTCCTTAAGGAAGGTCTCTTCGAGGATTATTTACTTCTTCTTCGTTTATATTTTCTACTAAGGATTGGATGTAATTATCCGTAGCGTCTTCTAAGTCTGGGAGTTTCCTTACTTCTCTAGATACCCACTTGCAAACGTGGTGTATATAGGAAAAGGTTCCTCCGGATCTGAAGTGTGATGTACGCACTAGTCTTTGTTCTTCTGAGTTTATTAGACCCCGCCTTAATATAGGCTGGGTACTTCTAATATCTGTATGGTTTATAAAGTTCTCGTAATCACGGTCTATAATGCTCATAAATTAATTATGTGCTAATTTTCTTTGTTATAAATATTTAGCTAGCAATAAGTACTCACAAATAGTTTAAACAATAATATACCTGAATAAAACTTCTAGTCCACCTTGCTTCCGATCGCCTTTCTTGCCTTCTTTTTCCGTTTGTGGTCTGTTATGTCTTTTCTACGTTTGTTCTCACTATTCATCCACTTTTAAAGGATTGGTCGTTCGTTTTCTGCCTACGCCTAACGCACCCTTGCTAACGGCTTACGGCTGCGGCACCTGCCAGCAACAACCCAAAACCGGCCACTCACCGATCTTGTATGAATCACGGAGAAGGATTCTTATGGGGAACCCGCAAAGAGACATGTCTATTTTTTGGAAAAAAATAAGCAGAGCTCAGAGATCAATGGAAGTTGTACTGAAGGAGAAACATAATTTTATTCAAGAAATATTATTATTACAAACTACACGCTTTCCTTTTGGTAACTAAAGAAAGCTTTACTCACTTATGCTCTGTAGAATAAACTAGTCTAAGCTGTGAATGAAAAAACTCGTACTTACAAATGAAAACTAACTTTCCTTATATAGAGGAGATACAAACTCCCTAACCTTCTATCGGCTTCTAAAAGCTATCCGGTTGATTAGGCATACCCCACAGCTTTAGACGCCTTTCGGCGAATAAAGAGTGAAGGAGGCTGCCGACACACTAAACAGACAATCACACACAATAATACATATCGGGTGCTGCTATCATAGACCCCATCGTCATGTGAATGCATAGTAATGTAATAGTCTTTTTACAAAGTAAAAACAAAAAATTACAACTTTAAAAGATTCGTCTGGTCTGTCTTAATAATTACAAGTCTAAGAGTCGTCATTGCTTACGTTTCTTTATAAGATGATATCTCCGAGTCGTCATTGCTTATGTTTCTTCGTAAGCTGATGTCTCATTCTCCTTTCTTTGCGTCACTAGTCGTTGGTCGTTACCTTGATGTAGTCGTTTGGGCTGGATGCCCTACTAGTGATGCCTTGCTGGTACATCTGGGTGGAGCCTTTAATGGTGCTCCAATATTCTTCTATGTTGGCGATATTGGAGGTGGCAGCTGGTATTATTACCTCCGTGCCCTTGGTCTGTCCTCTAGTCATCCTTCATCCAAAGGGTTCCTGCGCTTGGATGATTATATCTTCTTCTTGGCATACTGTGTACCATTTTTCTTCGCTTAAAAGTTCTTCCATAATCCTTAGAATTCCTAAGGACCTATTAACCTTTAAGGCCGTGGGATTCTATCTACCTTTAATGGGATCGAGTTCGGCTGAACAAAGTCGTTCTACGTCTAGGCATGGCTCTTCTGAGAGCCGGACGAGCTGGAATCCTCCAATCTTTTGGTTGAACCCGGCTTCGGGCCCAATAAAATAATTTTTTAAATAGAGGGGAAGGTATTCTTTAACTATCTCGATGTAATTGGCTACTTTTTCGCCAAAACAATCTGCGTTTGTAGTATTCTGCACGAGAATTTGTCCAATGAGTCCTTGGTTAGCCAAGAGCTCTACTGGAATGTCTGTCTCTCCCCAAAAGTTTATCTGAGGCATCTCTTCACAGAATCCTTTGATGAATGAGGCATGCCCTGGGATTGTTCTGTTAAAGAGATAATTACTCATTTCTTTTAGGGTTTCAGAAATGTCTGAATTTAGGTTCATTGTCTCATTATTTTCTACCTTTCGTTCCTTTCTCAACGGGGTAAGAAGATTGATGGAGAACCTCTTTTTCTCGTAAACAAGATCATTCTTCTTGTTTTCTTTTGGTGGCACCATTTGACATGTTGCTATAGTATAGGTCATTTCTTTGGGTCTAGGAGCTTCTATTAAATTTTTGGGAGGAGCTGGATTTATCTGGGAGATAGCGAGCCACTGCATCCTCATAAATCTGGCTGTTGTAACCAAATTTTGTCTGAACTCTATTTTAAGGTTGTTGGAATTGTTCCACCATAGAGCATCTATGAGAGTGAGAGTTTCCTTAGTAAATTCTCTTCTGAATTTAACTAAATCTGGAAATCTCTGGTATGGTCTGTACTCGGGGAAGAACATTCCTCCGATGATCTTGTTTTGCCTGCAAATCTCTTCACTCATTTTTCCTGGAGGAATGAGCATATCATCTAGATTTTCTAGAATAGGTCTAGGCATCTTCATCTTGTTTCTATCGCTGGTCTGGGTCTGAGGGTCATACGCACCTTGTAGGTACCTGGTGACTTCAACCTGGTCGATTAATCTGGTTTTCTGCTGGAGCTTCCTCCTGTCTCCATTGGTCTAGTTTGCTTATCTATAAATATCATGAAACATATTATTAAATTTTCGGCAAATACAGGTTCTCTTAAAATAATATCAGGAACTGTGTTCTTTTTTCCCTTAATATGAATTATGCTAAAATCATAATCACTAAGAGACTGTTGCCATCTAATTAGTCTTTGATCTATTTAGATTTAGGTCTCTAAATCCTACTGCATAACTAGAGTCTGTATACACTGTAAAGTGTTTAGGTCTTAAAAAGAGCATATATTTTTCTATTGCTCTTACAATAGCGAGAATTTCTTTCTCGTGGGTTGTGTATCTTGTTTCGGGATCAGTAAATGTCCCTGAGCTGTATTTACACAACTTCTTTTTTTTAGTCTGATAATCTAAAGCATAGTAGATTGCACATCATTGTTTATTTGGAGCATCTGTTTCTACTATGAAGATGTCCTCTGCATTAGGCATCTCTAGTCCAGGGATATTTTTGACTTCTTCTTTTAATTTAATCATTATATCCGTGTCGTCTTTTGTCCAATTCAATGGATTGGTTTTTTCGGTTCCTTTTAATTTAGCGGTAGGACTTCTTCTTTTTTCGGCTAAATCCTTAAGGTAGTCTGTGGCACAATTAAGCAATCCAAGAAAGCTTTGTAATTATTTTTTGTCATTAATCTTGTCTGAAAAGTCTAAAATCTTTCTAGTAATGTGGTCTAAAGGAGATATTTTTCCATGTCTTATATGGACTTCTATAAAGTCTATTTCTTCTTCAAATAGAAGCATCTTTTTATGGGAAATAATAATACCATGATTATCAAATTCGGCTATTATTATTCTAAGATGTTTTATATGGTCTTCTTCCGTATGACTTGCAATTAATACATCGTCGATGTATACTAAGCAAAATTCTGAATACTTTCTAAAAATGCCGTCTATTATTCGTTGGAAGACTTGTGGTGCATTTTTGTATCCAAATGGCATAACTAGCCACTCATACTTTCCTTGTGGTACGCTAAAAGCTATCCACGCTATGGAGTCTGGATGCATTTTGATCTGCCAGAATTCGGACTTACAATCAAATTTGCTAAATATCTTTCTATTTTCGATAAGACTAATAAGATTATTCTTATCTGGTATTTTATATGAATCAAACTCACAATTTTTATTGAGAGCTCTATAGTCTAATACCATTCGTTTTTTTTTCTCATTTCTTTTTTGATTCATTTTCAACATAAAAGGCAAGGCTATTATATTTACTAATGCTTTCTTGAATCATTCCACCCTTAAGTAGACTGTTTATTTATGTTTAAAATTCTTCTATCTTTCTGGGAATATCCTTTCTTATATGTGCCTCCATTTATGGTGGTGTCTGGGTTTATGGGTATAATCTGGCAATATGCCTTATCTTTTTCTCATTTTTCTATAGGATTTTCTCCAGTCGTAGGAATTGTTAATTCCTTGATCTTATCCTTTTCTACTTCTAAGGATCTAACGTCTATCTTTTTTCTCTTTCTCACTTCTTGGACTGCCAATAGATGGTGTCTAATCTGATCAACAATTTCTTGTTGGATTAATGTTATCTGTTTATAACATTTTTTGTCTGGACAAGTGCATTTGTGTTTAAGAGGGGTAGTAATTTCCTCTATTGCACCACACTTAGCTGTAGAACTCTGAGGGGAGACCCATGAAGGTTTGACTTGCATGAGGTCAAATGCTCGGTCTTTAGATATGAGCATAGTCTGGATATCGAATTTGCTTATATGAGACAATTCTATTTTATCATCATATTTAGCAAAAGGCTGAGTCTTTCGAAGGAAATCATTTCCGATTAAAAGATTTTCTGTGAATTTACAAGGTAGATCCATGACATAAAATTCATGTATAAATTCATTTTTTCCTATTTAAAAATAAATAGGAATAGTATATATTGGAAGTTCAAAATAATCTCCATTAGCAACTCGTCCGGAGATAAGTTGTTTCCTAGGTCTATAATACTCATCTGGAAATGCATTTGATTTACAGATACTGGTAGTACAACCGGTATCAATTATAGCAGAGAGTAGTCTAGGGTAGTCTGGATTAAGGATTTTTTTTCAATGAAGCTTATAAAAACTCCTTTAGCAAGGACTCCTAGATTATTCTGTTATCTGATTTCAATTCTTTTTAAGGGATTTGGAATATCAGGAATTGTCTTAGGAGGGCATTCGTCTAATTTTCTCTTTCCCTCCTTAATTTTTCTAAGTCTATTTGTATCAATTTCTTGATAGTATTTATCTATGTCTATGTCTAGTATGTGATCATACTTATTTTTGTACATAGTACGGAATTCTTGTCTCCAACAATCTTCATGGTAATGGAGTTTGCATGTAGTGCATACCATGAATAATTCAAGTGATATTGTTGTAAAACAATAATCACAAGTGAAGTCTGCAGGGCTACATTTTATTTTAAATTTACACCTATGGCTTGGATTCGTGTAGCACTGAGGTATTCTAACCATTTTCTCTGGTTGAGAAGGTCACCACACATTTGTTAAATTACAGCAGTAAATGGCTTTTTCATAGTCTAGATAAATAGCTTCTTCTATTGGTTCATCATCATCATCAATTGTGGTGATGACAAAATATTCTTTAATTTTTTTTTTCTTCTTCTTCTTCTTCTTCTTCTTCTTCAGAAGAAGAAGATTTGGTATCTGGCTCAGTTGTGTATACACTATATACACTGGCATTGTCATCTACTTCAAAGTCTGATAACTCAATATTATATATGAGGTTTAAGTCTTGTGAGTCAGCTTGGGTAAGCATGACTTCTACAAGTCTAACGCTAGGTTTTATTTCTTTGTTCTCTCTTTTAGAACAGTTTCTAGCGAAATGTCCCGTCTTTCCACATACCTAACATTCATTTTTTGAATTGTAGGTTGTTAGTTTCTTATCTTCGCCTTTTCTATAATTATGCACTTTCTTTCTGGTGTTTGAATTTTTCTTGAAATATCTCCTTCTAGGAAATAATTTCTTTCCCTTATTTGGATTTCTAAAGCTAGTCGATTTTCTGAATTTGTATTTTTTACTATTGGAGTCTGTATTAATCGCAGCTTTGAAAGTCTGTTTCCAATATTTCTTTTTATGGCTTTTGGAAGTACTTCTTCCACATCCCCATTGGATAGGTGTTATGTCTCTTTCATCTTTGATTGAAGGCATATTTTTAAATGTCTTTTTGATCAAAGCGTCTTGTGCTTTCTCGCGTCTTTTAGCTATAATGTAGTCTTTGACGAAATCTATTCTTTCACTAAGAGTGTCTTCTTTAGTATTATTAACTCCAGGCCACTTTTTATATTCATTAATAAGAAGGTGTTCGATAGCTGAGAGTTTTCTAAAATACTCGTCTTTAAGAGTTGTGGTAAACTCCTTTATCTGATAGTACAATATTTCATAGTTATTACTATATTCATTGATCTTGTCTAAACTGCCTATACTAAGTAATGATAACTTAGTTTTGCTACATCTACTTCTGATTCTTGGGCAAGGTGGCTTGCTCCAATGAATTCAGTTGTAAAGAGTTGTACATACCCATTTACAGATATCTGGTCTCTTGTCTCATTGAACCTTGCTAGTTTAGCTGTAATAGATTCATCTGTTGCCGTTCTTAAACTATCTAAATAGTTTTTTGCAATTCCTTTTAGAGATTGCTTAGCATATCTTCTACATGATTCTGCATCCCAACTTTCGTTGGACGCAAAGCACATGTGCATCTGATCTTGCCATTCCTTTAAGGCATTCTTTCTATCTTGTACATTGTCTAAGTTTAGGTAGATACCTACTGGGTTAATGGCTACTGAAACCATATTCTTTATACTTTAGAAGTCTATGGCTGTCGTGGGTAATCCTTTGACATAGTCTGGTTTAGTCTTAATAATACTGTCACTATAAATAGGAATATTTATAGTTGCAGGAGTTTCAAATAGATTGAACCTGCTTCTCGAAGCCTCTCATGTCTTAACATTGTTTCCTCTTGGGATTGCTGTAGCAACTGAAAACAATTGTTGTTGCTCATCTTCTTTTTGGAGTCTTAATTTTCTTAGGAGCTCCTTTGTGTCTTGAGAATTTCTTAAGTCTTTTATAAATTCACTAGATATCATTAGGTTGTATCTAGTTGATTTACTTATTTCAAGATTATTTTTGTATATGTCTCTTTCTTGTTCTGTTAGGTCATGTCCAAGATTTTGGATTCTGGCCTTCTCATACAAAATATCATGATTGTCTATAGATTTTCTTGGTTTATAATTTGGAGCATGTTGTAATATTCTAGCAGTGCTAGCATTACTACATTCTCCTTCTGAAGGATCATCCATTGCTGAATCTCCCATGTTTCTAAATCTTGATTCTTCTGTTTTAATGCTCTTTGCCTTAAACTTTGGAGGAGCAAACTGTATATTAATATTGCCTGTGATATTATCTTGGGCAATATATAAAGGCTCGTTCTGTACAGCTTTATTTCTTGGAATTCTTGCAGTTGTCAGAGAGTCTTAGCATGTTCTTTCATCGGTCCAGTATTTTTTATACTGTATGTATTATTAAAGTCTGAAGTATTCATTCTAACAAGGATTTTTTCATTCACTCTTCCTTGTGGAATGCTTGGTTGCATTCTTTCGAATGCTTTATGGAAAAACTGAATATAGCTTTGATATTCTATGTTAATGTTTGCGTCTGGTAACACGTAATCTTCATAGCCTGTAGCGTATAAGATTAGCTTAAAGTGTTTAGCTGTTGGTACATATATCGTAAATGCCGGAGTGACATTGAAGTATTCTATATTATCTAACATCTCTAATTAGGCTATTCAAACTAAGCTTTTCTGGAAATCTTTCCATCTTTTGTCAACTAAGCAACAAAGGATGTTAACTCCATTCTGTGGTCTATGAATTCCTTGGATTCTTGCTTGTAAGGGTCCAAAGGTTAGGAATTAAAAAGTCCTATCTGTTCCTCTTGATCTTAACCAGTCTGGTTTAAATATTTGAATTTCTGTATAATTCTTTTCGAGGATATGATTCTTACTACAATAAGTCATGTTGTAGCTAGGGGTCTTAGGGATAGCTCCTTCTCGGAACAAGTCTATGTATTTAACTGGAGGAAGCTGTCCATTACTTATGGATTCTTCTGCATATTTCCAGTCCATTTCTCCCAATTCCTTCCATTGAAGTGAGTGTGAAATATTTCTTTTTCTTCACCATGTTCTTATGTTGGAAGAGGAGTCTCTAACTCTTTGGATCATCATATTTTGATGTCTAATGTTAGGGGTGAGGCTAGCTATTTTTCTAGTCTTATTTAACCCATTGTTTTTAATTCTTCCTATTGAAGATTCTTCTTTTATTACGATGGATGGAGTTTCTTTGAACTTACAAGTGGTTTCTTGCTTCTGTTCAATTTTTTTCTCAATTCTTTCTAATGATTCTGAGTAATCATTTTGTCTTTTAATTTGGCTAATAAGGGTTTCCCTAAGAGTCAACTGGTCTTTATACAATTTAATGTATAATTCTTTATTTATAGTCTTAGTGTTCTCCTTTAAAGAACTGTGTGTTGTTGCAATATATTTTTTTAATTCAAGCACATTTATATTTTCTGAGTCTTGCCTAGAAGCAATTTCTTCTGTAAGTCTAGCTTCTAAAACTTAAAATTTCTTTTAAGTTTATCGACATACATCAATAGACCCGACACAAACACGACTCGACATAACCCATTGACAGGTTTAGCCCAGGGCTATACTTAGCTCGTTGGTACAGATTTGTCGGACCATGCTTGAAAATGATTTCCCGTTTCATTAAGCAGAACCTAATAATCAGACCTCGTTGATGCCTCTTGCCATATCATAATACACGTTTACTTGGTAATCCACGTGTCTTCTTTGATTATCCATATGGAGTACATTGGCACCCTATTAGTATGCATACTATTTTCTCATATATATATACATACATATATTCTTGTAATTGACAAGGTCTTTGAGTGAGAATTATAGACATTTATGTTTGTACGCCCTCAATAAAAATATTGCGTATGTTCCTGCGCATTGTGTGGCTAAAGGTCTTGGTGTAAGTTTATGCTAGAGGACATTTTTGGGCTAAATTTCGAGCACCTTGACTAATTTGTCTCGCGGAGGATGCTAGCTGCTCAATACCAGAGATTTTGCGTATGCCAGAACTCAACCTAGGGAGCTCCCAATTGAATCTGGTTTTCTAAACCTAAGATAGGTAGACATTTGGCCACTCTATTATCCCTGTTGACATCTTGAACACACTGAAAATGGTAATATAGAAATACTAGACTTCTTAGACTCGCTATTTCAGTTGATCATGACGTACGTGATCGAGCTTCGATCTTGTCCTTTACAATTTTTTCTAGACAATACTTAGGGGGAGTGTAACGAAAGAAATGTGGCCATCCTCGTTAATTATGAGAAAATTGATTTACTACAAATTACTCTCTTTGGAAAATAAAATCGAAATGAAACAATTGTCCGATTTGCATCTTCTATTTTTTTATATTTAAATATTTTTCTTTGTTAAAAAAGTTATAAATTGGTTATCTGAATTATCTAGTGAGGATACTACGTTGGTGGAACTTTGCGATTTTAATGCTTACTATTTTCGACCAATAAATATAAAGTAACACCTCGATGAGTAAGACATGTTGGAGAAAAGGGTTGATGTATAATCAATTTGCAAAGAAATTAGGTAATGAATGACCTCAAAGCCAATAAAGGAACTAAATGTGACATTTGAACTTCTCCCACGTAAGGAGTAGTAGTAAGATCGAGTACGTATAAATTAAACGGCTACATATATTGTCCGATACAACATTTGATGAGTCAAATTGCAACTTATATAATATAATTAATTAATGGTTTGATTTGAACAATTAAGTTTTCACAGTGCGTATTAATTGGATTACTATTTTATGTTTACTTAATTTTAGGGGTTTGATGAAGAAGAAAGTAACCTATTTGTAAGGTCAACAAATTTTTTGGGCAAGAAATGCTGCTCACACACGATATTTATGAACAAGTGTAAGAAGTTTGAATAAAGTCAACATGCAGATTTTTGGTGAAAGATGGTTCTCCTAACTAATGGATAGTGGGTTTGGTTTACGTCCACCATTTGATGGTGACTTTTATTGAGGAGTTCCTAATTATTGTAGTGCGTCTGGACTGGATCGTGTAAAATGACTTTTTATATAGCAAGGAACTAGCTGTTATAAGGTGATAAGTCCCACTTCCCACGTTCCGGGGGGGGGGGGGGGGAAGTGGAGAGAAATGTGGAATTGGTTGTGTAGTGGACATTTGGTATCTAGCCATTGGGCGTGTTGGTCACGCTCTCGCTGTGTTGTCGCCACATGTCGCTGCTTGGAAAGCCTCTTTCTTTCGATATGTAGTGAGCTCGGATATTGCTAACTTTTCATGAGCTCGAAATGTTATTTATATGCCCTTCACTATTCTATTCTTTAATTAATTAACACGAAAAGAGGTACGTGAAAATATCGTAAGAGCAATTGAGCCTAGCTAGCTTGCTATAGCTAGCAATTCACGAGAAGCTCCTTACTAATAGCTACCGTCTCCATATCGGCCTATCGAAAAATGACCTTTGCCCTCGGTGCAATCAATTTTCTGAAACCATTATCCACGTTCTTCGGGATTGCACTAAATCAATGTAAGTATGGCATTCCTATGTTTCGGTATCGAAACGACATATGTTTTTCTCCAGTAAGCTCTTATAGTGGATTAAATTGAATGTGGCAGATAGAACAGGAATTGGAGCAGGAACAAATACAGACTGGATACTTCTGTTTCTTGCGATCTCTTGGCACATCTGGAAAGCCAGGAATACCGAAGTGTTTGAATCTACCAAGTTCTCTCCTCTAAAGATATGTAGGCAGACATCTACGTATGCCATGGATATGTAGATTTTCATGAATAATTTTACTGGCCTCGTCCCCGACCCAGTTAATGGCATTTGGTGCAAACCTCCTCCAGGGTACTTGAAGCTCAACGTTGATGGTAGCTTTCGTGACAGGAAATGTACCTACAGGGGTATATTTCGAGATGACCACGGTAGATGGTTATGGGGCTTCACGGGTAAATGCAATATTAATGACACCCTTCATGCGGAATTACTCAGTTTGAACGTCGGTCTTCAAGCACTAGCAGAAAAAGGGTGTAACAGAATCATTGTTGAAACAGACTCTTCTTAAGCTGTGCATCTCCTCAACAGGTATCCTGATGTGGATCATCCTCATCTCAACACCATCCTCGACTGCAAAAAACTACTTACTAATATATGGCTTTTTACTGTTAATTACATTTTTAGGAACGCTAATGCTTGTGCTGACTTGTTAGCTAAGCTAGGTCACACTACGGCCCAATCAGAAGTTGTTTGGTTGGACGTAGCTCCCAGTTCTATTTTACATCTTATTTCCAGTGATATCTATATATAACTAGGGTTGTTTGGCCCCATTTTGCAAATAATAATAATAATTACTTATAGGCTTCTTAAAAATGATAGTATATAAAGCTATGGCACATGGTACACGCATGCTTAACTAACTCGATCTGCTTAAAATTGATATAGAAATGTTTTGGACAAGAATGTCTCTTTAATCCCGGTGGTAAGCAAGTTATGTTATACAATCCCAATTTTGACACTGCCCACATTTGAACAACGGAGATAGTAATTCTGACCATGTACGATCTCAATTTTTCCAGCAGGGTTAAATCACACCTTAATGTAGTGTGAGGACAGAAAAAAAAGGGTGGCGCAGATTATACACACCATTTTACTTGGAAACACTCTATTTCATTTGCTCGGTTCAATAGGGCTAAAGAGTTTTTTGGTGTGTATAATTAGTGCCACCCGAAAAAAAAGAAAAAGCAAAAAGATGTCCCTTTTTTTAAGGTTGCTATTGACGCACACCATAAGTTTAACATTTCTACAAAAAACGTTTAAGTATTTTATTGACACACCCCACTTTTTTTTTTAATTAATGGTTAATACATTAAACTCAAATTAATAATGATTAATAACTCTAAATCATTTAAACCCAAATTAATTGTTAACCCCATTAATTAAAATCTCTTTTCTTCTTCTTCTTCTTCTTCTTCTTCTTCTTCTTCTTCTTCTTCTTCTTCTTCTTCTTCTTCTTCTTCTTCTTCTTTATCATCATCATCATTCCTTTCCACCACCATCGCTGCCGCTACCGGCTCAACCACCATTTAAATCATCACCCCGCTTCAAAAGAAGTAGGATATTTATATTTTTGTTACTTTTTTACATTTCATTTCATTCATAAATCAATATTGGATAAAAAAAAGAAAAAAAAACCCATAAACTGAGTACGAAGAATGTTTACTCAGTTCCTAGGAAGTGAGTGCTTCGTCATACTCGGCCCAAAAGGATCGATTAAAGCACACATCATTTAGTCCTAAAGAATCGAGTTAAACTTCGGGTAATTTTTTCAATTCCACTCGATTCCTTAAGACCGAGTATGATCAACACCACTCGGTTCCTAAGAATCAAATGAACCTTCATCCATAGAAGGACCGAGTTAACCTTCATAATTATCCCCTTGAATAATCTCTTTTTCCCACTCAAATTCAAAGAAATAAATTAAATCACTCTACCAACCTCACAAATATCATATTTAATCTTCTTCTTCCAACTTATTTTTTCACAAATGAACCGATCATTCATGGCTCAGTTAAATGCAATACCACTACTAGATCTTATGTTTACAACCACTTGTTGAAAGAGATATGTCCTAGAACCATTCATAGATTATGATTTGTACTTGGATATCTTATGCTTATTGTCATTAATAAAGTTTATTTCATTTTACTTTATATTCTCTTGTAAATAATATATATTAATACTAGTTCATCAAGTTCGTGACTTGATTGTGGGATGCTAGTAATGTTATAATAATATTATTTAGATGTGCCTAATCATGTGTCAATAACCTAGGATCACATTGATATAATGATTAGAGTATGGGTCAGCTGATGACTATGTTCCACAAGTCATGGATATGGAGATATCAAGCTGAACACACTGATACTTGTTGGGGAACAAAGTATTGGACCGACCCGCTTTGGGGATACTGCGAGGAGTGTTACATAATGTCATCAGTGATGTTCCACTTTTGTGATATCGTATTATCCTCAGACCTGAGATCGTCATGGTTACCAACATAGGAAATAGCATGTCAGGCATTATCAAACGTTGCTCTTGACCGAGTAATTATAAAGATGGTGATCAAGCATACTATGAACTATGTAGAGGTATGTGGTTGATCAAGATGGGATTTGTCACTCTCATATAATGAGAGATATATCTTTGGGCTCCTTGATAAGTATAATTAATATTTGCATGGCTATGCACAAATGAGGTGTCATTTGCATTAGATTAATTATACTTAGAGATCAAGAAATAAAGATTGAACTATACAAGAATGACACTTGCCTAGTCTTGTGTTCAATCTAGATATCGATTGACAAAAGGAATTAATATGTGGAATATTAATTTAAGGTTGTGTCGTTTTGACCTTTATACCCTTTGGGTAGTAGTAATGTTTTACTAGAGACCGCTTACTTTCGTATAATAAAACGGGCTTTTAATTATACTGCCAAAGAGTATAAACCTACAGGGTCGCACACCAAAACGAGTTGGATCAAAACAAATTAAAAAGGACCAAGTTGGACTTGGGCCTAATTCGTTTGTTGCTTAGGGTTCTCACTAGGGTTCCCCTTTAAAAGGAAACCTTTGTTCTTCTTGGTCGTCTAAGAGAGTTCTAGAGGCAAGAAATACGAAATAGTTGAGAGAACCCTAAACGGCGCTAGTACACCAAACAAGGATCTGATCTCGTTCGTGTGTGCACACCGTAGAGGTGTTGCAATTTCTACGCTAGGACGACAACAACAGAAGGATATAATCCACCGTATTCGTTGCATTAATTCGAAATCTCATACAAGGTATGTTTTCTGTCGATTTTATTGAACAGTGTAGATCCTAGGGTTTAATGATTAATGCAGAAATTTCGTGTATGCAATGCATGTTTGCTGCCCTAATTCCTTACACTTGTCGCACGGTCTTCTTCTAACTTCTTTTTGCACAAATGAACCGTTCATTCATAGCTCAGCTAAATGCAATATTATTACTATATCTTACATTTACAACTACTTGCGGCATGGTCTCACTCATTCCCCTACGAGAGAGAGAGAGAGAATTATTTTTAGATTAATATTAATTAAACTTAAAATTAGATGGAATGTTATAAGTGCTACGAAGAGGGAATTTATACTTATGGAGTGTTAGAGAGAGATGGAGTGTTAAAGAGTTAAATGGTGTATGTCAATAGCAGCCACATGCCTTGTGGTTAGCATTAAGCCAAGCATATATAACTTAAACCCACCTGTCCCTAAGGGTAAGAAGGGAGATCTAGATTACGGGCATAATGTCGAAAAGGACCTGGTCCACACCAACAATCATGGTGTTTAGCCATACAAGTTAGTTTCCTTAAGAATTAGTGCATTTTTGATAATTTACCCCACGGCCAAAATAAAGAAGCTTGGCAGCCTCACTAAGAGGTTATCAATCAACTGAATCCCTAGTCAAAGCCCTCTCAGAACATACCAGATGAAGACCTGGGGCACTTCATATTCAATGCAATTTAGAATCAGGGCAAGGGAAAGCCTAAAATCGCGAGAGACCTGGCTAGAAAAATACTAGAAAAATAAAGGCAATCTTTTTTCACTGCTCGGATAGTTAACACAGATCCCCCCCCCCCCCCGCCCCACGCAAGTTCACCTTGCCAAAGTACCCAATTAATGATGGAAAATCTGATCCAGCCCATCATGTCCAAGCTTATGACCAGGTCATGACCCTGTGGAAAAATAATGAGGCCATTTTGTGCAGATGTTTTGCCGTCAGTTTAGGTGAAATAGCACTTAAATGGTATTACTAACTGCCTCTGGGCTCCATGGACAATTACAGAAGCCTCACATAACAGTTTTGCGCCAAGTTTATCGCTAGCTCTTGACATCTTGAAAGTTTGGTCGAGATCATGGCATTTAAACAGAAGCCTATAGAGTCACTCAGGGATTATTCCAAGAGGTACTGGGACCTATACAACAAAATCGAAGGGGATTGGCCTCAGGTAGCCGTAGTTTCATTCGGGCTAATTTCTCGATAAATGATCACGCATGCATACATACTCTATACAAGTGATACATGTCAGAGAAGAAAGCAAAAAGGATTTCCGGACAAAAAATTACGAGGATTATTGAAAGCTTTTGAAAATCGAAAATCGTCAATCGTGTGAAATTTTTGAATAGAAGCCTTCCCAAAATCTTTTCATCCTAAAACTTGGATGTCTATTACATACTTCAATCAGGAGAAACATACTAAAAAATTAGCTCGATCCGACGACAAAATCTCCGAAAATTGATTAAACCAGCAGTTCACTTTGGTCAATTAAATGAAGGCCTTCTTGAATTCCAATTGAGCTAAAATTTAGTCAGTACATGAGTTTTATCATAAGGAACAACATATTAAAAAATCATATTAATTTGATACTCCGTTTGGCTGATACAACAAAAATTGTGCTGGGATGAATAGTATTATCTTCTGGATTACATTATTTAAAATTGCGTCCACACGACACAATCAAATTGTGTCTTGTGGACAACCCCCTGAAGTTTCTTTTGGCTATAAATAGGCCTGCAATTTCCCATTTTTGATCATCATGCAGTTCTGGAATTTCGAAAATAGTGCCATAGAATACTATTTCTCTATTTTTGAGGCTCTTAGGTATTTTTTAATTCAGTCTGGTCGCATTTATTTATCTGTCTTCAGTTTCTTAGATTATGATCAATTAATCGCATTATTAAATCACTATATCTTAAAATCAATCCATTTTTCATATTTTAAATATATTTTCAAAACTTAATGCGTACAAAGAGTTGTAGCCATTTTAAAATTCATTTATATCTGTCAATTTTAAAAAATCTTAGTTCCACCAGTCTTGTTTTATGAAGGAACCATTAAGCATTTGTATCCAGTTTAACCTATAAATCGCAGCACTTATGTAAATATCCAATCTGAGAGTACCAGATTTGTCAATGCCGGTTTAAATAATTAAATTGTGGTATATTTTTGACGAATGAATCTCGATGACTATCGAATATTCTATTCTAAATCAATTTAGCTTCCGAAAAGCCCTTGGCTTTATCAAATTTTTTTCTATATTTCATTAATTTCTAAAATCAAATGAGCGAAATACAAAGTACATGCTTTTTATCCCCACCTTAAAATTTTATTTTTCTAAACTATGGATTGAAACATAATAATATCAATAAGCATACGAATTCTTGATTATAAATATGTGCATAACATATTTAGAGACCGAAAGGGCGAACTGGGTGCCTAACACCTTTTCAATTCATAACTTAATTCCTGAATCTTTGAATCAACTAGTTTCGCATTAAATGTGTTTAAAAGGTCATTTAGTCCATAAATGTTCATTTTTCACGTGCATTTTTATTTTCTTAGTTAGAAAAACTGGTGATTATAATTTTTTTTACAAACCATCACTGTTTCTCCAAATTAAAACAAATCGTTTTCTAAATAAACGAAAAACTAGAGGACTCGCTGCCCACGCGGACCGGCATAAAAAATGCGTGTTTTCATAGTGGTGAAGATGTTTGGGAGAATTAGGCTTCCAATCCAGTTAGGTTTCGTGTAAACCACCATGGTTCCTCATTAAAAACATCAATGCCCATACAATGAGATTATGGGAATATATTGGTTGGGGCAATCAGAGCAGTCGCATCCCCATTCCATCAGAAGCTGAAATTTTCATCTCTTGAAATGATAGTTAAAGTCTGGGGAAATCAGGAACAGGCCCACATTTGCTTCTACATGGCTTTCTAAAGTGCTGACATAGAAGCTCAAAATCACAATGAAAAATAATGCAAAACATCCAACCAGAAGCTGCTTTCCATTTAGGAGGATACGCCCAACAAATAGCAATCAAAATTCGGGTGTCCCATTAATGTGCAAATTAGGGGACTCCCAAAAAAAGAGTACATGGGAACATCGAAAAGGTCATTATTGAAGAAGGAAATGACGAAAAGTACTTCCTCATTAGTAGTTTACTTAGCCCAATAAAGAGGCAACATATATGATCAAATTCCTAAAGGAAAACAATGATGTCTTTGCTGGGTAGCCCTATGATATGCCAAATTGACTTCGAAATAATGTGCCATAAGCTTCATATTGATCCCACCACTAAATCGATGAAGTACAAGCCATGCTAAGCTTTACTTGAGAAAGCTAATCCCATAGAATAGGGAGTCTAGAAGTTGCTGAAAGTATGAGCTATCTGAGAGGCCAAATTCCCAGAATGGATATTAAATCCCATGGTGGTGAAAAAACATAATGGGAAATGAAGGGTTTGTATTGATTTCACTGATCTTAACATACTAACATAGCCTGTTCCAAAGATAGCTTCCCCCTTCCCAGAATTAACCAATTGGTAGATTCTGCAGTAGGTCATGAACGAATGTCCTTTTTAAATGCATATTCTGGCTACCACCAAATACATTTATTTGGTCCCAATCAAGAGAACACAACCTTTATCACCGCCTTAAGCCTTTATTATTATAGGGTTATGCCATTTGAGTTAAGAAATGTAGGGGAAACACATCAAAAATTGGTAATCAAAGTGTTTAAAGAGCACATTAGAAACGTTATGAAAGTTTCTATAAATGACATTTTGGTGAAAAGTAAAAAGATAGAAGATCACATATCGAATATCAATGCCATTTTCCACGTCTTTTGACATTATAAGATGAAGCTCAATGCTGCGAAATGTTCCTTCTGAGTCAGCTTGGTAAAATTTCTTGGGTTCTTGGTCAATTATAGAGGACTTGAGGCGAATAAAAAAAAAATTCAAGCTCTCAATTATCTGAGCTCCAACAACAGTTAAGGAGTTACAAAAGCTCATTAGAATAATGTTTTCACTTAATCGATTCATCTTCAAATGTTCGGACAAATGCCTCATTTTTCTAGTCCTTAAATGGCGGTAATCAACTCAAATGGACAAAAGAATATGACAAGGCATTTACAAATCCAAAGGAATACCTTGCTAGTCCACCACTCATTTATATACCTTGGCCACATGAGCAGCTTTACTTGTACCCATTAGTTTCACCTAAAACTGTTAGGGCAGCTTCGATTAAAGAAGAAGATGCAATGCAAAAGCCGATTTACTACATCAGCAAGCCATTAGTGGGACCAGAACTTAACTACCTACTTATGGAAGAATTGGCATTTGTTCTAGTAATTGCCGTAAGGAAGCTCAGACACTATTTCGATTACCCAATTCGAGCTATTCTCTAAAAGGCCGAGCTTGAGGGAAAAATAAAAAAAATGGTTCATAAAGCTAAATGGATTCCATATTAACTATGAGCCATGCAAAAAATTAAATGATAGATCTGAGCAGAATTCACAGATAATCCAGTTGCAGAACATGACATACTAGCTCCTCTAACTGGAAAGGGGTGAAAAATAACCACGAGCCAATAAAAAACAAAAATAAATAAGCAAATGAAAAAGCTCAGCATTGACGCATACCCAACTTGGAGCCTGTACATTAACAGTGCGTCCAACAGAAATCGGGTTGGTGTTGGCATAGTCTTAAAACATCTGAAAGGGACAGTCATAGAATTGAAAGTTATTTTAAGTTTTGAAGTATCCGGCAACGAATCTGAATATATAACCATCATCTTAGGCTTAAAGAAAGCCAAAGCCTTAGATGTATAGAGCTTAAAAATCAAATGACTCCCAATTTGTAGCCAACCAATTGATAGGTGAGTATTGTGCTCAAAACCACAAAAATGGAGCCTATGTGAAACTGGCCCAACAACTCTTGAAGTTGTTTACCTTGACACATGTTGAAAGATTTCCAGAACTAATAACATCCATGTAGATGCCCTGGCTACTCTAACATTAGTTATAAATTCCAAAATGAAGAGGTGCCTCAAAGTGGAATATCTCCTTAAGCTTAGTATTGAGCCCAAATTAAACCAAGTCATGTGCCTTGACTTTGAACCCATCTGGATGGACCCCATAATTGCCTACCTCAGGCAAGGCACCATTCTTTATGATAGCAAAGAATCCCTCAAAGTCAAACTCCAATAAGTCAATTACTGACTTTCACTAGAGGGATTTTTATACATGAGATCATTCTTAGGAGAGTACCTTTAGTGTATTCACCCAACAAAAATAGAAGATTTCTTATTCATGCTGCGTGAAGAATGTTGTGGACGTCATATTGGGGGAAGGTCTTTCACCCGCCGAGCTCGTTCACAGGGTATTGGTGGCCGTATATGCAAAATGATGCTTTATTGTGTATTTAGAAATGTGAGAAGTGCCAAAAAAATTTTCCTTATACTCAGACAGCCTGCTACTAACCTCCATCCATTAACTAGCCCTTGGCCATTTGTTCAGTGAGGGTTGGACATAGCTGGTACATTCCCCAAATTAGAACATAAAAACTATCTCATAGTAGGCATAAATGATTTCACTAAATAGGTATAGGCATAACCTTTGCGCAAAATCCGAGATCAAGATGTGAAGTCATTTTTATAGAAGAACATCGTCAATCACTTTGGCATACCTAAAGCACCGATCATGGATAATGGGACTCAATTCAAGAGCTCGGATATTAAAGACTTTTGTGATATATATGAGATCAAACAATCTTTCTCTCCAACTATCCTAAAGCAAATGGGCAAGCATGGGCCTCTAACAAGATTATTTTAGATGGACTAAAGAAAATACTTAATGAAGCCAAGGGTAAATGGGTCGACAAGTGCCCCATTGTGATATGGGCTTATAACACAACGCTGAAAATATTTGCAGGATAAACCCCTTTATCTTTAACATATGGGACATATGCGATGATCCCATTAGAGGTTAGACTACCTACCTTGAGAACATCCCATTCTAGGGGAAATGATCAAGCCTTAGAAGAACCTTGGACTCAATAGAAGAAAGGAGGGAAGTGACATTAATTCGCTTAGTCTTATACCAATAAAATTTAGTCCAGTGAAAGAAAAAAAACCCTCTAACCCAAAAGCTTCCAAATGGGAGACCCAGTGCTCAGAAAAGTTACCCTTAATACCACTAAACCCATTGATGAAAAGCTCGAACCTAATTGGAATGGTCCTTATGTCATCACTTCTTTTAATGGGATTTGAGCTTATTACTCAAAAGACATAAATGGTAAGTTTATCCACAACTTGTAGAAAATGTCCAACCTGAGGAAGTTTTATTATTGAAAAGTTGTATTAGCTATTTGGCTAATCTTATTGTAAATATGCAGTATTAATAAAGATTTCCTTTTTTGAGCTTACAAAGCTCGTTTTCATTAGAAAACAATGTCTAATTCTGTACTTAACTATTTAAGTTAAAGTGTTTAACTTAAACACCAAGCTTGTGAATCTTATATTTAACTTGTTAAATTAAAGTGTTTAACTTAGACGCTGAGCTTGTGAAACTTATTTCTAATTTATTAAGTTAAAATGTCTAATTAAATGCCAAGTCTACATTTTTTATCGACATAAAATGTTTGATTCAAGATCCATCAGTTAAAATTTATTAGATGTTTGAGTTTCAAATACTTGGTGTATTTTGCCAGAAGACAACAATAATCATTCACACAACAATAAGAAGAATTCATTAATAAGAGATATATGTTCATTACAGAAGAGGAGAAAAAGTTTATGAAATTACAAGTAAAAAGAAGAAAATATAGCCAAAAGGGAAAAAGGGAGTGGGATATCTAATTTAGAATGGTGGGGTCGTGAGCAGCAGTGTTTCCGGCATCACCCCCAGCAGTGCCTCCCATCATTATCAATGCTGCTTCCATCATTCCCACCATCAACAGCCCCATCTTCCTTGCTGACCATGGCCTCAGAGGCCTTATCCTCATCATAGCCTTCTTTTTCCTCCGTTTTTCCTTTATATTCTTATGTAACACACTTGAAAGTGGGAGCGATAAAAAAACAACCTTTAAAAAGTTGGTGGAGGGGATGAGTGCAATGTCGAGGCCGGTGTCATAACCAGCTTAAATAAGCCTCCCCTAGGTCTCTTTCATGGTGGCTTCTTGCTCTTCAAAATATATGTCATAATCGCTCTGCTCAGCCTCATAAAGCTCTTTCTTCTTTTGCTCTTTGAGCTCGGTATTCTTCTTCTGCAAGAGTTCCACCATAAATTTGAGATTGGTGACCTCGGACTAGGTGTTGTTCAATTGCTAGTTGAGCCCAGAGACCACTTCTCCGACGTGTAGAGCTCCTTATTTTTGCTCTTGAGTTTGTTCCTTAGAAGTTATTTGTTAGACTCCAGTATCTTCTACCCCTCATTTTGGGCCCTAGCGAGGGTCACTCTCATATCATCCAAGACTATTAATTTCTTGACAGCCTATAAAAAAGAAGACAATCAAAGAGGGAAAAGCAACAGAAGAAAAAAGCCAAGTCTAGGGAGCTCAAAAGCTTACTTTCAGAAAGTCTTGAAGAGCCTCATTCTTTAGTTTAATGGAAAGGGTTTGGGAATGCTCTTCCACGTTGACAGCCTTGGTAGTGCAATACATGATGGTGACTGTGATGAAGGGGCTTTGCTAAAGGGAGTCTAATTATCTCAAAACCCTATCTTAATAGTAGAAGGTCGGGTGCCATTCAACTTCAGGCTTTTCTTCATACTGCCCGGCCTCAAGATGTCAGCACTTTTCAAAAATAGGCTCGATGTCGATCTCTCCTGGTTGCGTACCATCTTATACAGCTTTGTTAGTAAGGGGAGGCGAAGGAATCCTTCTCAGTTCCTTCTTGAAATCATAGCGAGTTATCTCCAGCCTTTGTCTTTTCTGTCTCCCAACGGGGGGAGACCCAACTTCAGAGCTCTAACCAACCCTAGCATGACTTACTGCCAAGTTTCTTCTTCTCGGAGGCATGCTTGCACTGTCTTCAAGATCCCTAAATAACTCAAGCATCTCCTAGTCGGTGGGTGTGCTAGAGCTGTTATCGAAAATTGATCCAGCCTATTTGCCTTTGCTTGTATCCGTTACTAAGGAAGTCCCAAGAGCTTATAGGTTAGTCGTGAATTGCCTTGTCAATATGATCTCGGCCCTAACTTTAGTTCTTTATTTTATTACAACTTTAGTCGGGATGACAGGCCAAGGCGCATGTCAGATTCTGACCCTTTTGCCTATCCTAAATCTTTTTATGCCTCTTCTCTGGGCCAACCCAATCAGGATGATTGGGCCTCTCCTTGATTTAGTCCTTGTAAACTAGAGTATACTCGAGCAAATTATGGGCAGCTCGGGGGTGGTTGTCACATGAGCTATGTGACCTCCATTGTAGTTGATGACATGGTTGATGGAATGAAAATCTACCACGGAGGTGCTGGGCCTTTAAGGACAAATTGCATAGAACAAAAGAAAGGTTAACTAGTTACTCTAAGCAAGAAAACCAAACACAAAATAATATGAATTCTTACCAACATCGCTACTTATTCGCCTCTTTATTTTTCGGATGTCCCTATCATACTTTTTACCTCCAACTATCACCATTCCCTCTTGATACCCATTCTTTGACTCATTCAAATACTTGGCCAAGTTAAGAGCCCTAATTCGAGCTCTGAAGTAATAGTGAGCACTGTCTTATAGGCAATGACACAAGGAATAACACCAAAAAATTTCCTTATGTGTCAAGCTAACTCCTAACATCCTATTTAAAACAGAACACCCTAGAACTACCCGCACCCCATTCGGACTCATCAGGCACAAGGCCATATTGCACTTCCTTAGCACCTCACACAACAGAGGATCCAGGGGTAACCTAAGCTAGTCTCCTGAAACAAAAATGTCTAAATGTCAATCTCTCAGTCTCTAGGATTAACGTTAGGCTCCTTATCCACCTCTGAGAGCCTCACTGTGCAGTCATCACGGATAAACCGTTGGGAGAAAGTAGCAAGCTCTTTATCCCCAAAGATTACAAATCTTGCCATTTTTTAGGGTTCTGTTAGGGCTTTAGGAATCAGAAATTGAAAAAGGATAGAATGCAATAAAAAAGAAAATCGGATGAGGGACTTACATTGGTAATTTCTTTTCTCTCTAAGAATTAGATTACAAAAAGGAATTCTAAATTTGATTGGATTGTGGAAGGAAGATTGAGGATGGAAATGGAGAGAAATTTTCTGTTGGAGAAACAAAAATGATGAAATATGGAAAATGTTAAAGTATTTTTGTTAAAATTGAATATCGATGGTTTTCACCTTGGAAATTGTTCCCACTCATGATGAGAAGCATTAAATGCACAACATGCTGCCTCTTGCCATCTTTTTAAAGTGACAGTCCAACCAGAGAACGCCACATGGGGCGATGAGGACCATACCGCAGGGCACAAGTGTCTAACCTCTGGGTGTAATCCGAGATCAAACACTTGGGGGGCAGTTAGAGGGGATAAAAATATTATGTCCGAGGTCTGACCAGTATAGTGACTGAGCTCGGCACAAAAGCCTATCAAAGCCATTTAAAAGCTTGACATGTGGCAACAGTATCAGAGAGCGTGCTGGCTAGCGTAGCCAGGACGCTCCATAACCAATAACAACCCTATCACTACAATAACTAATACCCACCATTTTCTCCACTTCTCCATAATTGTGGAGAGTGGAGTTTATCATATTGTAACGGGTACTTCCTTGCATCTATGAAAGGAACTAACCCTTATCATTTCAGATCATCACATAATTCACCGAGTATTATTGTAACTACTTTTTAATCAACTTTGTCATCACCAGTAAATTATAAGCATCATCAATACAACGTGGACGTAAATTAGACCTACTATTCATTGGTTGGACATAAAAAATCTGTGTGTTCTTCTTGTCTATTTTCTTACACTTATTGCGCATAATTTCGTTTGTGAACAATGCTTCTTACTCAAAACTTATATATATATATATATATATATTCTTGTGGAATAAATTCTAATCTAGGTCACGTCAGGAATGGGGATTCGAACAATTTTGCCATATCCCGAGAGTGGCATTTTTGGTATGGAGGAGTTGGTGAGCGAATAAGCTAATTAAGAGGCATTGGGGGTGGTAGGGACCTACTTGCCTCCAAAACGAGGGGCACCAACGTCGGATAGGGTACGTATGTGGGTAAAATAGACAAATAAGCTTAAAGCCAAAACATTCAATTCAATAATTAATAAGTAATGGATGATGCATATGCCCCCATCTCAAGATTTTCTCGTATCTTCTTGTCTCACTATTTGTGAATAGGAGGAGGAGGTGAAGGATGGTTACCTCTTAACTTGGAGAATCTCTAGCGTGTAGTGACATCTTTACCCTTATTAGGGAAACCCTCCTCACAGACTCTGACTCGTTCACTCATTGAATTTCTCTCAACTTAGTAATTTAGAAATTGATTCTTTTGCTTAGTGATCTTCTATACTCCTTTGTTAAAATATTGAAAAAAGACAAAAAAATAAAATAAAATTTTAATTAGTATAAGCGGTTGTAAGAACTGAATATTCGAGAGAGGGTGAAAGCAGCCGAAGGAACTCAAACCGTTAATTTTTAACAATTTACAACACTTTTTAACCATGTGAATAATTACAATTTTCATTCACCGAATTTCTCTCAAATTAGTATTTTAAAAATTGACCATTTACTTAGATAATCTTCTATAGTCTTTTTTCAAAAATATTGAAAAAGACTTTTTTTAGTACAAATGATAGTAAAATTTGGGTGTTTGAGTCAGAGGAGGAGTTGTAAAGGGGCTCAAACCGTTATATTTGTGGAACTTACAACACTCTTAACTATCTGGACAACTCTAAATTTTAAATATTATAATGAATTTGATAAGAGATTTTGTGTATATGTATGTATATATATTAGTGGCCACAAACTTTTACTTCTTTCATAGGACAAGTTCTTAAATTTAGAAACTGAGGTATTTGAAAGGGCAACAACATAGAAACAATTTGAAAATCATTTCTAGTGATTGGATCCCATGTCATAGGTTCTCTTACTAGCATCAAAGAGATTTTTTTTATTGAATATAAATACATAATTAAAACTTATATGAAGAGCCAGATGGTTGACAAACCAATCTCAATACGAGCTAGGCCTATTAATTATATGTATGTTAATTTATTAACAATAGAAATAAAAGAAGATCGAGCCAGATGGCATTTTTGTATATAAAACTCCAAAAGAAGGGTAGTTGTGGTACATAGAAATTAAAGACAAAATATTGTAGAGTGGGGGTACGTAACGTGGCCGTGACGGTTGAGATGTAGTTAAACTGGGAGCCTCAAACATTGACAATTGAAGAAACCAGCTGATTCTTATTCCGTAGGGAGAAGGGAAACTCTCTTTTTTTTGACAAACTTCTTTTTCTTTCTTTTTCCAAAAAGATATTCGTAAGCATTCTCCTAGTATAAAAAGACCTGGCAATTACGTTCTGATATACACAAAAAATATTATAACATTTTTAAATTTAAAAATATTATAAAATTTTCAATTTGCAAAATCACATATAAAATTCTTCTTCTTTAATTTAGAAATATATATATACAAATTAAAATGTGATTAAAACTTGTGACAATAAAATCCTTTAAAAAATTATTAATATAAAAACTTATCATGCATTGAATGATATATCATATACGAGTTATAATAGTTACAATTTTGAAAATAAAAATAAAATTAAAGAATGAATATATTTAATTGTGTTAATTAATTGCTTAAGAGCTTTAGTTCAAGTATGCCGGGCCATTCGTTGAAGATAAAAGTACATTGAACTCATAGGAAGTTCTACCATGAGCGGATTGTATCCATTGAGCAAATATAGGTTCGATCAAGATTTGTTTCTTCGGAGGTCAATCTTTGCCTGCTAGGCAGAATTTTAAATAATTTATCTTATTTTATTTTTTAAATATATGCGAAGGTGAAATTCCCACAAGCAAAGCAAATGCACCCCTCCCACTTGGTTGTGTATACAGTATGGAAAGAAAGAAAAGTTAGTCTTTCGTAAGCTAAATTGCGGCTCCCTATCTCTCATTTTCCTTTTTTTATTTTCCCTCTCTTTCTCTTTCTCTTTCTTATATATATACATATTTGGTTGGGAGAGTCAAAGGAGTTTGCGTGTGGGTGTCGAAGAGGATTTTAAGGAGAAAGAGAGAAACGTCAAAGGCTACAATTATTATACTTTTGAGTAAAATATGTTGTTCAGTGGAACATGTCTTTCTTCTCTCTCTCTCTCTCTCTCTCTCTCTCTAGTTTAATTAATTTCATTTGGGGATTCCTCTATTATATATTTTCTAACTCTCTTTATATGCTTTTTATGGTTTTTTTTTTTTTAATAAAGTTGGTTTAAGCTTTTTGAGGTTGCCTTCCTCTGAAGCATAGGCATAACAGTGGAATTGTATTGGATTACACATTGACCTTCCTACTTTTTAATTTGTTTTACACATAAGAAAGAGAAAGAGATATTAATTATTTCGACTTGACTTTATTATATGTATATATATAAACAAATGATATCTCAGTTCAGCACGATATGAGCATATATATATATAGAATATTTTCATTGAGGAATTATCAAGCGAAAAGAGTTGCTCAAGTAAAAGGGAAAATGATGTCCAAGAAGAATAAGTGTGTTCTTTATATATGTCAATCATTTATCTATTATATGTTGCTTTTTTTCCTGATGGCATCATTAGCTATGATTCAATTTTCAGCATTTTCTACAGTACTATATATGACTATGATTATTTTATGAAATAAGCAACAAAATAAATATTGCCGATAATTAATGATAAACAAAAATGTATTATATATAATATATGCAGCTTCCAAAATATTCCATAAGCAACCTCAATTAATTAATACGTACGTACATGTATCTTTGTGTGTATATATATATGTACATAGACCATGAGTCCGTTTTTGATACGGGCCAGTCCGTACGGACTGATCCTTTGTACGACGGTTTCTTATCATAAAAATATTGGAAGGGTATTTTTTATGACACAAAATTGTTATAAAAATAACCAGTCCGTACGAATTGTTCCATATCTGAAAATTTCCGTGTAGACCATGATCTGGAACTAAACCAATAAGTGAAATGAAGTTCTAGAACAAAAGAAAAGAAATTGTCAATAGTCTTATTTGAAAGTTGACCAATCTATTCATTATTAATGACAAATAAAGTCTCTCATATAAGATAACGTACAGCTTAATTTGATGTCCGGAAATAATAATATTAGAGTTGTTCTTTGTGTTAAAGCGAAATTTATCAATCTAATTAACACAAGCAAGACGTTAGATTTGTAAGAGGAATTATAATTTAATCTGATATATGTGTGTGTGAATGATACAGTGGTTGTATCAAAGCAATTAAGTCTGGAGAAACAAGGAAATTAAATATGTGCTATCATTTAGTGATATTGTATCCCTTTTTCTTTGCCATTGGCTATACTAAGGGATATTCATCGGATGTAACGGATCATAATATAGTTGCTCGAATTTTTTTTCAACATTTTCGGAATTTTTGATATTTTTCCAATTCCAATTCTAAAAATTTTGGACATTCAAAAAAAGTTCCGAAATTGAAAGTTTCGGAATCTTTGGAATTTTGAAACTTTCGAAATCTTCCGATTTCTTTAAGCATTGGGAATAATAATTCTGGAATTATTCGAAAAATTAATGATGAGTTCTAGGCTTTTTATAACTTTATTTTTTAAAACATAAATCAAATAGTTTAACATTGTAATAACATAAAAATAAATTAAGCAGTTATTAGTCTTTAAGTTAAATCGCATATCTAATCTTAAAATTTATTTATTTAACATTGACCTTTTTTATTTGTTTGAAGGAATAAATTTAAGTCTCTTCTTTTAAGTTACACGAGTGAGAAATCAAAACTTGAATATATTGAACTTAATTAGTGAATGTTTAAATATGTGTAAAAATCAAACTGAATAAATTAAACTGATAACTTGAAAGAATGAGAAAGAGTAATTCTCATCAAAGAATTGAAGAAGACAGGTGGAGTAGCCAATTTCTGAAAAGAGAAAAGGTTGTATATGAAATTTGATGCGACTTTGATTCACCTCATCGTTTCCTTTCCTTTCCTAAATTATAAAGCACCGTTTAATACTAATATATAAAATAAAAACAATTAATTTAGATGAGAATATGAAAAATAAATTGATAGCTGATAACTCTTGTTTTTTTGGCATCTTCTATAAAAAAAAATTCTTTGCTTGGTGGTGAATTTTTTTTCCCACAAAACATAAAGAAAGATGGATAACATATACTAATAAAAATGAAGATGAGATGAAAATACTCTTAACTGATTTTTCATCTTTTCATCAAAATTTTTTTGAGGCAACTTCTCATCAAAATTAGTTATTTTATTTTTCATTTTGCTATTAAATGGAGCCTAAGATTTTGAAAATAGCTATGAAAATAATTCCACTTCCAAACAACTTCCTCAAAAAGATGTACAGAGAGAGTGGTACATAAATGTTTTCGTAACAACATAATAAGATGCTTGTACATTTACGGTTTTTCACATGATAGCGATCAATTTATTATTATTCTTTCTTGATTTTTTTTTATAAATAATTCTATAATCACAATGAATTTTGATTTTTAAGTATTGATGAGCATATTTTAAATATATAGTTTTTATTAAGATCCATACTTTACATTTTAAGTTATTATATTTTCAAATTTTATTTAAAAAATGAAAAGAGAGAAAAATGATGTGGCATTGTAAAACAAGAGTGTATTTTATGTAATCATTTTACACAAACTTGTATTTTAAAAAACTATTGAAGACAAAAAAATTTACAAATTGCATAATTTATACACAAAATAAAAATATAGAACACCGTTAGAAATGCTCTAATCGTACCTCAAGTGTACGTTTCTTTTCTTCTTTTATTTTCATCCCAAGTATAGTTTGAATAACCATAATAATGAGGGGCTTTTATATAAATAAGTCAAATATGTTACACACGATCACCAAAACCAGGTAAGGGCCGGATTAATTAGAGATTTGGATGGCTGACTAAATTAATAAAGAATACACAAAGGGAGATATTATTGCTTCCATGTACAAAAGATATGCGAATATATAATTAACATATGTTGGGCAAGGTTTAAATTATATTCCTGTAATATTTAAGTACTCTTACACTCACGTATAACTTTTTTTTCAAATTTATAATTCATTAATATTACAATACAATATTAATTATTTTTGTTATATTTATCAAGAACGCAAAGTTTCATCATTCAGATATATTAGATCATATAGTAAAGATATGTATAGATATGTGGAGTATTAGAATATATAATAAATATATAGTTGACTTTCTCTTTGATTACTAGAATATGGGATATTTATTACTTCCATGTATAGCTCATTACATCTCTATACAAGAGACCTTGTATTCATTCATAAAATATAACGATAACTTATTCTCTCATCTACCTCTCTCTATCGGTCAACATGGTATCAGAGGCATACACGATTGACAAACCCTAGCCAACCACGCAGCAATCATCACGCAGCCACTATCACCCAATCTCACCACCACCACCACCACCACCACCACCACCATCATCATCATCATCATCATCATCAATTACACTCTTCCATTGTCCTCTTTAAACCATAACTCTAGATTCATAATCCATACCCATTGATCAATCAAACCGTGCCTCCAAAGCCCCAGATTTATTTCCTCTTCAATCACGTAGTCCAACCGTGCCTCGATTTCAGTGCTTACTGTCTGACTCAAATAAATAAATCAAACCAAAGTCTCACCGTAGCCTAAACCTAAACCTACAGTGATCCAATCATAAAACCAAAACCACCAAAGAATCCAGGCTACAACCTTCCTAAACCACATGCCACCCCTGCCAGCTAGCACGCCATGTGCCTTGCCATGTTAGCCCTAAGCCAGGTCACATTCCACGTCACCTACCACCAGTGGCGGAGCCAGAAATTTTGTTCAGGGGGGGCCAAACTAATAACACAACAAAATTTTTTGCAAATACTATTTGGAGTATTAGAATCAACATTCGGAGCGAAAACACATATATTTGACGGAGTGGAATCGACATTTGAAAATGTTGATTCAGCATTTAGAATAGAACTCGAACCAACATTTCGAGAAATAGAATTTACTCCTACTTTACTAAAATGTTTCTCCATTCTATTTCTGAAAATTTTAAAACAATATACTAAAATTAATTATATATTTTAAAATATATTTATCAACTCAATATTCAACCTACTATAACCAATAAACACATATATTAATCTCAATATTAATTTATCAAATAAAAATTTAATAAGCAAATCAACATTAATAAATAATAACTAACAAACAAATATATTAACAATCTAAGAAGCAAATCAACATTAAAACACCTAAATCTTAATATTAAAAAAAATATATATATAGTATAAGATTATAAAAAATAAATCTAACCTAAGAGGCTAAAAGCCCAAAAAAAAAAAAGTGCAAAGTATAATATGCAAAGTACAAAATACAAAGTGCAAAACAGAGCCAAAACAAATAAAGAACAAAAATAGAAAGAGAAAGAAGGAGCAAACAAAAAACGAAAATTCACTACCTACCTTCCCAATTATTCACCGGCCCCGACATATTTATAAAACCGTCCCCTGTATTCATACAATTCGTTACACAAACGGGCCTCACTCCCCTCACCCACAGAACACCTTTAATTACACAACCCACCCTCAATTTCCCAACTGACGCACAGAGGCACAAAAACTCTAAACAAATTTGCCAAAAGTCCAGATGGGGCCATGGCCCCACCTGGACCCTGCATAGCTCCGCCCCTGCCTACCACACAACTATTGACTGTTGACCACAAAAATCCAAAAACCCTAGCCGATTCTTTTCACCTTAAACCATCTGGTTCACTGCCTTTTTTATCGGTTTTCCAAGAGAACAAACTAGTTCCTAGCATTTTTCAATCTTCTAAACATAACCACAGCCTCAGAATTTTCAAATTCTATCTCGATCTTTGAATATTCAGTCTCCCCAATGGCCATCGACCCCACAAACATAACCGGATCATCAGCAAAGGATTATCCCATCATTATTCAGACTGATGGTTCCTCATTCAACATCGGCATTCAACTAGATGAAACCAACTATGATATATGGTCTCAACTCACGGAGATGTATATCGCAAAAAAAACAAAAATTCTCATTCATTTAGGCTTCTACCCTAATTCCAAAATAAGGAACACCAGAATTCGATAAGTGGCACCCTGATAATTAAAGAATGAAACGCTGGCTCTTAATGTCTACGAAACCAGAAATTATGAAACGTTACATTCGTATTCCTACGGCACGTGAATTATGGAAATCACTGTCTACGGTTGTAACGACCCGAATTTTCTAAAATACTTATTTACTTAAAATTAATATATGCATATATTGTAACTTGATATTTTTCTCTTATTTGTTTTGTGGTGCATTTATTTTGTGGCCAATTTATTATAGTGTGTTAAAAATTATAATTTAAAATATATATGATTAGTTTTGAAACTTAAAGTTTTGATATGTTCTCCTTTGAAAATTCATATCTTTTATTATGTTGAGAATTTTTGTGTGAAACCAATTTTGTTTTAAGCTAGACTTGATGAGCTTCAGTTTGAGCACAAATTTCACTACATTTAGACTTTTAATGAATTAGTTATGATTTTTGAAAGTTGACTTAACCATGCTGTGAGTTTGACCTGCGGGAATTAGAGAAAAAGAAAATTTATTTGAGGTCTTGAGTAATTATAATTAGATGGGCCACTAGGTAAATTTAATGGGTTAATTTATATGTATTCTTTTATTTATTATAAGAGTTATTTTAGTTGGCCTAATTGAGATGAGAAAAACCCTAGTATGAACATAAGTAGGTTATCAACACAAATAAGGTCTTAAGGAGAGGAGAAAACTACGTATTGTCATATGGCCGCTTGTAGAGAAGAAGAAGAGACGCAAGAGAGAGCCCGAGTAAGCGCAGAATACTTTTGGTTCTTCCCCTTTCGATTATCTAGTGAGTGTTTCTCACCTTTATTATGTGGATTTCGATACATGCGTATATATATATATATATATAACCTATTTGTTCTGAGTCAATTTATATTGGCGGCTCTTTTATATTTCTTTTGGTTGATCAATTTAGGTTTTACTATTTATAGTGAGTGATTCTCACCCTCTCTTGTGATTTCTATTCGTATATATTGTTTGGGTTTTCTTTTGACCTAATTTTTGAGAAAGTGGTTTGTTGTATTTTTATTCAATTGATTATAAGTTTCTTAACGACAAACTTAAATTATATGTCTTTATTAAAATCTCAGAAAAATACATAGACTAATATTATGAGTTACAAGTATTGTGGCTTTGGAATTGGAGTAATATGATTTTTATGTTGAGAGTTATTGAAGTTACAAAAACAGTGCGCAGCAAAATCTGATGCTGGACAGATTGTATACCTGTTAGCAAAACATTCATAACTCCTAGAATATAAATGATTTTTAGTTGAATCCAATTGCATATGAAACTAGACATGGCTGTCTATATTGTGTAATTTTTCTGGAATTTTTATATTGTTCGTTTATCCCCAGAATTTTTGTGAAATTGATGATTGTGCTGATTTAAGATATTGTTTGTGCTTTTGCTTTATTTTTTTTTGTGCAATGTAACTTATGTTTTAAAATAATTTTATTAATAGCCTTTAAAATTGGGATTATGAGGCTCTAAAAGGATTTGTGGTATGATTGTATTTAGTTTGTGAAATTGTTTACTTGATTGACGTTTGGAATACTATGAACAATTCATAATTGGTGGAATTAGTTGTCTTAAGCTTCTAGATGTGATATTTAGTAAATGTGTGAGTATGATTTTGTTTTTGGGACAAATCTACATTCTTGTTGAGGTTGATAGTAAAGTTTCTTTATATATTAAGTATTAGAGTTGTATCGACTATGAGTTGGTTTTATTAAAATTGACTAGAGAAGTCATAGGAAAATTCCTTAATTACGCCACTGCTCCCTTGTTATGATTTGATATTGGTTTTGATTCAACACTTGGGTGGATTTCCCATGATTTTTGTGAAAAGAAAACTTTGGTGAAAGCCAATGGAATTTTATGATCTTGATTGTAAGCCAGATGGTGGCTTGTGATGTTTGTTGTACTCGTTTTATTGTTGAATAGACGAGTGGATTATTTATGATTTTACTCGCAGAAGGGCGAGTGTTTTGGCGCGCAAACGTATAACTAGCCTTCCGAAGAAGGTCGGAACTTTAGACGATATGCCCGTGCGGGTTCCGGTTCGGAGTGGCCGCTAGTTATACGGGGAGACACAGGGCAAGATGATCTGTGTAGGCCATGGGAGAGTATGGCGAGGTGGCATGTAATTAAGGTGCACACGCTAACTTAAGTGTCTAGTGGTTTCAAGTCTAGTGTTTTCAAGATGACATGCTTTAACTTATGTGATGCTTCGCTTGGACGATAGACAATTTGTATTGTCGCGTTAATTTACTTTTGAAATCTTAGACACTGTTATGGAATATTGAATGATAGAATTTAGCAATTTTTCGCGATATTTTCTTGGAAACGACATTCTGCATATTTTTCGTTCTTTGAGTTTTCCGAGATTCTAAATGGTTTGAACACAAAAGGGATATTTATGTTGCTGTGTTTTTCTTATTTATTTTCGAGTAATTTAAGTTTAACATTTCTAATGCAGGATGGTAGGCCGTACTAATATTCTTTGCAGGTCTTGGCCTACCGTATTATAATGGAATGGTATTAATAGTTTTGGTAGTGTACGGGGTAAGAAACTACTTACTACTACTTTGTCGAGAAACTACTCTTTTTGTCTCGAAAAGTATGTGGAACTATTCGTCTTGCCACGTAATGAGATTTGAGTTAATTGTATAAGATATGTACATATGAATTATGTGTTTGCATCATGGACATATTGGGTGATACAGAATCAATTCATACCAGTATTTATATACTGACCCAAGTTGTCTCCATGCTTCTTGGGTACGTTCTCTTTATGAGCGTAGCCCAGTTTTGCAGGTATATATTAACGTGCTTTGTTGATCGTGCTAGGAGTTTTACTTGAAGTTTATTTTCTTTTATTTTGTTAATTGTATAGAGTTTGTTGGACTTTGGGAACGACACCGGTTTAGATACTCTGGCCAACTATTTTAATAAAGTAATTTTATTTCGTTTTTATTATGTAATTGAACTTTTTAAATAAAGTTTGGATATTAAAGTTTTGTTTGTTCCGCAAACATTTGTCAAGGATATTGATTTAAGATTAAATTTTAGTTTTTGAGAATGAGTTTTAAGTTAATTATTGTTTTTACATTTTCACCCCCGGTAGTTGGACGGGCGAGTACATGTGTATTATTGGGTATTCGGGGTCCAAAAATCGGGGTGTGACAATAAGTTAATTGTTGTTTTTAATTTTCACTCCCGGTAGTTGGACAGGCGAGTACATGTGTATTAATGAGTACTTGAGGTCCAAAAATCGGGGTGTGACAGTGTTTCATGATGGGGCTAATGAATTATAGTTTTTTTTCTTTGAACCAACAGACATTCGTTGTTAAAGAGGGTGGACAATCACTATCTGAGTTTTATGGAGAGCTGATAGAGATATTTAGCGAATTAGACCACCGTGATAAGGTGGTTATGGAAAGTCCTAATGATGTGGAGTCCTATAGGAAATCAATTCAACGTTTGAGAGTTTATATTTTTCTTGCCGTGTTGGATAATGAACTTGAACAGATCCGGGGTGAGATTTTGCTAAAAGATTCAGTTCCTGAATTAGAAGAGGTATATGCTCTGGTTCGTCGAGAAACTCTCTGACGATAAACAATGAACCCCGAGACGAATACTGTAGCTATGGTATCCCGTAATCAAGCCTCATCCAATTCTAATTGACGAAATTCAAAAAAATGGTCCAACTCTGGTAACCGACCAAATGAATCCCACTCTATGGCTCGAGGTTCGACTTCAAAATACCCCCATGTTTCGTCTATTGGCTAACGGGGCACTTGAAAAAAGGTTGCTATGAAATCATCTCGCAATTGCAAGACAAGTCAGACAACAGAAAGAGGTAACAAATAGGCCTTATGATTACTCACCACCATAGGTACATTAGGTACAACTTTACATTATGTCTTTGTTTTAAATAATACATGGGTAATTGATTCTGGTGCCACTGATCATATGACATATAATTCAAAAATAGTTACTCCTTTAACCCCATTATCTTAGACTTTTGTTCCACAGCCAATGGTACCCCAGTTCCCATTGTGGGAAAATGATCAGTCAATCTATCAGACACCCTGAACTTAAACTCCGTCCTAGTAGTACCGTCCTTAGACTATAATTTATTATTTGTTGCTCAAATAACTAATACTTTGCACTGTGTTGTTATCTTTTGGCCTTCTCATTGTGTTTTTAAGGATATTCAGATGAAGAAGACGATTGGTTATGGCGTTAGGCGTGAAAAATTGTACTACTTGAACCTAGAGTTATAGAGCACTGATTGCTTACATAAGGCCTCGAACACTAGTACCCCCAGGAAGAAGATTGTAGATGAACTTTGGTTATGGCACCGTCGGTTAGGACACGTATCATTTGGCTACTTAAAGAAATTATTTCCCCGTTTAGTTAAAAAAAGTTAATTATTTTGTTTTTCATTGTGAGATTTGTGAACTGGCTAAAAGTCATCGTACATCCTTTAAACCTTCATTAAATAAAAGTTCAGTTCCATTTATGCTTATTCATTCTGATGTATGGGGTCCGTCTCACATTTCATCTTTAAGTGGTATATGATGGTTTATCACCTTTATTGATGATTACACTCGAATGACATGGGTTTGTCCCGTGAAGTCTAAAGGTGAAGTTAGTGGTTTGTTTAAGAGATTCTATAAACAGAGCAGTACACAGTATAATGCTACCATTCAAGTTCTCCGAAGTGATAATGGTGGTGAATATATTAGTACCGAGTTATAGGCATACTTCAAACTCTATGGGATTATTCATCATACTACATGCCTTATACTCCTCAATAGAATAGGGTTGCCAACGAAAAAATGGCCATTTGTTGGAAATAGTTCAGGCATCACTAATCCGAGCAAAAGCACCAACATTGTATTAGGGTGAAGCACTCTTCTCGGCTGCCTATTTTGTGAACCGCATCCCCTTAGTTATACTTGATTTTCAGACACCCTTCGAAGTCTTAGCTAAATTTGTCTCGGCTCACTCCGTGTTAAATCTTCTTCCTTGGGTGTTTAGATGTGTTACATTTGTTCACTTACCAAAGGAGCAACATAACAAGCTCGAACCTCGCGCTCTTAAGTGCGTCTTTATAGGGTATGCATCATCTCCAAAAGGATATCGGTGTTATCATCCTTTCACACAGAAAATGTATGTCATCATGAATGTGACATTTCATGAAGATACTATGTACTTTCACCAGGCTGAATTTTAGGGGGAGCATTATAAGGAAGTTCAGTTATTTGAAAATACCAATAAGGAGGATATAAGTTCAATAGAGATGTTCCCGACTTTAACTTCAAGTTCACCACCGGCAGCAGAGACAACCAAAATCACGTCATCCCTTGATATGGTGACAGCAGAAACCTTGTCGAGTGAAGTTGTACCGTTTCCACCTAATACGAATAACCAATCGTTCACTTCAAATATCCCTGAAACTAAGGCTTACCAGGTATCATCTTCTTTTATTTCTAGAAAGCAACTTCCTAACTGAGCAAATAGAGGTGTACCTAAACCCACATATGATCCATACTTTACTAGCAAAGCAGAATATCCTATTAGTTACTATGTGTCTTATGATTGGTTAACTACATCTAACAAATCCTTTGTGAATCAATTATCTTCTGTATCTATTCCTAATAATCAGCAATAGACGAGGAGTGAAGTCATTGTTAAAAAATGACACATAAAAATTAACCGAATTACCAGCAAGATAAAAGAATTTGGGTTGCAAGTGGGTGTACAGTGTGAAATTTAAAACAGATGAAACAATCAAAAGATTCAAAGCGAGGCTGATTACAAAAAGCTACACACAGACGCATGGGATTGATTATTTGGAGATGTTTGCGCCCGTGACAAAGATCAATATCGTGCGGGTGTTACTCTCACTAGGTGCAAACTTGGGCTGGCCTTTATAACAATTCGATGTAAAAAATGACTTCCTATATGGGGAGTTAGAGGATGATGTGTATATGGAGTTCTCACCTGGATATAAGATCTCGGTTGAGCATAAGAACAAAGTCTACAAGTTGAAAAAATCTTTGTGTGGACTGAAACAATCCCTAGAGCCAAGTTTGGGAGATTCACAAGTTCGATGCAAAAGTTTGGGTACAGTCAGAGTAATTATGATCATACTTTATTTTTGAATTTCAATCATAAGAATATTACGGTACTTATCGTCTATGAAGATAACATGGTGCGTACATGAAATGACTCTCGCGAACAATAGGCACTAAAGAAGCACTTATCTCAGGAGTTCGAGATGAAAGACCTTATGAAGTTGAAGTATTTTCTGGGAATCGAGGTGTCTAGATCGTCGAAATGCATCTTCCTATCTCAGAGAAAGTATGCCCTAGATTTATTAAGTGAAAAAAGGATGTCCGCTTGTTAATCGACAGAAACTCCAATGGAGGAAGGATTAAAGTTAGAGATCGATACAAATTAAGTGCTCGTCGACAAAGGGCGATATCAAAGATTGGTGAGAAAGTTGATGTATCTAGCACATACAAGGCCTGATATATCATATGCATTGAGTACTGTTAATCAATTCATACATAATCCATGGGAGAAGAATATGCAATTAGTTATGAGGATTATCAGTTATCTCAAAGTAACTCCTATAAAAGGAATCTTATTCCAAAAAAATAAGAATTTCCTGAAGGTTGAAAGATATATTGATGCTGATTGGGCGGGCAATATATGTGACAGAAGCTCTACATCAGGGTACTTCATATTTGTAAGAGAAAACTTGGTTACTTGGAGGAGTAAGAAGCAGAATGTAATATCTTGATCAAGCGCGGAAGCAAAATATTGAGGAATAGCAATCGGTATTCAAGATTTATTGTGGTTAAAACTACTACTAATAGATCTAGGTTTCCTTCCGAAAGAACCTATGATGCTATATTGTGATAACAAAGCAGCATGCGATATCGCATACAATCCAGTTCAACATGATTGAACAAAGCATGTTGAAGTAAACAGGTTCTTCATCAAAGAGAAGTTAGAAAAGAAAGTTATTTATGTTCCTCATGTACGCTTTGAAGATCAGTTAGCTACATACTCACCAAGGCCGTGACAAGAAACGTATTTGCTAAGTTGATTAGCAAGTTGGACATATTTGATATATGTGTGCCAACTTGAGGGAGAGTATTAGAATATATAGTAAAGATATGTATAGATATGGGGAGTATTAGAATATATAATAAATATGTAGTTGACTTTGTCTTTGATTCATAGAATCATGTGATATTTATTACTTTCGTGTATAGCTCATTTCATCACTATATAAATGACTTTGTGTTCATTCATAAAATATAACAATAACTTATTCTCTTATCTATCTCTCTCTATTCGTCAACAATATATTTATATCAACTTAATCATTATGCTTAGTTTTATTTAAATTTTAATTAGAAGACTCATAACAATATATAAAAGGATTACGATGATTGACTTTTGCAACTCTTATTAATTTTTTATGTACATTTTTGATATATAATAATAATCTAATATAATAGATAGATTGATAAATTATGAAGTTGAGAAAAAAATATTAAGAGAAGTAAAATTCTTTGTAACACGAGGGATAGAGAAAAAGGACTTTTCGTTTGATGCTTAGAAATGTATAAGTCCCCAAATTTTTTTTTGCAAAAGCTTAATTTAGAGAAGAGAAACTTCTCCTCAAAAGTTAAAAGAAGAGGGGTAGTTTCTTTCCTTTGAGCATGTGAACAATCCACCACCCCCACGTGAACAATCCACCGTAAAGGAGAGTGTGTGTTAATTGTGATAGCTTTTATTCGTTAATAAATACACTTACTTTTTCAAAATAAAATTACAGTAGACGACTCTCTGGTTCGGTGTTTTTCAACTTGCGAAATTACTTTACCCAATATATTATATATGATACTCGATCTTTTCCTTTCCGAATTGTTCACACTTTACTACCATATATACAGATTCCCCTTTACTGTTGAAAACTTAAGACAAAAGATACATATTGTGTTTGCAAGTTAGGAATGCAATAAGGAAATATAAGTATCATCCAAAAATGAAAATAATATACAACAATGAAAATAAAAATAAAAATAATTGATTTTTGTAAAAAGTTGAAAAATAAGTTAAGATATATGATGAAATGTCTTCTAAATTTTGTGACTTTTTCAATGAATTTTTTTTTTTGATGGTTGAAGAAATTTTTTTCACAAAAAATAATAAAAGATGATGGACATTTACTCATAAAAATGAGCATGAGATGTAGAATATCTCATCACATGCCTTAACTTATTTTTTAAATTTTTACATAAATTAAGTGATTTTTTTATCATTAATTTTTAATATAATAATCAAACAGAGCAGTAATCACTAATATTTTACTTCTTGGTATCAAATTGAGACTACCATATTCTCAAGTCTTAAATTAATTTATTTTATTTTTGCCAGTACAGCTCAAGCGACCCAATCCAATCTTTTAGTTGTAAGTAGGTTCTTTTAGTAGTACGTCAATTTTTTGTGCGCGTATTTATAACTTTGTTTGATCAATATAAGTAAGTTATTAGCTTTCTCTCTCTAGAATTTTTTGCTTAAAAATCAGGACCATATACCCTTATATTGTGATAAACTTTCCATGTCCTATTTATAGGTTGAGAATTAGGGTACAATACTTCATTAAGGTGAATAATAAAAGATTAGAAAGGGCAAAACTTGGCCACTACTTTAACACTTTACATGTTTCAATGTTTCTATCAACAATCCACGCAAGCACGACCATCTCAACATTTGATGATGTAAGCGCAACCATCTCAAAAGAACTAGATTTGTTCAGCTTGTAGACGCTTACTCGGCATATGGCCTAGCTCATATTCTTCACTAGGTCTTCCCTAAATTCACAAAGTTAGGCCAACTTCGGCTGTGGGTTTGGTAGTTGACTTGGCCCAATATATTTTTATATTTTTTTGTCGCTTACAATTAAGTTATCTATTTCCAAAATTTTGTAATAGTAAAAAAGTTGAATTTTTATATTTATTGGGTTAAGACTTAAGATTCCTGTTTATTCAAAAAATTAATAAAAATTTAAAGTAAAACTCTTTATTTTTAATTTAAGAATGTAGTATTTGTTTTCATTGTATTGGGGTAAATTAAATCAACTATTTCATTCTTCAAAGAAGTCATATGGACACAAACACACAGCAGAATTTGAAACGCCGTAAAAACGGGGTGGTGTATCCAGCTCTATGGGCTAGTGGATGGAAAATGATGAGGTGACAGTCTGAGTTTTAGTAAAAACCTAAGGGACGACTTTGAACTGGTCGTTCATATGAGGTCAACCGGTTTTCGAATTAACTTTTCATGAATTGCCAAATTTTACCCCTTCTTTATTTTATTGACAATTTAACCCATCTAGATATAATAACTTCCACTTTAAAAAAGTATTTTTTTTTGATATAAAACAATGATAAGATTCAGCTGTTCTTTGAGAGATTCAAATCTTGGTGACCTATGTAATAACTCACTCTTAAATACAGAGTTTGAGTAAGAATGGGTATCTTTCTCAGATTTGTGGTTAGAAATTGTCTGTAAATTTAAAAAACTTACAACGTCTTTCATGCTAGCAAAGTCCTTTAAATAATTATTCTTTCTTTTAATAGTTATATTAATTACTATTATCCAAAAATGAATTGAACGTAATACATTTAGGAATTATTTTTTTTTGGATATTCTTTTGTTACAAATCCAATATTTTCTTCTTAGATGTTCGAAATTAAAAGTAATTAATTTTTTTAAGGGCATAATCAACATACCGGACTTAATAATATCAAACAAGTTTTACTTCCATAAATTTATTATCTTGAAATTATGGTATATATAACACGAAGAATGAGTGAAGTCAATTCAAACTTTTAATTTGAGACAAACTGAGTACATTTCACTAGCTAGCACATTCTCCTTCTTTTTTCTTTTTCTTTTTTTAAATTAAGAGAGGTCTAAGTCTCTCCTTTAATCCTACAAACAAAGAAAAACCCCCTACCCACCCCCATGAGTCGAACCCTTAACCTTAAGACAAAGCAAACAACGAGTTTACTAGAAAAATGTTGCAAATATTAAAAAAAAATTGAATAATTATGAAGGTATAATAGTTATTTTGGGCATCATCTTAGTGCAAATTGGAATAATAATGAAGAATCCCAATTCAATATTTATGGAAATGTGAAGGATGAATTTGTGTAAAAGACAAATCTAGAGTCAAAATTTTGTAATTATGGTTTAATGGCAGTGGGTTTATTTTTTTAAGTTTTAACCCTTAAGAGCATGCCAGGTAAATTGATAAATTTACCCTACCTTGGTTCACAGCGGAAGAAAGTATATGGTAGAAATTAGGCAGGTAAGGTAGAGAACGAGTAAATTTAGCTTACTACTAATTTTTACTCATATGAGTGACGCACACTCGTATAACTCATAGGAATTTAGGACACCCATATAGACATTAAAAAAAAAATAATACGTATGTGGCTCACTCATGAAAAAAAATAAAAAAAAATAACAAAATGGTCATACGAGTGTGGCACACTCGTATGACCATTTAGTTATTTTATTTTATTTTTTTTCGCACAAAAATTATACGGGTGAGCCATCTTCGTATAACTTATATCTTACCCTACCCGCTGTGCTCTAGTTTGAAATTTAACTAATCTAATTAATTTTGTAAATGTAGCCTAAATTTTACATCCTCCGTTGTGGATGCTCTAACAAATTAATAATTTAGAAGGAAGTGAATTTCCAATTAGAAATAACCGTATATTTATGGGGAAAAAAAACGGCCTGTAATTTTAGTAAGTTATGGCAAGCAAGTTCCACTCTCTCCCTGCTTCACAGACTTCTTATATTATGTATATATATATGACGTACAGAAGAGGTGGTGAAATTAAAATCCACTTTTCTTAGGGCCCGTTTGGTTGTCCTTCAAATTGCGAATTAAATAATTTATATTTACAAAATTTACAAAATTTTCATTTATTAGTGTTTGGTTGTGTAAATTGAACAATTGTAAATATGATAATTCAAGTTGATTCACAAAAACTCAAATTAAGTCATTTCAAATAAAACTTGAAATTGCTTAATTCTAGAATTGGATAATTCATTGCAACTCTATTTTTTGAGAAGATCTAGTTTATACACGTGATGTTGATGTATCTAGACAAAATTTTAAATAAAATTGAACAATAGAGAACATGTTTTTATTCTAACAATCGGAATTTCTCGTTTAAGTTTTCCAAACACTACTTGAATTAGAATTAAATTATTCATAAATGAGCAAATTTACAATTCTTCAATCGAAAATTAACTAATTCTAAAATTAGGTAATTTACGCAACCAAACGGGCCCTTAATTAATATATATATGGCTTTTACACTTGAGATATATATATATATATATATATATATATAACACTACATTGACATTAACAGTTGGCCGGTACGCGATTACAAAAGTATACAACCCCATTCAGGCGCCTCTCTCTCTCTCTCTCTCTCTCTCGATGGTCAATACATCTTCAGTCGGTCACTGTGATTCATGTGTATGTGTATTCTCTTAATTAATTCATGATACAACAAACTGCGTGCATATTACTGTACGTACGTACACTGGAGATGATCAAGTAGTTGATCTCCGGCCATTGGAAGATATCGATGGATCAAGGTTTTATAAAGTCTGGAAAGAGCTTTAAAAGAAGCGAGAGTACGTTCATGCTGCCAGCACTCCCCATTTTTGCCGCCGCCATCACCTTTTTATTGGTCAAGTCCGAAACCACCTGATCTGTTATCTCTTGAACTAAGTCGACTATCACCCCTTCAACACCCATTAAATGCTGCAAGCGTATCACCTCCCCCACATTACTACAACATTAATCCATCCACGTACCAATAACTTAATATATTTGTCATATATATATATATATATATATGTGTGTGTGTTTATATTTAGTAACCTATGTTTCATGTCTATCCGCATAAAAATAATTAATACGTACGTACATATGTGGCAAATAAAGAAAGAAAGATGGAAAAATGAACTCGCTCACTTCAGCTGGCCATAGGTTAGGAGAGAAAGCTTAGAGTCCTTAATTTGTGCTATTGATCCTGGATTTCTCAATATGGCTTTCGCCTCTGACACAATTCCTTGCAAGCCACACGCCAAGCATAGCTTTATTGCCTCCTCCAATGAATTCCTTCTTGTATCGCTATATGTTTTTGATCCTCCATTTTTCAGAAAGTATACCTGTTTGTATATGTACATATTATATATATATATATATACACACATATATATATCACAACACATGAAATTAGGCAAGTAAGTTAACACAAAGATTTGAGTTTTAGCAAAGGAATGGAAGTACTTGGATTCAGATTCTACATGAATGATGAGGCTTTTTATTTCGGAACATGGAATTTAGGATAAATTATATATATATATATATATATATATATAAAGAAATGAGCACCAGAGGGGTGAAAAGTTTGTTAACTCCGCTTACAGGGTAGGTAGTTTGCAGCTTCTGGATCGACTGTGCTGCATCAGGTTGAAAGCTAGAGAAGATGATAGGTCTATCTTTGGCACAATCAAATACCACCTAAGCATCACATTTAGCTTAATCAAATTATAACCTAGCAGAACAATACTCAAAACTTAAAATTAATCATCAAAGACATGATGTGATTTTTGTGTGTGTATATTATATTAGGTTGGCAATACCTGCAAGACTGCTTGCACAGCAAGTGCGAGTTCATCCTCTTTATAGGCCAAGTTGTCATCGAACTTTAGTTCAATATTGAAACCCGATGAATGCTCAACACCATGAAATGCGTCTTGCAATGTATATTATATTAGGTTGGCCTTCCACTCATAAATTATCCCATCCTTTGTTTTCCTAAACAAAGGCTTTCCCACCAGTTTTCAACCACATTAATTTCGACCTCAATTGAGTTCATGCTAATTTGGGAGCAGTCTGTCAGTCAATCAAACTTCGAACCGGAGTAAGGAAGAACACGTAAAAATTGATTACTTACATTACTAGGCTCCCTTTGTGGTCCATAAGAAAGAAACTCATCTAGAGTTAGGCCCGTAACTCTTTTCTCCGCTATTGCACCCTGAAATCATATCAAACAGTTTATTTAGAAAATCAGAACTATGAGGAATTTCCCACGTTTGTAATGTCTAATTCATATAAGTTGGTTTGTACGTTAATTAACGGATGCGCGTAGAGGGAGAGATTAAAAAGGAAAACTAACCTTCTCTTGAGTAAGGATGAAGTTGTCGTGGAAAATGACTGGGCAGTCATCTTTTGTCACCTCCAAAAAGAGGTTTTTTTTGTCATTAATTTTTGGTCTAATAAGTTTCGATCTTCCATCACCAATACTTAATTCCTGGCCTGAGAGTACTTGAAATTAACATTTTCCAAATTAATGTCTTATTATAAAAATGTGATGATAAAATTAAGATTAGAACCTTGAGGTAACAAACAAGAAAGGTGATCATCGCATAAACATATACTCTAGCGAAAAGAGAATTGTATCAGATCAGAACTAGCTACAATTACCGTAGCTTTTTACTGTTGATTCAATTACCAGAGAAATGCAGGCTATATAATAATGCTACATTGACCTTGGTTTTATAATGATGATGTTGCTTACGTCCTTCTCCTCTTTAATACAAGGGGGAATTAGTTTTTGACCCCTATCTTGCATCTTAATTAGTACTAAGGACTACTAGGATATTGAAATTAGTAGTTAGTCCCTCTTGCCTTATATATAATGAAAGCATCCATAAATACATTTATATTATGACCAAACTACCCATCTCAATCAACTAATCTAATTGCTACATTTACGTAAGGAAAATATGGCAGTTTGAATTTTTTTTTCTTTTTCCATAATTCAAATACTTAGTTTCAGGAAGAAGTAAATATAGCATAATTAATTACAATTAAAAAAGGTAGTAAAATCAGAATTTAAATGGACAAAAAACTCTTAAACAGTTAATTTACATTAACAATATCAAACACAATTTTATCACTTGTAACAACTAAATCGTTTTTAAATATAATGATTTTATGCATACTATTATATAAACATTCAACATGTATGTATTAACTAATTATTTGTATACTTAAACTGGTGTTGTAATATCTATTTTTTTATTAAAGTTAAATTATAAATTAGTAAATCGATATAAAAAAATATCAAACATATAATAAACATTTTTCAAAGGGAATATTGTTAATCAAAATACAACAATTAATAAAAATACCACAATTTTGGGGGGAAAACTGTTTAGTGTACAAAGTTTAGTAACTATTATAATATTGACTAGCTTTTTCTTTAATAAATGTTAACAAATTATTATAAAGACATTTCGGGGAAGTGTATCTATCTAGTATAAAAAGTTTAATCAAGATTAAACATATAAACTAGTTTTTTTTTATTAAATATTAGCAAATATATATATACACATACATATTCATGGTAAGAGAATCTGTCTAGTGTACAAGAGTTAATCAAAATTATAAAATTTATTGAAAATATGAGAGGTTTTTAAGTATATGTATCATATACTTAAATGAACAGTTACAAGCAAATTTAGGTTGAAAAAACAAAGCGACGATTAATGATACAACACGAGTAATGAGAGAATTGATTACCTGTTTAGTTGTATATGTAATTTTTATGTTCACTAGGAAGCCGTTTTGCAAACCATCAGGAATCTCATAGGTTCATTGGATTTTATGAGACAGTTATAAATGGAATATTTTCTCCACCACCGATCATTTACCACAAGTTTAATTGCAAAGCAAATACCCCATCATTAATCAACCCTTTTGTAACTTATACAAATAATTAACATGGAACATATCCAAAAAAGCACTAGTCTTAAAAGGTGTAACTCATCCCTAACGGACTTGGAACCAAGCAAGCACCCTACTCCCCCAAACCATGGTGATGAGGACGATGGTGAGGATCGAAGACAGACCAAGATGAAGAAGATGAAATCAAACATGGTGACGACCAAATTAAAACGGCAACGATGATGACGACGAAGATGGCAACAATGATGATGGAGATCACGTGGACAATCCATGGTGGGAAGAGAAGATGAACATGAAATGGAGGAGCAAACGCTAAATAGTGATATTGTGCTGTAATTCGGAGATGAAGATGAGGCCACGAATCTTCAATTGATAATCCATTCCTAGAGGATTATGGTTTTGACCATCTAGGGTTAGGTGTGATCTCATATTCTAACCTTTTTTTATTTTCTGGTATTATTAAATTGTTAAGTTCAATTTTTTTATATGATTTAGTATTTAATTATGGACATTATGAATTGACTTTTTATTTATGGAAGGTTGTAATTTGATTTGAATATTTTTAAACTTGTAAGAGTATTTCAGGGACATATTGTTTTTGTTTTAAACTATTTTCTATTTAATTGTGGTGATAAAATATTTTGACGTTTTAGCTTTTAATTAGGTGCAATTAATTTACGACAAAAAATTAAATTGGAGTATTATTTTAATTTAGTAACAAGCTACTCTTCTTTTATTAATATGTACAACAATATTATATCTAGCGGAACATGTTTAGAATACAAGTTAGGCCAATTACAACTTTTTTTTATTAATGAATAATGCTACACTTATTGGGTATTTTTACCACTTATTCTTATCGGCATGCATTACATGGATTGTATATTCACAAAATATAATAAAAGTACAATCCATGTAATATACCCAGTAAAAATAGGTAGTAAGAATTGTAAGTACGAAAAATATTTTCCTTTATTAATAATTAAACATAATTTTAGGACTGTTTAGATAGTGCAAATATAAATTATATCTTTATAAAGATGATTTAACCGCACTATGAAATTTCACGTATATGTTTGTTATTGTTTGTTTGGTTTGAAAGTGAACTAGAGTATATTTGTGCTGAACGGTACAGTGAAATGAATAATATTTTACAATAGGGCGAAAAAGAATAATATATGACCAACCCAAATCAATATTCTATGGACGCTTTAACTTTAGCCCACTACATAGTTTGGTCAAAAAAAATTCAACAACTAAAAATTAAGTTCAGTTTTCAATTTGAAAATACTAAAAATCAGATCAAATGAGAGGGCTCATTATTATTTTCAAAAATAGGCTTCTTTTAAAAAAATAAAATAGGCCCACTATAATTTTAGCATTCTTATTTAGGTAAATTATAGTCAAGGGCAGATCTGAAATAGTCCAACCCAGTTTATTAGTCTAATTTAAAAAAGGGGAAAAAACAGTACCAGTGTACCATGAACACTACTAGATACGGTAAACTAAGATCATCAATAAAGTACATAAACTATTCTCTTAAATGTATAAGTCAATAATTTTTCCTTGAATTTTTTTTTACATAATTTTACAGTTATAATGTGTTTGATTGATCTTGATTAGAATGTTTCAAATATATAAACCTTATTAAAATCAAAATTATTTGATTTAAATTTAAGGCTTTAAATATTAGACAATTTTTTTTGTTATTTGTTATTCAGTTTGTAAGGGTATACCTATGCCAGGTGACACAGTAAAATGAATAATATTTGACAATAGGGTAAAAGAGAATAAGGTATGATTGATTATAATCAACACACTTTGGCCGGTCTAATTTTAGCCCATGGATTAGTTGGTTTAAAGTTTTGAAAAACAAAAACATAGGTTCAGTCTTTAGTTTTGAAAAATATGACTGTCGTACTGTGAATACCCCTAGATGGGGCGAGATTAGATGGGCAATTAATAATGTGCAAACAAATAGATAAATTTGATCAAAATTTAAAATATTTGATTTTAATTTTAAACAAAATTAATAAGAGAGAAAGTAATTAGGAAGAGTAGAAAATCCATGGAGTGTGTTGTATTACATTGTGTGTGATTGGGTGTATGCGTGTTTAAGGTTGATTTGACACTTCAGTGTGAGTGAGTGTAAGAACAAATGTTTAAAAGTTTATGTGCATTTTAGGGTGTATATATATATATATATATGTTAGGGATGCACCATGAATTCAGTTAATGTGAAAAATGTTTAAGGAATAATTGTCTAATTTACAAAAATGTTATAACTACAATGGTCAAATTTATATATCTGTACGTCACCGTTATCTGTTTGATTATGACATTTTCGTTTGGAAATGCATTTTTATTTTTTCTATTTCCTAAGAGGAAATTATATGTACATAATTTCATAATAATTTTGTTGTAAAGTTAATTCAATATTTACTTTTGAATAGATATAAGAAATTGGGATTCATAATTAATAATTAGTATTTTAATTAATGGATTTCAATGAGTAATATCAAAAACTAATGGTAATAACATAATTTTTTTTTTCTAAAATTTGATCATGTTAAAATTATGTTTTATCTTAAGTAACTTTTAAGAATTTTAATTATGTGTAATTTTTCCGGTTTCTTTCTTATGTTATCAATACCTAGCAAGCATAATTTTAGTGATAAATGTATATTCAGTTATAACATGAATACAACAGTTTTGATAATCATATATTAATATTAATACTAGATTTTAAATATCCATGACACTATTAACATAAAGTTTGTTAACAAGCTAAATGTAATCCATAAAAGCTTCTCCTTCCTCATAACCTTTCTGTTCTGATGCATACAAATTGGAACATCTTCCCACGTAAAAAACTCACAAATAGTATTCTGCAAAAACAAATTTTAAAGAAGAGATTTGTTATTGAATATATCCAATATATATATATATATATATAAAACATAAGAAGATTACAGGTCCATTAGGATAAGTCAAAAATCTTCGATCAAGGTTTTGAGATGCTATGGAGTATGTTGTCCACAACAACAAACGAAATACATCAATCTATGTATAAACTCCTTTCATTTTTTTTACTTATTTACTATTTTATATGAGACGCATGGATTATAAGAGATATATATATAGTAGTGGGATTTAAGAAAGGGGAATTGGGGGAAAATGAAAGTTTGCATATTGTTTTCACCTACGCGACAACACTATTATTCAAATATAAATACATATATGAATGTTTTAAACATTGTTTAATTTTCTATGAGATGAATTATAAAACTGTATTTTAAACATACATATCAATTGTAATTAATATATGTTCCAAAAATAATATTAACATTTATTTATACAAATAATATTACTATTACTACCAACCATCTTTATATATGCGTATGTACATAAAATATCTATTAAATTAAATCAAAGTTGTTCCAAAATTATTAAAAATAGGTAATATATGTAATAACATTTAAACAATAGATATAATTAATAGATATATATATATACAAATTTAAACGGATATTCAAATATATATTTAAACAGATAATTTAGGAAAATAGAATAATACCATATATTCAAATAATATATACAATTTAATTGATTAATTCTGTTTTTGTTATTGTTTTTAATCATAACATGAACATGTATTAACATTAAATATAATTTAATTATATATGTTAACCATTTTTAAAGTTAGTATTAACATAAATAATTTGTTTGAAAAATTACTTAGATATTATATGAACTCATCCAAGTAAACTACTACATATTTTTTTCTAAACAAATAGATACACACACACATATATATATGTATGTATGTATGTATGTATGTATGTATGTATGTCACAATATATGTTTTATTTTTTCGAAAATATTTAATACCATTAATATATATAATTTTTACATTTAAACAGATATTCAAATATATATTTAAAAAGATAAATTGGGAAAATATAATATTAACAGATATTCAAGTGTTTAGTAATATAAATATAAATAAATATATATCATTTCTCGATATAGATAAATAAATATACATTTAAACAGATATTCGAATATATATTTAAACAGATAAATTGGGGAAAATATATTATAAACAGATATTCAAGTGTTTAGTAGTATAAATATAAATAAATTCATATAATTTCTCTAAATAGATAAATAAATATACATTTAAACATATATTCAAATATATATATATATATGTGTGTGTGAACAGATAAATTGGGGAAAAAACATAAATAGATATTCAAATGTTTAGTAATATAAATATAAATAAATTCATAAATTTCTCTAAATAGATAAATAAATATACATTTAAACAGATATTCAAATGTTTATATATATATATATATATGTAAACAGATAAATTGGAGAAAATAGAACATAAACAGGTATTCAAATATATATATGTAAACAGATAAATTGGGGAAAGTAAAATATAAACAGATATTCAAATGTTTAATAATATAAATATAAATAAATTCATATCATTTCTCTAAATAGATATACATTGAAACAGATATTTTATATATATATATATATATATATAACAGGTATAAAATATATATATATATGTAAACAGATAAATTGGGGAAAATAAAAATAAAACAGATATTCAAATGTTTAGTAATATAATAAAATAAATAAATCATATCATTTTCTAAATAGATATACATTTAAAACATATATTTAATATATATATTACATGTGAAATAAGAAATATTTGATACAAATGTTGTAATAGGTAATATATAAATACACACAATACATCTCAATTATATAATATATATATATTAATGGTTTAATACATAATATTTGTTACAAATAATTTCACATGTTGAGTATCAATTTTACATTATATTATTAATAATTATTTGTTACAATATCTATTATATAATACATTTGAAAAATATTAAAAATTAAATTTATTACACTAAATATTTGTAAAAGTTTTTAATTTATAAGTTGATACTAAGTAAAAAAATTATATGGAATTTATAAATTAAATAACCATACAAGTTAACACAGGATAGGATATATGAAAAATCTATTAAATGAATTAAGTATCTAATCAATTAAAAAAAATACTTAGTACTTTCAAGAAGTTAAAACTGGTTATAAAATATTTCCAAAAAAAAACTGGTTATGAAAAAAACTCGTTATTTACATATTTAGAAAATAATATATTTCAAAACATAAATGCATTTTTCAATTAATATACTAATTAATTATGATCCCTAAATTTATGTATGTCATCATTCCTCCCTACAATTATGTATGTCACAAAGCTTTCCTAAAATTCACTCAATGGGTATTCCGGTCATTAGGCCACAAACGTGCAGCTGGATTAAAACCAAAAAACAAATATTTTGAGTCAAAAAGTCAAACTAAGGAGGTGTTACTAATTTCCTATCTTTGGTAGTCCTTAGCACTATATAGTTTAAATTGTGGGGACTTAATCCTAGTTTTCTATTAATACAATTCAACACTTTCTTTGGTACTATGTATGTACTACGATTATCAAAAGGAATTTCCGGCCTTTTCCCATTTTCAAAGGTGGTGTAAATATAAGCCTATTCGATCAGCATTAATTAAGAGATAAAAATTATGTTTGTTTTGTCGCCTTGTAATGCTGAATTGGTTAAAATAAAACATTCGATGTTAAGAGACAAAACGTTCATTGAAAGTTTAATTCTAATAATGTTCTTATTCTTTTTATTGATTGTATATTATTATGATAATAAAAGTAAAATCAGAGATAGGAGGTGATCGAGATGGTTACGTTCCATTTTTTCTGTCTTTAACAAAACCCCGTCATCCGAAATCAAATTAAACCCGTGAATAAATAAAACCGAGTTGGTGACACACAAATCGGATGAGGGAAAAGGCAAATGTAGTAGTTTGACCATACACGTGTTTTCTTTTGCGAGATACTTCATCGGTGCCACGCCACACCAAATTCACGGATAATGTGCGTGGTGGCAGGCAGGCAGGCTGGCTCCGTGAACCACCACCAGCGCAACCACAACCGAACGTCGAAAAAGCAATTAAGAATATTGTATTTGAAAAAGATCGAAGAAAAAGAGGAAACGGAGATTGAAATTGAAATTGAAATTGGGTGACCTGAACGTCGAATTTAAAAAAGTCAAGGTTGAATTTGCCTGCGGAATTGAAAAAGATGATGGAGTTCTCTCTGAGGGCTTTCATTCTACGATCAGATGATTGCAACATGTTCATCCCACTCCCCGTGTCCCACCACCGTAAAATTATTATTATTCTTCTTCTTCCTTTTATTATTGTTATATATATAATAATTATTCTTTTGACTTTGACTTTGACGATATCGTTCTCCCATTATTGAAGGAGAAGGAGAAGGGGCAATTTTGGGAGTTGATAGATATTACGAATGTCCGAGACATGTACGGCCTTTACAGCCATATTTCCCCGACCGGATGTTCCTAAATTATCATCCAACTCTCCTCATCTCTCTTTTAATCTATGAAGCAAGGATATACAGATACATAAATATATGTATTGGATAAGACACTATATCAATAAAATGATATGGTTAAATTAGAAAAATATAGGATACAATACGCCTTGGATAAAGATAATAAAAAATAATTATAATATATTTATATATATATATTTAATTATTCATTTATAAGAATTTTATAATTTTATGAATAATATCATGAATATTCATAAAACTTAAAGCAAACGATTGTACAATTTAATTGCATAATAACTTAAAAGTAGATATAATATTATGACTTGAATACCAGAAGAAGAATAGAGAACGAATAACGATAATCGTAAACGAAGGACGAAGGACGGAGTATTTTGATCGATCGTTTCATCTTCTGATAAAATGGTGGTTGACTTGTTCACTGAACTGTAAAACTTCTGATAAAATGGTGGTTGACTTGTTCACTGAACTGTAAAACTTCTGATAAAATGGTTCACTTGTTCACTGAATTGTAAATATGAAAAGCCTAAGGCTCTTTATTTATATATTAAAGGAATTATTTATTGTTTTTTAGAGATTTATATATTAAAGGAATTATTTATTATTTTTAAAGCGACTCCAATAAAAAAAATTACAAAACTTATCCCGTTGTACCCCTCCCGTATTCTTGCCATACCCCTCCCGTATTACTTATTCCGATATATCTATTGAGTATCCGTGCAAGATATGTATCTGATTCCGATACTCCGATCCTAACTGAAGTATATGTATTTTAGAACTTTTTATAAGGACGAGAGACATGGCCAAGTTCCAGAGAAATAATGATACTTGTTCGGCTACAATCCTAAAAAAAAAGGTTATTATGCAAATTAAAAGTGTTTGTTTGGGTAAATAAATAAAGTGGTCCCAAGGCAATTCATGTTAATCACCCCACCTACCCACGTCACCCAAATTATTTTTATCTTATTTTATTGAGCAATAAAATATATTTTTATCGACATATATTATATAAATTGAATTTTTAAAAAATATAATCCATATAATGCACCAATAGATGGTAAAAGTCTTAGATGTAAATTTTTTTTGTTTCTTTCAAATGTTAGGAAGAGCCCTCCTCCTATTATTACTATTGTCCATAAGTGTTTCTTTTCTGGGCGAAATTTTCTGAGACTAAATCTAATGTATCTTTTCTTTTCCTTTTTAATTTTTATTTTTATGGACTAGAAATTTTAGAGATTCGTTTCACCACTTAAAGGTTAAAAGATTCATGCTAATTTAACTATATTTTTTTTATTTAAAAATAATATAAATATAAGGACAAAATTAAAAACACAAATTAGTAGCATAACCGTAAACGGGCACTTTTGGTTTATAATAATATAAAAAAAAATATATTTATTTTAATAAGTTTACTGCATCGATAAACTAAACTTTATTAATACAACAATCGTAGACCAGAAGAATTACAATATTATATTTTAACTCACATATGGTTCCTTACCACAACACTACCTCTTAGAGCATCTCCAATGGTATAATCAAAATAACAATTATAATCAATTTTAACAACGTTGGCTAAAAACACTACCCGAATGGCATAGTTAAATTTAGCAATCTTTTAACCAATAACCAAATCTCATTTGTAATCAAAGTTAACAACATTCTTCAATAACCAAAATGAGGGACACACTAATTCTATTGGCTAAAAGAAAATCTTTTTAAATTTAGATAATATTTTCCTCATTTTTTCGAAACAAAATTCAGATTGATTATTTTGTGGTCAATCAATATAAATGGAACCTACAAATTCGATTATTGAGAAAAAATAGCCATTGAAAAAGTCTACATTTTTAACTTTAACAATTTACTAAATAGATAATCAAAAATATTTTGATTATTCAATTTTGATTATTTCATTAGAAATGTTCGTAGTCCCTAAAATTTTAAAACACTAACATCAAGTCACCAAATAATAAATATAAAATATTATACATTTATATGTATCTATAGCTCATGATTATTACAATAAAGATGTATCTAAACGAAACAAATATAAAAATTACAAAATATCTGTAGTTTACTAAATCTATATAAAGAACATATATTAGAAATTATTTTAAACTAACATAGAAATGCAAAAAAAAATATATGAACTTAGCTGGAATAATATTTTAGATGAAAAAAAAATAGAAAAACACCGTAATTGTATTTAGTATAAGAATACAGGATCTAAGGGTGTTTAAGGCCAATCTGAAAACCGACCGAATGTATCGAACCAATCCACAAAACCTCAAACCAAAAATAAATAAATAAATAAATCAAAAATGAAAAAATTGAACCAAAACCGAATAGTTCGGTTAGGCTCAAGGCTGGTTAGTTCAAAACCGAATTTAATTTTGAATATACACTCAAAACGACATCGTTTAGCATAGTCAAAAACTATGTTATAAAAATGCATATGGCTCTCTTAATTTCTTTTTGGTTTTTATTTTCCCTTAATTGGTTTTATTTTTTGTTTGTAAATTGTATAATCATATTCTTAGATTAAAATCAACTTCAGATCTATGAGGGTTAATTTGTTTGCTTCTATTTCTAAATTGTATAATATATTATGTTGTCTATAAATGATATGTGAGGTTTAGTTTATGAAATTGAGTTAAAGTTTCATAACAATTCATAAACTCATGCATGTTTGATCGATTAACTTCCACGTGAACTTACTTTTTACTTTCTTGTGAACTTCAGAAATATAAACTTAGTATATTAGTTTGGTACTCCACTTTTCATTCGGTACCCCATTGTTTTTAGCACAGTTTTGTGCCATTGTTTTGGTGTACCATTTTGTGAATTTTATTAAAAAAATATATGTAAAAACCAAACCAAAATATTTTGTTCAAATTTAGAAAATTTATAAACCAACACTAAACTTTTACATTTAGTTTAAGTTTGAGGTACCATCCCTGACCGCAACTGAAAACACTCTTAATATTGCCTAATGGAGTAATGGTACTGGGATAAAATATGTGTCCGAAATTTTTATTTGATGCGAAAAGTATGACTCGCACGATCTTTTGAAAATTTAATAATACCTCTTTCACTCTTAACTTTTTTGATGCGAATTTGTAATTTTCATGTCTAAAATTAAAAGTCCTGTATAACACAGTTATGACACAAGTGGAGAGAAATAGATGCTAAATGAGATAAAAGTACTAGTTCATAGCACATTCAAGTAATTTCATTAAAAATAAAAGAAAAATAAAAGCACGTTCATTTTAGAGTCATGGAACCAACCGTCTTCATTTAATTAAAAATACATATTTGACTTTTTATATTCTTTTAAGAATGCACTAATTTTTATCATAATCAACAATAGTTCAGAAAAAAACTTGCTTGTATAAATAGTTTAGGTATGGTCATTATAAGAAAGTAGGACTCTTGATTTAAAAAAATTCATATTAATGAAGTTTAATCCATCTGGACAGAATAAAACAATTCCATCTATTAAGCTACATTTGACACGCAGGATAAGAAGACGGAATATGATAACTTTATCCTCTCTCATGTTTGGTGTTCGTCGGGATTAAATATCCAAACAAATTATTTATCCCACTAAACATTTTTATCCCACCAAGAGAGGGATTAATGAATCCCATGTAAGAGGTAGGATTGTTTCATCTTGCCTGAATGGGATTAAATAATCCTATTTGACTCTTTAATTCGGCACGTCAAACACACCCTTTGGTAAGATTTGTTAATCCCTTTATTGGCGAGATAAGAAACTTTAGTGGGATAAATAATTTACCCGAATATCCAATTTCGACAAACACCAAACATAAGATAGGATAAAATTATCATATCTCATCCTTTTTTCCTGCACGTTAAACGCGGCCTAAAAATCAGTAGTGAAATTTAATTTGAGATTCACATGTGAGAAAAGAGGAGATGAAGGATTGAAGAAATGGCAAAATCACTCGCAACTCAAGGATATAAGGAAGCCAGGACAAATACCATAGAGAGCCCAACGGCCATGGTGGAAGAAACGAATTAAGAAAAATAATAGTTGTAAAGAAATGGACCCAAGGAGTAGATGGGGATTCATGTTTCCCTTTCTCTTGTACCGATGGGTTTTGAAGAATGAATGAGAAGATGAAAAATGAAGAACATGACATAAACATCATTCAGCAAGAGAGACGCAGCAGTCCACATTAGAGGCAGAAACGGAAGAAACACAATATAATATAACAGCTACATTGCTAAAGTGCTTCATTATAGGGCGGGCATAACTTTGATTCCAAATAATCACCCACTTGTTAGTATGATAATAAAAGTCTAATAACATACAAAATTTATGTAGCCCCGTCAGCCCACAATACATGTTTATACATTTAAACTAGAATAAAATGCTTATCCTAACCAAGTCTATGCAAGCTCCTAAACCATGGTATAAATGGATTTGAGCTAATAATGCATTCAAAACCAAATCACAATTCAATCCCTGAGGTAAACACATCTATGGATGATCAACTTCTATTCTTTGGTACAAAAATATAAGTGTTTGAAGATGCACGCTAAACTTTACCTAAGAACAATTCTATTACTAAAAGATAAGCAAGTAGAACACTGATGCGAGAACTAGAACTACCACTAGATACATTTTTACCCAGAGCGGTTCCCCTGGTAGTGGAGAGGGGGAACGAGAAAAGAAAGAAAAGAAAAGAAGGCGTTAGTTTAGTAAAGAAGGCGTCAGTTTAGTGAAGAACAGAGTTTGCAACAGGACAACAGCAACACAGCCTAAAGCAGCAAGAAAACAAATGGAAAAACAACCAGAAACCCAGAAAGCTGAAATCTCTTGAACAGGGAGATCTAAAACAGAATATGTTATATACACCCCTCCTTCAAGTTTCAAGTTTGGTGTGAACAAGTGGAATTGAAAAACGGGAAAATTGCAGTCACCGAGTTAACAACAATGAAACAACCTTAAATTTATGTGGTGTTTTGGCTCAAAATACATAACATACACTAATAACTCTAAGTTTGCCAATGGGAATTGCATTGTGAACAAAATATTAATATTAATCATTAACAGATGCTCATTTTTTGTATTCTGCTCCTCTCGTTTCTCAATTTGATTTAGATGGTCCGACTGCCCCTAACTGATCCTCAACTTAATGCAAACAGTGAGGGAGCTTTATGTCCAAAAGTCAAGCTGGGATTAGAGTTATTATTAGAGATTCTTTCTATCACAAGGAAATTGATTTTTGAGGAGGCGGAACTCATTTACCAAATTAAATATAACCTAAAAGTTACCATTTTCTTTCCCTTTTCCGGTGCAAATTCATCACAAATGGGAGGCTAAATTTAACAAGTTAGCCTACTTTTTTACCATAACCGGTGGAGATGGCCTTACAATTGACATGCGTGGGTTCATTTATATTCTTTCTTCTTCTTTTTCTTTCTTTCTCTTGCCCCTCTCTTTTCAACATGCGTGGCCTTACAATTTTGCTCGCATATAGACGGGCCTTAATGTATTATTGAGGTACAATAGTAATCTCTAACATAATCACCAAAAAAGGTAAGAGAGAGAGAGAGAGGGGTGTTCAAACTTCAATCCACAACATTGACTACATGGTACCATTTATTACAGATTAGATGTAATTTTGTTCCAGCAGATACCTGAAATATAATTGCTAATTCAACAAGGGAGCAAGCTGCAGCTAAGGCATTGGTCCTCATAGCTTGGCAAATAAAGGTTTTCTCTTCTGCCTTTGGGCGGAGATTGCCTCAGTTAAATCGTCTGACAAAAGCACGGCAGAGTTCCACGTAGCAACATAATCCAAAGCTTGATCTACACTCATGTCCCTACTTCTTAGCAACACTGTTTTTGTCCCAGTGACAGCAAGAGGAGATTTTGCAGCAATTCCTGCCATAAGCCACAAACACTCAACAACAACAACAACAACAACAACAGGGATTCATGCAGTATTTTGGAGCAGTTGAACTTCAACCAATGGGAACCATATTAACATGTGTTGTACCAACAACAATCACCTCAAGTTTGTGAGACTTGACTCTCTTATTTCTACACTCTTATATTGAAACCAAGACCAACAAGCCCCCTAATACAATAGCTAGTTAACTTTGTGTCACTATTATCGGAACAATTTATCTTTGTATATTTCCATTTGTTCCCTTCTGTTCACATATATTTTCTGGCTCTGCTGCTATTTACTTAATCAACTTAACAATGTCTAGATGGCGTTCCTCTTACTTTGGTTGACCATATTGCAATGAAGTGATGGCCCTAACATTACAACTTGTTCTATACAAATTCATCCACACACAACCATAACATAAAGGTTGAATTTCAATTATATTTGAGTTCTTTACGCGTTATTATTGTATTCTACAGGCTGGTATCAATTCAATTAGGTTACATTAGCACAAATAGAAATTGGAAAAAGTAACTGCAGTACATGACTATGTGGGAAATCATCATTTCTGAACCAACTTACCCTCAGCCAGAGCTCTAAGACCTTCTTCCATGGCAGCCTTGGAAGCAAAAACCTTAGAAACGAGTCCCAATTGCTTAGCCTCCGTACCCGAAAACCTCCTTGCAGTTAAAGCCAACTCCATGGCGTTACCATACCCAACAATACTCGGCAACCTCTGAAGTGATCCTAGATCAGCCGTGATCCCCAAATCAACTTCCTTCACTGAAAAGAACGCATCCTCCGTACAAAATCTAATGTCACAGGCTGTGATTATATCAACTCCCCCACCAATACACGCCCCGTGTACACCTGCTATCACCGGTTTACGGCACCTTTCGATTGCCGTAACGGCGTCCTGCAAACCCTTGATCTCTCTCCGGAGGCGTTCTCCTGTGCGTCCACGCTCTGTTGTTGATTTTTCAGTTCCGGTGATTGATTTTAAGGTACTGAGATCGATGCCGGAGCAAAAGTGGTCACCGTTGCCGGAAAGGACTATAACGCCGACGTTAGGGTTTAGGTCGAGGGATGTAAGGGCTTTGGGGAATTCAATGAAGAAGTCGCCGGATAGAGCGTTGAGAACCGACGGTCGATTGAGGTATACGTTGCATACCAGAGAGGTTGGGGTTCTCTGATATATTTCTAGGGTTTTGAATTTTTCCATAGTTATGCAGCGAACCCAGGAAAACTGAATTTTAAGATAAAAAATGATACGAAATAGGCAATGGCAAATAGGGTTTGGAGGAGTGTTATATTTATTATTGAGTCGTAACTTGTATGTTTAGAAGATGTATAATAAATAATTTAAATGGTTATTATACTTTCAATTTAATATTATTTTGAATATTAAATTTTAAAATGAACAATTTTAATTATTTAATTTTAGAGTGAATACTACTTTAATTATTTTGTCAAATATGACTCCTAAATTTGATACATTTACGTGGCACAAGATTTTTGTAAGATCATTTTAGTTATATTGCAATAAAAAGATATTTTTCTTTGATAATTCTCGCCAAAATGATACATACACAATGTATATAACATAGCAATATTTTCAACAAATAGTGTGAGTTGGATTATCTTATAATCAAAATCATCAAAATACGCTCAAGTGAAGTCATGTGCCTTACACATAATTTATTCTATTCAATTTAACATTCATATTGGAAGGAATGACCAAAGTGTAAAGTGATATACACTTTAAAGTTAGATAGTCAAAGTGATTCATTTTAAAATTTGATGGTCAAAGCGGTTCATTTTAAAATTTGATTGTCAAAATAGTATTAAATTAAAAGTTTAATGATCATTTGAATTGTTTACTTGTAAAATATAATAAGGATATAATCCATTTAATACACTCGATAGAAATAGGTGATAAAATTTATAAATTTAAAATGCATTTTATTATTATTATTTTTCTACCAGACGAGGCTAAAGTTCCTACCAAGAGTCCTACCGGAAGTTGAACCCAGCTAGATTCAAAGTCGAGAGTGCTAACCACTACACCATAGAACCACTTTGTGTTGCAAGAATGGTTTGAAGATATAATGAACCAATTCCAGGTAATTATACATACCTTATACATAATAATGATTATTATTAGAGTAAGCTAATGCAAAAAATCTCTAAAGATTATATATAATTTTTATGTAAATTTTTTTATAAAATAATTTTACATATAAATTATACACATTTTTATTTTGTGTTCAATAGTTTTTGTAAGTCCTGGGTAAATTTTGAGTGGACCACTAATATATAAAAGAATGGAAAATCTCATACCAATAGTCTTTCTTTGATTTTATAGTCACAATAAATATTGTTTTGTACGTCTTAATGAGAAAATTATCAAATCTAATTTTTTTAAAAAATTAAAAACTTGAGTGGAGAGAAAAGTAAAGTGGAGAGAAAAGAGAGGTAGCCTAAGGCTACTTGGGGCCCTAGGTAAGATGTGTTGAACTGGAGTTTTTTATTTTTAAAAATTTTAATGAATTAATACAATTTGTGATAAGTGACTTTTTGGTTTAATAATCTATTTCAAAAACTATATAAGATATAAAATTAAGTTTACATATGGCATAACTAACTAAGGCTAGTTTGATAAAAGAAATAATTAATAAAAAATAATGACAAATATATTTGGAGATAGGCACAAAAAATAATTTTACGAAAAATTATAACATGTTATCAAATCACTCATTTCATTTTTTAATTTTTTATCACGTGAGCATTTTTTTTTCTTTTTAAAAAAATGGATGTTTAAGTATCTCAATTTAATTACAAACAAATGAAACCCCACCCCAAACTCTCATCGGTGAGACTCAAGTGGGCATCTCTTCAAATAGGCTAACTCTATTTCTTAGCATGTACAAATAAGATATTATGAAACAAATGCCACTTTGATTGTTTGTGAAAATTGATCAGCTCAAAAGAGTAATAAACAAAAATTTAATTAAGAATATGCGAGAGAATTGATACCAAATAATAAGACACTAAAAATATGTTTGTTGAAAAAAGGAAAAAGGGAGAAAATATGGAACTATTCGGGGGATATAGTTGTCAAAGACCCATAATCACTTGTTTTTTGTGATTAAAAAAATAAAAACAGGCCTACAATTACTATACTATCAATGGTGTATATATACATAAGATTTAATGTAATTAACATTCATACATATTACTATACATACCTAACATGTAAGTGAGCCCCTTAACTATCACCAGGTCCTAGGCAATTACTTATAGAGTTGTGTTGACCTTGAAGGTCTTAATCTTATTTTGATAATAACAATAAATTAATCATGTGTAATTTAACATGTTCTTGATATAAGATTATAGTTTTCTTATTTGGAAAATCAAGAATAGCATGATTGCTCAAAGGGAGTTTAACAAAGATCATTCAATCAATATCCGATCAAGTCAACGAAGCATTCAACTAAAACCGATTTATCCGAATCAAGATCATTCTTCTACAAGCGTTGGACAAGACAAGAAGATCAATCTCATCACTCACAAGCTAGCAATGCATTTCATGAAGCATAAAATATCAAGGATTACATACTAAAGCTTCAAGGGAAAAGCTTCAAGGGAAGAATCAATTTGAGGAAACAAATCGAAGCATTCGAAGACTCGTCTATTCGGTAATTGAGTGTTTGCTTAGGATTAATGTAAAGTTTCTTAATTGATTGATTATATAGCTCAAACGTATTCTTGCATATTTTAAAGATTGATTCAAACTAGCTTGAAATTGAATTTATTTGAAAAACCTCATTTTACAAAAACCGAGTTTCAAAATAAATCATATTAATTTTAAATGATCATATTTTAAGCTATAATAAAAATGGGTATCTTAGAAACATATATTTGAGGTTCAAAAATCATTAGAATTTTATTTGGAACTAAATTATTAAATTGGAAAAATATTTTTATTTTTCGTTTAAAATTCGCTCAATTTTTGCCCAATTTTAATCTAACGGTAAAATGGAGGCCTTCCCGAACTCCGATCATTCTGAAATTTTTACAGTAGTTAGACAACATCTCCTGGCAATTTTGACTAAAATTTGAGCATGATCCAACGGTCAAATTGGGATAAATTAACAAAACAAGTTTGAATTTTTGTGTCAAAACTAGCTGTTGGAAACTTTGAAAATGTATACCTTGGAGCCAAAACCTCTCTTAATCATCCCCAACGGCCATATGATTTTGTAAGCTATAAATATGATGTCTTAGACATGTTTTAACACACTTGAATCATTCTACAAACTTATTTTACATATATACAAAGTTATTCAAGTATTATTGATCATATTCTTCATTTTTGAGCTATATATTTTGATCAATTTTGATATCTCTAGTGTGAGCTTCAAATTGTATTCTTTACACACTTGAGAGAGTTATTGTAAATTGGTGTGAATCACCAAACAATTTTGTATTCAATTGTGAGAGGAAAATCTCATAGGAAAAACAAGAAGGTAAATTCTTGTTTAGAAATTGTGAAAGGTAAATTTCACAAGGTTAGCAAGAGGGTATCTTGTGAGAGTATTGTGGTGTAGCAATACTTGTAGAGTGTGTGAGACAACACTTGTAGAGGTTTGATCTTCACCCGGAAGGAGATCGGTTATAGTGGAAGTTCTCGGGGAACTAACCGAGCGCGGAGTAGGGGGAACAAGCCGAACCGTGTGGACAAAAAATCTTGGACTTCGATTGGTTTAATCTTTCTTACTCAATCTCTTTATTTACTTGCTATATTATTGTTTGCTTGAGATTGTTTATTTTCTTGATTGTTTATTTGATTGCATTCCTTGATAATTTGTTTTGTAAATTTGTTTTACTTAAACATTGTTAGAAAAGTTTTAAATTCCGCATTAAGTTTTAAAAACCCTATTCACCCCCCCTCTAGGGTATTTTCCGACCTACAATTGGTATCAGAGGTTGTACTCTTATTTTGATTTAACAATCTTAGAGTTTACGATCATGTCTATATATCAAGGAACCGGTCTTTCCGAAGGTCTCTCTACCCATAGACCACCTCTATTTGATGGTAAAAATTATAGCTATTGGAAAAATAGAATGAGCATATTTTTACAATCTAGTGATTTTGAACAATGGAGAGTTATAGTTGAAGGACCCTATGAAATTAACAAAAAGGATAATAATGGAAAAATTGTTCCTAAGAAAATGTCCGAGTATGATGAAAATGATATTAAGAAAATTCAATATAATGCCAAAGCCTTAAATGCTTTAAATTGTGCATTAAGCATGGATGAATATAACAAAATTTCTAGTTGCAAAACGGCTAAAGAAATTTGGGATAAACTTGAGGTTACCTACGAAGGAACCACTCAAGTTAAAGACGATAACATAAATATGCTTGTTCATGATTATGAATTATTTAAAATGGAGCCTAATGAATCTCTTGCTTCCATGTATAGTAGATTTTCTATTATTACTAATGATTTAGATCTTCTTGGAAAGGTTTATTCTAATGAAGATAAAATAAGAAAAATTCTTAGGATTCTTCCAAAGAAATGGCGACCGAAAGTGACGGCGATTCAAGAAGCAAAGAATCTCAAAACACTTAGCATGGACGAGCTTTTGGGTTCACTTAAAACCCATGAGAAGGAATTGGCGAGAGAAGAAGAAAGTGATTCAAAAGCCAAAAAGTCACTAGCTCTCAAAGCAACTCAACTAGAAGATGATGAGGAGTTGATGGTAGGAGATAAGGATATGGCTCTCCTTTCTAGAAAATTCATAAAATTTCTAGCTAAGAAGAAGAAGTTTCAAGGAAAAGGAAATAACTTTGATTCTTCATCAAGAAGGAACAATGATCGATTTATTCAACCAAGAGTTGAAAATGAGGAAGAAAAGAAATGCTTCCATTGCCATGAACCGGGACATTTCAAAACAAATTGTCCGGTTAAAAGGAAAGAAAGAAGAGATAAAAGAGACAAAGCATTCAAACAAGTGAGACATGCACTTAAAGGCACTTGGAGTGATTCCGAAGAAGGTGAATCCAATGGCGATTCAAGCGACGAGGAAACGGCAAATCTTTGCCTTATGGCAAGAGATGACGAGGTACATTCTTCTTATGACTCATCTAGTGATGATAATTCCTCTATTAATAATGATATACATGATGAGAATGACTATGAAGAATTATATGATATGTTTGAGGAATTGCATAAAAAATTTAAAAATTTGTCTAAAATGTATGCAAGCCTCAAAAAGGAAAATTTGATTATTTCTAGCAAGTGTGAAAACTTTGAAAAAGAAAATGTATTTTTGAAAAATGAAAACAAAACCTTGAAGAAAGGAAAAGAGAAAGAAACTCCAAACTCACTTGTACTAGAAAATGTCAAATTGAAAGATCAAGTGGATGACTTAACTAATAGTCTAGCCAAGTTCACCAAAGGAAAGGATAACTTGGATAAATTATTAGGAATGCAAATGTGTGTTTTTGACAAAGCCGGTTTGGGTTATAACCAAATTAATAACCAAAAGGATTACAAAAATTTCTTCAAAACATACACACCACATAATCCCACTAATCTTTGCTCATTTTGTGGAAGAAATACTCATAGTGCACATTCTTGTTATTACAAAGAAAAGAATTTTGCTAAGAACAAACTTGCTTGGATTCCTAAAGGAACCACTATGTATGCTAACCCCAAAGGACCCAACTTATTTTGGGTACCAAAAGAGAAGTTGCTTAAGATTTTGGTGTAGGTTTGCCTAAGAGCAAAAGCTAGCAAAATAAAATGGTTATTGGATAGTGGATGCTCGAAATACATGACGGAAAAAAAAAAAAAAAAAAAAAAAAAAAAAAATCTTAAGTCTAACTCCTAAACAAGGAGGCAACGTCACATTTGGAGGCAACGCCAAAGGCAAAATCATTGGTATAGGTAAGATTGGTAATAAATCTTCTTATATTAATATTGTTCTACTTGTTGACGGTTTAAAACATAACTTTCTTAGTATTAATCAATTGTATGATAAAAGTTATGAAATTATTTTTAAATCCGAATGTTGCATTGTTAAAAATATTAAGGATACTTCTATCTTGTTTATTTCTTATAGATCTAATAACGTATATATTCTTGAACTTGATGATTTGTCTCAACAAGATGTTAAATGTTTATCATGTTGAATGATGTTTCTTGAATATGGATTTAATTCATAAGTTATCTAAAAATGAATTAGTTAAATGGTTGCCCAAAATTAAATTTGTTAAAAATAAAATTTGCGATACTTGTCAACTTAGTAAACAACACAAGTCTGTATTTTACATGTTATTATAAACTAACAATAATTTTGCAGTCTAAAAATCATTATCTGTTATTCAATGAAAAGAAGGGAAAATAATCTGAAGATCATCAGAATCAAAATTCAAAACAGCATCGAGACTAGAAGAAGAATTATCAACAAAATTATGCTCTATATCTAATAGAGTTGTCCAATCAGGACTCGATGGCTCGGCAACCTCCGCAGCAGTACCACTTTGAGAAAATTGCGATGAATAGCCTTCCAAAGCAGCTTGGTAATCTGAGATAGTCGGATATACCGGCAAACCCACATTAGTTAGAAAAGCACTATGGTCTAAAATATTTTCGGTAGTCGGAAGAATTTCAGGTGCAACATTTTCTGCTAACGATAGGAGCCCTGTAGAACTTATAGGAGGAGCAAAAGAAAAGCTTTGGTTAGCACTAGAAGACTCTCCTAATCGAGCCTCTAATGTTGTCACTCGTGATTGCAAAGCCTCTAACGCTGTCACTCGTGATTGTAACTCTTGTACCTTTTGTTCAAGAGAAACAATGAGTGCAGTACAGCCTTTACTAGGATTCTCGACTCTCGCTTTAGCTTCAAAAAGAAATGAATAGAGAGTCTCAAGATATTGATGTTGAGGAATTTCTTTTAAAATATTTGCAACACTATTTACCCCAAAAACGGTGAAGATTGTACGATAATCTTGACGACTAATCACATCCATAAAAATTTGTGCATATTCACAACATGGCTTACATTTCTTGCGTTTATAAGTGCAAGCAGCACAAGACGAACCTGTACAACGGAAGGTATTCGACATACTTGTGATTTGCTTTCTCTTACTCATGGGTACCTCCTATAGAAGTTATAAGAAGAAAATGGATCTCGAGGAAGACAACAAGAATGAGGGGATAAGAGGCAAAGCAATTAAAAGAATCCCGAAAATGAAAAGGTGTCATCTTAAAAAGTCAAAAATACAGCGCCCCCTGCGTGCATCTAGAGTCCACCGCCCTAGCACGGTCTAGATTCCTCTTTGATGTTGACATAGGGGGAGAAAATGTGTGTAATGTTGATGCTGCGGTAAAAGGTAAGAATTTTTTTGCTGCAGTAAGATTTTTTTTTGCTGTGGTAAGAGTTTTTATACCGACTTTAAATATTGTGGTAAGACTTTTAAATGCTTTATGTCTTTAATATTCATACTTGTTTTATTTTGCATGTTATATTTCGTGTTTTGACATTTTATTGAGCCATTAAAAAAAAAAAAAAAAAAAAAAAAAAAAAAAAAAACAAAAATGGCAAAAGATGGAGAGGCATACACACCTTGGCCTCATAGATGAAGCACTCTTGGAGTTACCATTTTCTCTCCGTGGCCTTGATCCCTTTTTGATGTTGCCATAGGGGGAGAAAATGTGTGTTGGTGACAATTAATGTTGGTAAGACCATTAATTGTTTTATGTCTTTAATATTGACAATTGTTTTCTTTTGAAAATCTTATTTGAGATCAAAATTCTTTTATTAATTTTTAAAACTATCTCAAATATTTGTAATGCTTTTAATAATCTTTTATTTTATCTATGCATAAATTGAGGGGGAGCATATTTCAATTATTCATATGCTATTTATGCTTGTTATTGAAAACACACATTAATTTATTGTCATCATCAAAAGGGGGAGATTGTTGACCTTGAAGGTCTTAATCTTATTTTGATAATAACAATAAATTAATCATGTGTAATTTAACATGTTCTTGATATAAGATTATAGTTTTCTTATTTGGAAAATCAAGAATAGCATGATTGCTCAAAGGGAGTTTAACAAAGATCATTCAATCAATATCCGATCAAGTCAACGAAGCATTCAACTAAAACCGATTTATCCGAATCAAGATCATTCTTCTACAAGCGTTGGACAAGACAAGAAGATCAATCTCATCACTCACAAGCTAGCAATGCATTTCATGAAGCATAAAATATCAAGGATTACATACTAAAGCTTCAAGGGAAAAGCTTCAAGGGAAGAATCAATTTGAGGAAACAAATCGAAGCATTCGAAGACTCGTCTATTCGGTAATTGAGTGTTTGCTTAGGATTAATGTAAAGTTTCTTAATTGATTGATTATATAGCTCAAACGTATTCTTGCATATTTTAAATATTGATTCAAACTAGCTTGAAATTGAATTTATTTGAAAAACCTCATTTTACAAAAACCGAGTTTCAAAATAAATCATATTAATTTTAAATGATCATATTTTAAGCTATAATAAAAATGGGTATCTTAGAAACATATATTTGAGGTTCAAAAATCATTAGAATTTTATTTGGAACTAAATTATTAAATTGGAAAAATATTTTTATTTTTCGTTTAAAATTCGCTCAATTTTTGCCCAGTTTTAATCTAACGGTAAAATGGAGGCCTTCCCGAACTCCGATCATTCTGAAATTTTTACAGTAGTTAGACAACATCTCCTGGCAATTTTGACTAAAATTTGAGCATGATCCAACGGTCAAATTGGGATAAATTAACAAAACAAGTTTGAATTTTTGTGTCAAAACTAGCTGTTGGAAACTTTGAAAATGTATACCTTGGAGCCAAAACCTCTCTTAATCATCCCCAACGGCCATATGATTTTGTAAGCTATAAATATGATGTCTTAGACATGTTTTAACACACTTGAATCATTCTACAAACTTATTTTACATATATACAAAGTTATTCAAGTATTATTGATCATATTCTTCATTTTTGAGCTATATATTTTGATCAATTTTGATATCTCTAGTGTGAGCTTCAAATTGTATTCTTTACACACTTGAGAGAGTTATTGTAAATTGGTGTGAATCACCAAACAATTTTGTATTCAATTGTGAGAGGAAAATCTCATAGGAAAAACAAGAAGGTAAATTCTTGTTTAGAAATTGTGAAAGGTAAATTTCACAAGGTTAGCAAGAGGGTATCTTGTGAGAGTATTGTGGTGTAGCAATACTTGTAGAGTGTGTGAGACAACACTTGTAGAGGTTTGATCTTCACCCGGAAGGAGATCGGTTATAGTGGAAGTTCTCGGGGAACTAACCGAGCGCGGAGTAGGGGGAACAAGCCGAACCGTGTGGACAAAAAATCTTGGACTTCGATTGGTTTAATCTTTCTTACTCAATCTCTTTATTTACTTGCTATATTATTGTTTGCTTGAGATTGTTTATTTTCTTGATTGTTTATTTGATTGCATTCCTTGATAATTTGTTTTGTAAATTTGTTTTACTTAAACATTGTTAGAAAAGTTTTAAATTCCGCATTAAGTTTTAAAAACCCTATTCACCCCCCCTCTAGGGTATTTTCCGACCTACAAGTTGGACCGGCTTTGTATACACATTCAATTTACGCATTAATGAGTTGAAATATGATTTATGCAATAATTGGAGTAGTAAAAATTTTATACATTTCTTACATGACAATGTATTTACTCAACTATTGAAAATTTCTAAGCCAATAATACTATTCCAACTAAGCCATATCTAAAATTCACGATTCATAATTATTTTAGAATTCTATTAGTTTTCTAAAATACCTTATCAACTCGTTAATATATGTATTAAATTAATAAATGGCTTACCAACTCATTAGTATGTAAAATCAATGTATAAAAATACACACCTTGTTTTCCACAGTCATGAGCGTAATGCCTTAACAAACTTGAAAGAGTTTAACTACATGATTTTTTCGAGACGATGTGAGAGAAGTGTTAATTCTTTATAGAAGAAGTCATATAGCGAGCAAATATATTGGTAGATCGCGGAGCAGGGATGAGAATTGGTGCGATAAAAACTGAAATCAACTAAAATTATTTTAAAAAAATTGGTCTTGATTTGACATATTTAAATGTCAAAAACCGTAAATACCGACATTGTTTTAATTTTTCAAAAACCAAAATACCAAAACTCAAGATAATGAAAATACCAAAATAAAGGTAAATAATAAATTTAACTATATTAAATCAGCCATATTATTTTAAGACAATGTCTTTACATGTCGGTTTAAAATTTTGTATAATTTAATACTTTTATGTTAGTGAAATCATTATAACTTATATGTAAAGACATGAAATAATATACTAGTATTATTTGCATTGAGAAAAAAACATGCTAAAAATAAAATTAACTATATATACCAAAAAACCGAAATAAGTAAATTCTGAACATACACCGAATAATACTAAAAAAACCGAAAATTTCAAAAAACTGCATGGTATGGTTTTGGTTTGTGTTTTGAAAAACCAAAATTGAATATACCGAAAACCAAAATTATCTAACATCATGCTTTTGATTTTGGTATAGGCTAATTACCGAATCAAACTGACCGATTCTCACCCCTATTAAAAGGGACAAAAAATAGTGAAACGCATAACATTTTTTCTTTTCTTTTTTTTAACTAGATAAACACATATGGGTAAAGTGACTTTTGTTATTGTTTAGGGTCAATTGTATTTTGGCACTCAAAATTTATAGTGAAATTGATTTAATACCCACTATTCTTAAAAATTGAAGTTGGGCACTTATTTTTACAATACTATCTATTCAACCTATTTGACAATTAGGTTAGTGAAATAAATGGGAAATTGCCCAAAATACCCTTGACATATGGACTTATATCCATTCCTTCCCAAGAACACACCTAACCCTCATTTTTTCCATACCTCAATTTAAAAACAAAGCACATATATGTTTGGATAGTGCTCAATCCACTTGAAATAGATCTAAAAAATAGAAAGAGTTTACCATGAAGATTGGATTGGATACTAAGTTGATAGTGAAGACTAGGGTATGAAGACTAAAAAGGTCAAAGTTATAATTATTGGTGGCATCAAAACTAATGTTTCTACCAGAAAGTCGACGACTATATAGACTACTTCCACTATAAATATGGCATTCTTTTTGAAAATTTTATACTATCATTGCCACTAGCCTGATCAATTTTTCCATTTTCACAATTTCCACCATCGTTGCACAATTTTTCTCTATCTGTGCAACGATTGATGGGTATTATTACTGACCCCGTGTGGAGGGGTTTGTGATGAGGGTAAATTTTGGTTCAATAAAGTCAATGGGCTAACACCCCGTGTGGAGGCCGCGTTAGCAAATGTTGTAGGCCCCACTAGTGACCTAGCAGGTATGTATAGTATAAAAGAAATGAAAGCATATGGTCTTACACCCTCGACTTTCAAGCACTTAAAAGAACTGGCGAAAATTGTGAAATAAGATTCCAGGGCTCTAGGATGTTTATTACAGGGTGGTGTAGTGGAACAATTGGGTTCAACAGTATTCTCTGATGACAGGACACTCCAACTGCTAGCAGAACACCATGCCAGCATTAAATGCAATTCAGCTACCACGGCAATGTGGTTGGAGTAAAAATAAAGTAAAATTCAAGTGCTAAGTATAGGCCTAGCTTACCCACAATGGCAAAAGATTACATGAGACTACAGCCCTAGTTTTAGGAGATAGAGTAGGCAAAAAGCCTCATGTGTAATATAAGACATTTACTTCTTCAGAAAAGGGGTAGAGGGTTGATTTAACTTTGAAAATGGAGTATAATAACTCAAGAACTTGTAACAAATAGATCTATAGAGAATATTCAATCAAGCATTCATTGTCCTACAATCTACGCACTCGTTTTGGGTTTAATATTTATATAGATTAGTTGAGTGATTATATTTTTTCTCCGCTAGCAACACTATTCTAATAAAAAGGCTCCTCCGAGCTCCAAGCTCATTTCACGTGGGTAGAGTAAGAAACCTTACAGAGCTGAACCACCTTTATATATCTTATATTGTCACTGTCCGTTTAAAAAATATCCGTGTCATGACTCATGTAGACCAAAATGCAATAAGATTAAATAAGTTTACTAAAATTTACACACCATCAATTTAAGATTTTGAACTTGGGAAAATATGCTCGGGTGGGAATATAGTCAGGGATAATTTGGGCACTTTTGCCTATTTATTTCATCAACCTTGCAGTAAAATAGGTTGAACAAACGGTATAGTTAAAAATGGGAGCCAAACCTCATTTTTTAAAATATTGTGTCAAACTCAATTTCGCTTTAAACTTTGGGGGCTAAAGTACAAATCCTCGTAGTGGCATTTTATAAGTCGTCATAAAAATTGCCAAATATTATCTTTTCGTGAAATTTTGCCAGAAATTCTTTGACAATGGCAAAGTAGTGCAGTAAATTCATTTTTTTCTTTTACAAATATCGTCATTTTGTATAATTTATATCCCCATTATGATGAGCTCAAGAATTGCAAATTGAGGTCTATTAACGGACTAGAAATTGATTTTTAATAATTTTTCTTTTGGGGGCAAAATTAATGAAATCCAATACTTGAAGTAGGAATCACTTTGATTCCACAAAATTCATAAGACATTTAAAATGCCTGGAAAAAGAAAAAAAATCATAGAGCCTAGTATTACATCGCCTATATTGTATGAAGCCAACATATGTTTTAACTCTACTTTGAGGCTGTGTTATAGTTTGAAATTTCAAAATATTAACCCCATATTTATTTGTTTCAAAAAAGAAACAAAATTTACCTCTTTAAGGTTTTTTTTTTGGACAACAAATTAATAAAACAAATAGGAAACTAAACAAAGCAAAACATAATAGAATAACTCATGAGTCAATCCTTGACGTACGCTACAAAGGCTTTAGCTAACATACCGAAAAGTTTTCAGACATATGAATTTTCCAAGAACCCGTAGATAGAGAAGCATTATATTATTAATTTCTTCATAGAAGAAGCAATCAAGTGAGCAACTTTCTTAACGGATTGGGAACAAAATATATCGAAGCTTGTTTCAATTAGATAGAATTAATTAATGACTCCATTTATCAACCACAAACAATTAATTCGATTTGATAACAAACTTCTCTAGTTAAATATTAATTGGTTTTCAGTGTGCTAGACCTCTTAAGTGGTAACCTTTTTGTTCGATCATGATTTGATCCATATATGTTTAAAAAGGTACAACCGTACCCATCTAATAGAACAATATTAAAACGGAAACTTTTTCATGCATAACCCTAGTAAATTTTCATAGCATGGTATGAAAAATGGTATAAGTCTAGTTTATCATGTAAAAAGAATAATGTCTGTTAGAATATGAACATGTCAACCAACTATTCACCAACCACCCTTCTACATGAGTGGTAGTCAACACCAACCATCCACCACCATGGTCAACACCAACCATGCACCACCAACCACACACCAACCCCATTCTTGTATACATATATACAGTCTTAAGCTCTTATAAAGAAGATCATCAAATCAATAATAAAATTTCTTCTCCTCCTTCATAGTTAACATGGTATCAAAGTAGATTTAATCCTCCTCCTTTTCCAATCAAACCAAAAACTAACCCACTGCCAATCCACCATTACCAAATCATTTACAAAACCATCCACTGCTCAAACCAGCCTAAGAAAAGCACCCTACTGCCAAACCAACTTATTACACTTCGTCGTATCCAAAACCATATCAATCCATATCTATCTTCTTCGTTTTTAAAAGACGGTTCTAACGCCATCAAAATCAACCCAAACGGAGTATCCACGCTCTCTCACGCGCCGCCCAAAGTTTCCAGTGCACCGCTCAGCCAAAACCACGCGCCCCAGCCAATTCAGCACACACGTGGCAGACACGTCATCATTGACCTTTCTACATCATCATTTGACCAGCCACACCATCTGCGACTACATCCTACATGTGGCAGCCATGTCATCTTTGACCAGTCAATATCGCCACGTCAGCAACTAGTTAATAGTGTTTGATATTTATATTTTGGCCCCAGAACTTTTTAATATTTTTATTTTAACCCCAAAACTTTTTGATATTTCTATTTTTGCCACAAAACTTTTTGATATTTCTATTTTTGCCAAAAAACTTTTTGATATTTTTATTTTGGCCCCAAAACTTTCTGTTATTTTTATTTTCATCCCATAATTTTCTGTTTACTCTATATCAACCCCCAGCATCCACTCTAAAGTTGCACTTTCACTTGTATGCGCATTGTGGATCGTTCAGTAGTTACCCGACCTATCTTTATCACTCTTAATGGGCTAAACTATATTCATTGGGCTCAGACAATGACTAGCTTTCTTCAGGCACGACAAGTTTGGCTCATTATTATGGAAAAAATGATAGTCCCGGTATAAAAGAGAAATGAGACCGATGAAGAATTTGCAAATCGTCAAGACGAATGGTTAGAAAAATTTGGCAAGTTTTTCACTGGTAAAAAAGTATGTGATTTTCTCAAGTTACGGTACACCACCAAAGATCTAGCCCACCAATATCAACTATTGACCGCTCTTCACTCTAAAAAACAACAATCTGATCAGTCCATCGATGAGTTCTTATCCGAAATGCAAGTCCTATGGGATCAACTGGCTCCCTCCGAACCTGTCTGGCACTACCCCATTGATGCTGCCAAATTTGAAATCTACGAAAGCCAACAGCAAGTAATGACCTTTCTTATGGCTCTCCATGATCGATTTAAACATGTTCGAGCTTCTCTCCTTCACCGCCATCCATTGCCAACTTTTGATGATACTATCACTACCCTTCATTTTGAAGAAACAAGACTTGGTTCAAACCTTCAAGCTTCAAATGGAATTCTTGCCGTCACTCATTCCAAATTCGAGAAGACATCAAATGAGTGTACATACTACCATGAGACTAATCATACATTGCTTTATTGTCCTAAACGGGTTTGCAAATTCTGTCGTAAGCACGGTCCTAAACATTATGGTTCTGATTGCTATAAGAATCTGGTTAGATAAACCAGTAGTAGACCTGGCACTGCTACTGCTACCATTCAAACATTATCTAATCCATCACCACTTGTCACTAATAATGACCTTGCAGAAATGTTGAAACATGTTTTATCTGGCCCATCTAATGCATTGTCTACTACTTCAGGTAACTCTTAGTATTTTGACTTTGGCTGTTGCAACCACATGACTTCTGACTCCACCATTTTTGTCTCCAAAATTATTATCTCACATACATCTCCCATCAAAACTGATGATGGATCTAAGTTACATGTCGCCAATATTAGATCCGTATCCACATCTAATCTCTCTCCTCCATCTACTTTTCACATACCCAAGTTAACCATTAATCTTATATATGTTAGTCAACTTTGTGACCTTGGTCTAAATGCTGTTTTCTCTTCCTCTGGTTGTCAAGTACAGGATCCATGGACGAAGCAGATTATTGGGATAGGTCGTAAAGTCGGTCGTTTGTTCGAACTTGTTCATCTCCGTACACCATCAAATATCACCAACCCCACACTCACTATTGCCTCTGCTATCCCCACATCGTCTCTAGAATTATGACACCGCCATCTAGGTCATGTTTTTAACGCTAGATTTATATATCTCATCTCTATTAGAAGGTTAAGAATAGTCAAAACAGAAAGTATTCGTTGTTTATCATGTCAACTTGGAAAACAACCTGTATTATCTTTTAATAAAAGTGATTCTCTTTCTTCTGCACCATTTGACCTAATTTATTATGATGTATGGGGACCTTCTCCTCATAACACTATGGGGGGGTCCAAAATACTCCGTTATTTTCATAGATGATTATACTCGTTTCACCTGGATATATCTTATGAAAAATCGTTCGGAATAATCACAGATATATTATAATTTTGCCCAAATGGTTCAAACCCAATTTTTTTGCTCAATTAAAATTTTTCAAGCCGATAATGCCATGGAATACAAAAAATCAAAATTTCTCAATTTTTTGCGTTAGCAAAGGACAGTTTCTCAGTACTCATGTCCTGGCACATCTCAACAAAATAATCATGCTGAACGAAAACATCGTCACATTTTAGATACTGTCCGAACCCTCCTCATCTCTAACGGGTGTCGTGAACGTTTCTGGGGGGAAGCATCTCTTACCGCCGTTTACACCATCAACTGTCATCCTCTTCCTGCCTTCCAAAATCAATCCCCATATGACAGGTTGTATAGTAGTCCACCCAATTATAATCTTTTGAAAGTATTTAGTGTGTTTGTTTTGTTTTGCTCCAACCTTATGAACATTCCAAACTCGAACCTCGGTCACGCCTATGTTGTTTTTTAGAGTATGGGATAGAGCATAAAGGATATTGCTGTTGGGATTTGATTTCAGAAAAACTTTGTGTGTCTCGTCATGTCATATTTTGGGAACACAAAATATTCTCTTCAGTCTCCAAATTTTAGGTCACCATAGATAACTCCCTTCCATTTTTTACCAGCTCTAATACAGATCTCTATCCATCTTCCATTACCACTGAAATCCATGAATCAACAACTGATAACAACTCATCTAGTGAACATCCTTCCACAGCAACCTGTCATTCACCTACCACCACAAATCAATCATGTTATCCATCCCTCATACTGACAACGGGCTATCCTGATGATACTGACTCGCCCAACGATCCTGTCAACTAAACGCCCCTTCCTCGTCAATCCACCAGGGTAAAATAACCACCTCAGTATCTTCGTGATTATCATTGTTATTCTACAATATTCTCACATCACGAACCATTTTCTTATAAAGAGGCTAATTCTAATCATTTATGGTAGCAAGCTATGTCTGAAGAATTGCATGCCTTAAAAAAAATCCAAACTTGGGAGTTAGTCACTCTTCCTCCCAGGAAGACGGTAATTGGGTGCACATGAGTCTATAAAATCAAAACTAAATCATATGGGACTATCGATCGGTATAAAGCAAGACTTGTAGCCAAAGGATTTAATTAAGAATACGGGATTGATTACGAGGAAACCTTTGCTCCAGTTGCTCGTTTAACATCTGTTAAAAGCCTTCTCACAGTTGCCGCAGCTCGTAAATGGGAACTTTTTCAGATGGATGTCAAAAATGCTTTCTTAAATGGAGATCTGTCAGAAGAAGTTTACATGAAACCTCCTTCAGGGGTTCCACATTCCGCATCTCAAGTTTGCAAACTTCATCGAGCTTTATATGGCCTTAAGCAAGCTCCCCGTGCCTGGTTTGAGAAATTCAGCTCCACCATTCGCAAACTTGGTTTCACTTCCAGCTCATATGACTACGGACTTTTCATTAGAAAAAGAAAGACAGGCATCACACTGTTAATTCTTTATGTGGATGACGTGATTATCACTGGGGATGATATTACTGGTATTTTAGACCTAAAGCTTTCACTTAGTAAACATTTTGAGATGAAAGATCTTGGTCCTTTATATTACTTCTTGGGGCTCGAAGTTCTATCTGATTCCGATGGTTATTATCTCTCTCAGGCAAAATATGCTTATGATGTTCTTGCTCATGTTAGTTTCACCGACTGTAAAATAGCTGCAACTCCACTGGAAACCAATCTTCATCTCACCTTTCTTGATGGTACTCCTCTTAGTAACACTACTCTATATCGACAAATTATTGGAAGTTTGGTTTATCTTACTGTCACTCGACCAGATATTGCATATGCTATCCACATTGTTAGTCAATTCATGTCAACTCCATGATCTGCTCATTATGCTGCTGTTCTTCATATCATTCGCTACATAAAAGGAACAATGTTCCGCGGTCTCCATTTTTCGTCCACGTCCTCTCTTAAAATTCGCATATACTCTAATTCAGACCGGGCAGGTGACCCTACTGATCGACGATCCACTACAGGATACTGTATTTTCTTGGGAGATTCACTCATATCTTGGCGAAGTAAGAAACAGTCGCTTGTCACTCGTTCAAGTACCGAAGCAGAATACCATGCTCTTACTAACACCACTCAGGAACTCATCTGGTTACGTTGGCTTCTTTCAGATATGGGAGTTCCTCAACCTTTTCCAACTTCTATCGGATGTGACAATCGAAGTACTATTCAAATTGCTCACAATGATGTATTTCATGAGCGAACAAAACATATCGAACTCGATTGTCACTTTGTTCGCCAACATGTCTCTAACAATTCTATCAGTCTTGTCTCCATCTGATCCGAAGATCAACCAACTGACATCTTCACTAAAGTCCATCAACCTAGACGATTTTAAGATTTGCTTTCCAAACTCCAGATGGCTTCCAATTTGACACCTTGAGTTTGAGGGGGGGGGGGTGTTAGAATATGAACATGTCAACCAACTATCCACCAACCACCCTTCTAGATGAGGGGTGGTCAACACCAACCATCCATCACCATGGTCAACACCAACCATGCACCACCAACAACACACCAACCCCATTCTTATATATATATATAGTCTTAAGCTCTTGTAAAGAAGATCATCAAATCAATAATAAAATTCTTCTCCTCCTCCATATTTAACAATGTCCAACAAGCAAATTTAATATATTAGTAATGAAGTATATATAAAGAGACGTTCCCCTTTTTTTTTTGAATGGTAACCTTATTTTTTGAGAGTTAATCTAATCATAGATGTTAAGTGAATCATATCATAGCATATATTCCTATTGTGTTAAATTGATAAATAATCTTCTTTTGATTTTGATATTTGGGTTAATTGCACTTTGACCCTCTTAACTATAAGGGTAATGTCACTTTGCCATCTAAATTATTAAAATTAGCAGTTGTTGTCACTAGCTATTACTTTTATTACAATAGACCATTTTTGCCAACGGGGTTAAATTTTTTAACGACGGAAGCAACACTTACCATTTCTCCAATATGGTAAGATTTTTTAAGGGCATAGTTGTGAGATTTTTTAAGGGCATAATTAGAATTTTACAATTAGCTCTACTTTTACCATTTCTCCTGCCAAAAAAAGGGGCTACACATTATATATAATATAGATATGTATACAAATAATATATATGTATTATTTATATGTAGAGAGAGAGAGAGAAACTGAGAGGGAGAGAGAACGCACAGAGATAAAAATAAAGATTTCTCCATTAACAAAAAAGCAACAACTAATTTCTCCAATGAGGTAAACTTATGTAACAAACAATAGCTTGACCTCCATTGATGATGAGTAATTAAGCTCCAAAGCAATGAAATTGTTTAATCATGGTTCAAGTTGAAAAGGTAACTAGGGAAAATGCACAAATATCGATAATTCATCGAAGCAAAATTTGTTGATACAAATCAAAGTTTAGGTCTTCTCTCTCTCTATCTCTGAGTGCTCTTATCCACCACTAACTGAAGCTGCTCTAAAATAAGAATATATATATTTTTGGATAACTTCAATTTTACTCGAAAGAAATTAAAGAAGGAAAGGAAAGTCATGTGGAGGATAAGTTTTGATAGCATTTTCCTATTTAATTATTTAAGATAACGAAATAATATATCCAAACAATAAATAATATATTTCATCAATATCTTGAATTATTTTATGTTTTCAGATAAACTAAGCTGATTTTGAGATGTGTAAGCACACAATATTTATTACAATATTCTTTTTATTATTTATAAAAATAGTCCAATATTCTAATTATTATGTCAAGATAAAGACTCGAAAAAAAATAATGACATTTATTTTAATTTTCAGACAAAATTTGTATATTTCTTAACTGGAAAAAATTGTAAAGGTGTATTTGATAACAAAAACAAAAAAATATATTAATTTGTCTTTATTAATGGAGAAATCTCTTTCTCTCTCTCTCTCTCTCTCCCCCACTAGATATAAATAATAAATAATATATATATATATATATATCATGTGTATGCATATCTATATTATATATAATGTGTAGCATCTTCTTTTTGGTGGGAGAAATAGTAAAAGTTGAGCAAATTTCAAAATTCCAATTATGCCATAAAAAATCTCATGTGATGTGCTGGTGTTTTTTCTACTGTTAAAAAAAATAAACCTCGTCAATGAAAAATGGTCAATTGCAATAAAAGTAATAGTTAGCGTCAATAATTGCTAATTTTGGTAGTTCATAAGGCAAAGTGTCACTACCCCTTATAGTTGAGAGAAACAAAGTGCAATTAACTCTTGATATTTTTTAAGAAGGTACTAATTAATTTTAACTAATTAATAGTTAAGAATATAATTTAATTTATATCATGAAATTTAATACCGTTGATTATGTCATAAAAATTCTTAAATTAAAATGGAGGAAAATATAATTTCATGTAACAAGATATTGAGAGAATATGCACGAAGATAGGTTGTTGTCATATATGTTGCCAAATTAACTACTAGACAAGTTATGTTTGCAGTATTGGCAGTTCAATGTTGTGAATGATGAATGGATCTACCCTCTCCCCCTCCCCCGCTCAATGTCCCTCCGAATCTATTCATCACTTTGTTTGAAATATGAATATATATAATAAAAATATTGACAGATGAATTATTGTAAAACACGAATACTAGTCTAGCTAGTTTTTCTTTAATCTTTTTTATTTATTAAAAATTCAATACGGCATGTGCTCTTTATGCAAATATTTACTTGTATTTCATTTTATAATACAAGTCTAGATTCAAACAATTCAAGAACAAAGAAACAGGAACGCAAACTTGTGTGAATAGTTACACTTTTTAAAGACTTGAGCAAAAACTTAATCGGATTTAAAATTTTTGTTAAAAACTTGATCGAATTTAAAATTTTTGTTAAAGAAACAAAGCCAATTAAAAGTCGTCCTCCACTAATTTAATAACTTCGATCATTATCTCACCAATAAAGCAAATATAATCCTCAATAATACCTAAATTTTATTGTAAGTAATAATACCTAAATGAATGTCCAGAGTACGTACAGCCTTTCATTATCCCTCCCGCTCCCATTAATAAATGATGATGCCTTATTTTTTATTGGCCACACTCCCTTAACACAATTTCAAGTGGATATTCTCAGTGTTGGATTAATTTTTATATTAATCTTACTTTGGTCCACACATGTATATTATTAATGTGTGTCATCATTTACAAGCCTAAAATTAAGTGATCTAATTTAATGTTTTAAGTAGGCTTGAGGTTATTTGTCATGGAAATAATGTGTAGATGCCATTATGTGAATTCTATTTCTATGAGGGGCGGAAATAGAATTATCGGAAAGTTCAAGGTGAACTTATGTAATTACGGCATTGGTCCCCAACCCATCCATCCTTATATAAGTTGTCTTCTATCAATGGAGACATACAACAGAGCTATTCTCTACATCCTCTTAAGGAGAATACTAAGGGATATAGAAGGGGAAAGGGTTGGAAGATCAATTGCCATACGGAAATTGACGCTAAAGTCCGCTGCATCGATCAATCAATTCCAATGGAGACAGGTACACACACTTCTCTTTTGTAATCTCTTGGCACTAGATATGATGCACGATCCTAGAATTGATGTTGTTTAGGACACTCAATTATTCCTAACAAGTGGTATCAGAGCCGGTTTTAGTGTCGTATCTATTGTTAGAGATTTTATATGTACAGAATTCATGATTATAATTTTCTATAAATCGTTGAAAATAATATTTTTCATGAATTGGAGAACACGATAAAATTCTAAGAATTTTAATTTGGTGGTATTGTCTTCGTCTTTATGGATATATATATATATATGCATGTGTGTGTATATATAATTTCGGATATGTTTACAATTATATGCATAAATAAGGAATCCCGTATACATGGCCGATTGAATTTATGGCAATTGGTATCACCCTTAAGTAATTAATTTTATTTTTTTTTTTGGATTATGACAACTCTTGGAATATTATGAAATTGTATAATTAGTGTTATATATATATATATATATATATATATGTCTACGGATGTGTGATTGTGCTTTCATTCATAATGGGATTAGGTGAGATCTATATATATATATAAAGAATATGTTATAATATTTTTTCTTTACATGTATATATTAATTTAAAGAAAAAGTAAGATCTATATATATATATAAAGTATATATATGCCACCATGATGTTTTCTTTTTATATATGTAAATGTTAATTTAAGTAAAAGTTAGATGAATGTGCCATTATCATGATGTTTTCTTTCTTTTACATTATTTATATATATATATTAGTTTAAGTTGGTGATAAGATATATATTGTATATATATAAAGAAAGTGCCATTATAATGCTTTTCTCTTTTATATTATTTATGTATAAATATTAATTTAAGTAAAAGTGATATATGTATTTTATATACATAAAGATTGTACCAACATAATAATTTTTTTTATTATTATTATTAAATAAAGAATGTCTTATATATATGTTGGTTTCATTTATTACATGATGGTAAAAGTTTTATGGTATATATATATATAGACAAATTTTAGAAACATCTGTGAAAATGAAAATATTTATTTATTTATTTTTCGCCAGAATTGTCACTGTTTATAACAGTGACCAGTTTATCCAGAATTGTCACTGTTTTTGACAGTGACGAACTTCAGGTTGTCACTGTTTTCAGCAGTGACAACACAATTTTTGGGGTTATAATAAATTCGATTAAGTACATGTGACATCTATTATTTATATTGTCTGTCTAAACATTCTATTAAGGAATATTTACACAAGATGTTACCAAAGTGACCTCTCTTTTGTAGATAAAGAATGATTAGATATTTGTGTTTGATTAATTCATGCGAATATTAACCAATCTAAAGAGGGGTTTGTATTTGGCCGAATTTCATACACACTTGTGATGGTAAATATGTGACAATTATAAAGGTAACCTAATGTAAATAATAAATCAATCCAAAGATAGATTTGTTATTTGACATAATTTATTGTCAATATTTGATCATTACAACAAGAGTACCACTTACAATTAATATCATTGTCCAAAGACTTGGTATTAATGTTGTGCTAGGTATCTTGAGATGTTGCGATAAAATTAATCAATTTAAAGACTATTTTTTTGGGTTATATGATGTGAGCATTATTGTTAATGTACTTTATTTTTGTTCTCTGTTCAGCTTTAATGTCTACTACTTCTGTATCTGCCAATATGAACAATGTTCCAATTTTAAATGGAACAAACTTTAAGGACTGGAAAGAGAATATATTAATTATTCTTGGTTGCATGGACATAGACTTGGCATTAAGAATGCCAAAACCGAATGATCTCACTGATCGAAGTACTCCTGAGGAAATTGCGTACTTTGAGAAGTGGGATCGTTCAAACAGGCTAAGTCTTATGATCATGAAACGTGGGATTCCAGAAGCTTTTCGAGGTGCTACTTCGGATGACAAAACTCTTGCAAGTAAATTTCTTGAGGAAATACAAAAACGTTTTATTAAAAACGATAAAGCTGAAACAAGCACGCTTTTAGCGAACTTGATTTCAATGAAGTATAAAGGCAAGGGTAATGTCAGGGAGTACATTATGGAGATGTCTCATCTTGCTTCAAAACTTAAGGCATTAAAGCTCGACTTATCGGATGATTTGCTCGTGCATTTAATATTGATCTCTCTCCCTGCACAATTCAGCCAGTTTAAGATTTCTTATAACTGTCAGAAGGAGAAATGGACTCTTAATGAGCTCATTTCATTTTGTGTGCAAGAGGAAGAGAGATTAAAGCAAGAAAAGACTGAAAGTGCTCATTATGTTAGCACCTCTAAAGGCAAGGGCAAACGTAAGGATAAGGGAAATGAAGTTGCTATTCCTAAGGGTCCGGATGAAAAGAAACAGAAAACCGAGGCCGGTTGTTTCTTCTGTGGTAAACCCGGACACAAAAAGGCGAATTGTACCAAATATGCCGCTTGGCGGAATAAGAAAGGTACAAATTCAATTTTGGTCTGTTCCGAGATCAATTTAACTTCAGTACCAAGTAACACTTGGTGGGTAGATTCTGGTGCTACTACTCACATATGTGTTTCTATGCAGGGTTGCCTGCACTCCCGCAAGCCAATTGATGTTGAAAGACACATCTATGTGGGCGATGGAAAGTGTGTGGAGGTGGAAGCAATTGGGCATTTTAGATTATTGTTAAGTACTGGTTTTTATTTGATTTAAAAGACACTTTTGTTGTACCGTCGTTTAGACGAAATTTGATTTCTATTTCCGTATTGGACAAATTTGGTTTTTATTGTTCATTTGGAAATAAGAACTTCACTTTGTCTTTAAATTCAAATGTTGTTGGTACCGGTATTCTTAATACTTTTGATAATCTATATTTGCTTGAAACAGTTGCATCTTATAATGAAACATTAAATGTTGAATGCCGTGGTACTAAGCGAAAATTGAATAATGAAAATTCAGGCTCATTATGGCACAAACGCCTAGGTCACATCTCTAAAAATAGAGTTGAGCGACTTGTGTCTGATGGAATTTTAGGATCCCTTGACTTTTCAGACTTTGGTGTCTGTGTTCAGTGTGTCAAGGGAAAGCAGACTAAAACAAAGAAATTAAGTGCAAATCGAACTACGGATGTCTTAGAACTTATACATACGGATATTTGTGGGCCATTCCCTACGGCTTCTTGGAATGGTCAACGGTACTTTATAACGTTCATAGACGATTACTCTCGATATGGCTACCTATTTCTTATTCATGAAAAGTCACAGTCTTTGGACGTGTTCAAATCTTTTAAGGCCGAAGTTGAGTTACAACTCAACAAACGGATAAAGTGCGTTAGATCTGACCGTGGTGGTGAATACTACGGCAGGTATGACGGATCAGGTGAACAACGTCCAGGACCATTTGCTAAATACCTAGAGGAATGTGGAATCGTCCCACAGTATACCATGCCGGGTTCGCCTAGCATGAATGGTGTATCTGAGAGACGAAACAGGACTCTTAAGGATATGGTTAGAAGTATGATCAGTCATTCTTCTTTACCCGAGTCCCTCTGGGGTGAAGCTCTAAAGACAGCAACTTACATTCTCAATAGAGTGCCAACTAAGGCGGCTGCTAAAACACCTTATGAGCTTTGGACTGGGCGAAAGCCTAGTCTAAAGCATTTTCATGTTTGGGGATGTCCTGCTGAGGCGAGGCCTTATCGGCCTCATGAGGAAAAATTGGACTCCAAGACAGTTAGCAGTTACTTTATTGGCTATTCGGAACGATCGCGGGGCTATAAATTTTATGATCCCACTACTAAATCTATTTTTGAAACGGGAAATGCTGTGTTCTTTGAGGAAGTTGATTTTGGGGGGAGAAATCGAGTTAGGGACATTGTGTTTGAGGAGGAAATGGGAGCAATCCCAATTCCTACTATTACTTTTGACGATGTACAGGTTTCTACACCTGTCGTTAATCAAAGAGTAACTTTGGAACCTCAAATAAACAATGAGGAACAAACTCAACAACCTCAAGAACATGTGCCATTAAGGCGATCCATTAGAGAAAGAAGAAATGCAATTTCAGATGATTATGTTGTATATCTTCAGGAACATGAGGTAGAAATTGGAATGTCGGAAGATGATCCTATCAATTTTCGACAAGTCATGAATGGTTCCAACTCTAAAAAAAAATGGATTAAAGCCATGAATGAGGAGTATAAGTCAATGCAAGACAATAAAGTTTGGGAACTTGTCCCATTACCGGTTGGTGCGAAACCCGTTGGTTGTAAATGGATATTTAAGACCAAACGGGATTCGAATGGTAATGTGGAAAGGTATAAGGCACGTCTTGTGGCTAAGGGCTTTACTCAAAAGGAAGGAATTGACTTTAAAGAGACATTCTCTTCAGTTTCTTCGAAGGATTCTTTTAGGACAATCATGGCACTTGTGGCACATTTTGACCTTGAGTTGCATCAAATGGATGTCAAAACTGCGTTTCTTAATGGTGACATTGAAGAAACGATTTATATGGTGCAACCAGAAAATTTTGTGTTGGGAGACCCACAGAATATGGTTTGCAAATTGACAAAATCAATTTATGGACTCAAACAGGCTTCTCGTCAGTGGTACTTTAAGTTTCATCAAGTTATCATTTCGTACGGTTTTGAAATGAATTTGGTTGATGATTGTGTGTATCACAAATTTAGTGGGAGTAAACATATATTCCTGGTTTTGTATGTCGATGACATTTTGCTAGCAACAAATGACATAAACATCTTGCATGACACCAAGAGATTTTTATCAAAGAATTTTGAAATGAAAGATCTTGGTGAAGCATCCTTTGTATTAGGAATCGAGATACACCGAGACCGATCTCGGGGTACTTTGGGATTATCACAAAGGAGTTATATTGAGAAAATTCTCAATAGATTTGGCATGCAATGTTGTAAACCAGGTGAGACCCCGGTCGCTAAAGGAGACAAGTTCAGTCTCAATCAATGCCCGAAGAACAGTTTAGAAATTAAAGAGATGCAAAAGATTCCTTATGCCTCGGCTGTAGGGAGTCTAATGTACGCTCAAGTATGTACGCGTCCGGATATTGCGTTCATAGTTGGCATGTTGGGCAGATACTTAAGTAACCCCGGAATGGATCATTGGAAAGCAGCCAAACGGGTTATGAGGTATTTACAGAGAACAAAAGAATATATGCTCACATATAGGAGATCGGATAAGTTAGAGATCATTGGATATTCCGACTCCGATTTTGCTGGATGCCAAGACAGCAGGAGATCCACTTCAGGCTATGTTTATCTGTTAGCTGGTGGAGCGATTTCGTGGAGGTCTGCCAAGCAGACGCTCGTTGCTTCGTCCACCATGGCTGCAGAATTTGTAGCATGTTATGAGGCATCCAATCATGGAATATGGCTGCGAAATTTTGTCACTGGGCTGCAAATTTTAGAGGGTGTTGAAAGACCACTCAAATTATACTGTGACAATAAATCAGCTGTTCTATATTCAAACAACAATAGAAGCTCGACTAAGTCAAAGCATATTGACATCAAGTTTCTAGTTGTAAAGGAAAGAGTACAGAGTGGTCAGATTATGATAGAGCATATTGGGACAAACTCCATGGTTGCGGATCCGCTTACAAAGGGATTAACACCTACGGTCTTTCATGAGCATACTGCTCATATGGGTGTTGTCTCATTTGAGGACACTTTGGTTTAGTGGGAGTTTGTATTTAAGTTTGTGTTGTTGCTCTATGTATGCTTTGGATTACATTTATATGTATTTGGTTTAGTTTCTGCAGAAACAAAGTATTCGGTTTATTACACTCTGTTTAAGTATTTTGAGGTTTTGATCTCAATAAAGAGGACCAGTTGGAAATAGGCATGTTTGGATCACATTACATGTAATTTCCATGCTGCACACCATGATTGATCTATGTCATTTGATTGTGTTGGTATACGTGATCATTGATGGGTCGAGTTACGATTAATGTAACAAAGGCCGCTTTGGTTCTATATTGGCATAATTGATGGACGAGATTGTTTGATAACCTAAGGTTATGATGACAAGTTCTGAGCTCACTAAGGTTAAACACATTTGGCAGGATACATATGTGGCCCAGTGGGAGATTGTTGGATTAATTTTTATATTAATCTTACTTTGGTCCACACATGTATATTATTAATGTGTGTCATCATTTACAAGCCTAAAATTAAGTGATCTAATTTAATGTTTTAAGTAGGCTTGAGGTTATTTGTCATGGAAATAATGTGTAGATGCCATTATGTGAATTCTATTTCTATGAGGGGCGGAAATAGAATTATCGGAAAGTTCAAGGTGAACTTATGTAATTACGGCATTGGTCCCCAACCCATCCATCCTTATATAAGTTGTCTTCTATCAATGGAGACATACAGCAGAGCTATTCTCTACATCCTCTTAAGGAGAATACTAAGGGATATAGAAGGGGAAAGGGTTGGAAGATCAATTGCCATACGGAAATTGACGCTAAAGTCCGCTGCATCGATCAATCAATTCCAATGGAGACAGGTACACACACTTCTCTTTTGTAATCTCTTGGCACTAGATATGATGCACGATCCTAGAATTGATGTTGTTTAGGACACTCAATTATTCCTAACACTCAGTACATGTCAAACTCATCCAAGCTTGATCTGAAGACCTGGAAGGATCCACTTGGGACAAGTTGGCCATTAGTGATAAGACTATTTGATGGTAATTCAAATTTAGGGATAATATTTTCAATAAAACACAAAATATTAAATATAAAAGAACAGGGGCAGATGAAATTCTGAATTTGCAACATTGGAATTAATTAGGCTCCATTTAATAGTAACATATAAAATAGTAGGTTAAATAATTAATTTATGTGAGAAATTGGAAAATAAATTGAGATATGTAATGAGATTAACTCTTGCTTTTTTTGCTTTTTCCATGAATTTTTTTTCTTTGAGAGTGAGGAAGATTTTTTTTTTTTCATTTTCCACAAAATATAATGGAAGACATATATACACGTAAAAATGAGCAAGAAGTGGAGAGTATCTCACCACATTATTTTCCAACTTCTCAAACAAATTGGTTGGCTTTTCTATCATTTTTCATCTTAATATTAAACAGGCCCTTAGCGTTTAAACTTTGTTTAGATAAGTAATATGGGGAATGAAATCTTAAGAACCAACTTTTTTATCCTTAAACATGGACCAACCATTTTGAGCTGATAAACGGATGGTTTTTTTGATAAAACTTGGTCAAGATATTCTCCATGATTAGTATATCATCTCCACCAAATTTTATTAAAAAAATCAATAAGGAAGTGGGTTCACCAATTCCCAATTGAATTTTTTGATGAAATAGGGAGGAGATGATTTACTAATCAATAAAATTAAGGTAAATGACCAATAGGCACAATGTACTTTACCACATTTTTCACTTATGCCAACAAACTCCATTTTCCATCAAAAAACCAGTGAACTTTTTCAAATTTTTCACTTAGGTCTAAAACGTAACTTCCGTTAACTTCCTTTAACGGAAATGTGATATGGCAGCTGACGTGGTATTTTATATGACGTGACTGCTGAGTTGATCAATAAGCACAATGTACTTTACCACATTTTTCACTTATGCCAACGAACTTCATTTTTTTTGCCACTTTCATTAATTCCGGCCATCACCACCATTTTCTCTGGCCATCTCCATTTTTTCTTGTTTTCTTCTTTAATCATTACCATAGCTCCACATTTTCATCGTCTTCACTATAGCTCCACTTTTTCACCTCCATTAATTCCGGCCATCACCTCTATTAATTCCGGCCACCTCCATTGATGAAGATATAGAATGATTCTGGCCTTCCCTTTTCACCTCCATTAATTCCGGCCATCACCATTAATGAAGAGAGAGAATGATTCGGCCAACTCCCTTTCCACCTCCATTAATTCCGGTCATCACCACCATTGATTCCGGCGACTTCCATTGATTCCGAAAAACAATACCGAGCTGCCGGAAAACCATCACCGGGATCAACTCTTCCTTTCTTAACCATTGGCTTACTATTTGATGAAGAAGGAGAACGGATTAAGAAGAAGAAGGAGAAGAAGAAGAAGAAGAAGAAGGAGGATGAGAGAGAGATAGAGAGAGAGAAATTGACAACTCAGATGCCAACTCAGCGCCACGTCATATAAAATGCCACATCAGCTACCACATCACATTTCTGTTAGAGGAAGTTAATGGAAGTTACGTTTTGGACCTAAGTGAAAAATTTGAAAAAGTTCACTAGTTTTTTGATGGAAAATAGAGTTTATTGGCATAAGTGAAAAACGTGGTAAAGCACATTGTGGTTATTGGTCATTTACTCATAAAATTATATTCACCAAGTTTCATAAAAAATTCCAGTTGTTTTTCCCCCTTGTAATGGTTCTTTCTTATTTAAGGACCAAAAATGTTGTCCTTAGGAGATCCTTCCGATCCTCAAAGTATCTCCAATTGAATAATCAAAATTACTTTGATTATTCATTTAGTAAATAGACTAGGGCTTCCCAATGGTCTTTTTTTTTCAATAAGCAATTTTGTGGGATCAATTATATTGAATGGTCACAAATTAATCAATTTAATTAATATTTATATATATATATATATAGAAGTGGGAGTTATCTAAAATTTGAAAGATTCTCTTATATTTTATATATTTTAACCAATAAAATTAGTGAGACCTGCATTTTGACTATTGAAAAAGGTTGTTAATGTTGATTATAGAGGAGGTAAATTTTATTATCCGTTAAATGATTTCTAAAATTTGATTATGCCATTTGAGTAAGTTTTTTAGCTAATATTGTTAAAATTAACTATAATTTATATTTTGATTATATCATTAGAGATACTCTTACGTGTTAGCTATTTATTATTATTATTTTTTCAAATAGAATGTATACTAGCTATTTTAACTTCTATTAATTTGGAAAAAAGAATAGTACTAAGTATAAATTTTATCCCCCTCCCAACCAATTAACATATTTTTAGTACTTTAGAGTCAAATTCCTGGCAAATTAAGACGATCCCTGCTTTGAAAAGTTTCAAAAAGCCCGTTTAAACAGCCAAACATATGGGGCTTGGTAAGATCCACTATTTGATGCAGTGGCTAATAAAAGGTGGTTATTATTAATATTCCTCCGCAAACCCCAATAATGGATCTTTCTCAAAAAGCAAAAGGTAAAAAGCCTTGAGGGAAAAAGGGAGACATTTTTATTCCTTAACTCAAAATTAGTAAGCCTTTATTAAAAAATTTGAGGTTCTTTTACCATTATTGGATACTCTAAGCTCTTATGTGATATTATTACAACTGACTATTTAAATTAATCACATTTCAAGCTATCCGTACTCGACATCACTTCATTAACCATATATGTTTGCTCACCCGCCCCCAGATATTTTTTTTTTCGTATATCTGTAGAAGAAGGGAAACTCCAATTGTATTAGAAAGAGAAAATTACAGATTTATTTTTTTTTGGAAAACAATCTTCAAATGAGGGCAAGTTTCCAGCTCCTTTACACAACTCTTTTTAGTTTGCAACTATCGAGTCGTGATAATTAGCCCCTTTTGGCGTACAATTTTTGATACTTTGAGTTTTCAAAAGAGAGAATTTCATCTTGGTCAACGAAATTTCTTTAGTTTCATCACCTTGATGTTACGTACACAATATAATACATCCACAACGGCATGCATAAGACTATAATCATTTATCGGGAATTCTAACTATTGGATAACAATTTATGAGATAGTTGATTGTTGATTTTAAATTGAAAGTTCAAACTTAATACCTATATAGAAAATATGTTATAGGTGCTTTATTTTATAATTATATTTAAGCTAATGATACTTTCCTATTCCATATTATATATGAAGAACTACTTTCACAATTTGCTTTAGCTATAAGGACAAGTTTCAATCTTTGTTTACTAAAAGAATATATACTTGTTTTCAAATGGTTAATTATATCTTAACCACATTTTTTTTTCTTTATTACCATTGATGGTGGTTAAGCTTGATCAACCACATCTGCCACCATTGCCCAACAGGGTTCCCCTAACCACTGCCGAAGCTTCCGTGACCATTGCTGAAACTCTGACAAGGTTACCAAAGCTCCGGCGGTAGTGATTGGAGCTCCGGCAAGAATTTATATATAGTGCAAAAAGAAATTTATACTTGAATTACATCTTTAATTGATTGCGGATTTAGTGCAAAAATATATTTGCATTATTTTTTATGTCTTAAGTTGTTTAAGGATTTAATGCAAGAATATATTTACACTAAATTTATAACATTAGTTGACTTTGGATTTAGTGAAAAAAATATTCCTCTAAAATTTATTTAACTAGTTGCTCGTGAATTTATTACAAAAATATATTTATAGTACAATTTATTGAAAAAAATATATTTATATTACTTTTGCCGGAGTTCTCGTAAGATCTCAGCACTCCGGTAGTGGTCATCATAACTCTACTCTAGTGAGGTCTCCTAAAGTTGTTGCCTAGAGCTCTGGTGAGGCTGTCGAAGCTCTATCGGCGGAGGAATTAATGGTACTAGTGGTGATTAAATTTAATTTTTTTAGAAGGAAAAAAAAAGAAAAAGACATATATGGAATAAGAGTATTTTAAGTAAAAAAATAAGAGCATCTTTATTTTAAAATTAAAAAATAAAATATTATTTTTTAAAATATAATAATAGAGAAAGCCCTTTTACTCTTTTGGTTGGTACATATAAGTTTATATAACATGTTAAAGTTTTTTGTGTTTTACTAATTTGTTCACTTATAGGTCAAACATGACAAAACTTAGCATCTTATTTACTAATATATAACATCACTACCTTACTTGTGAATATATCACATGTGCAACGTGTTGTGTATTACTAATTACAGCATCATTAGTTTATATATTCCAATCATATTCCCTCTATGCTAGCTTACTTGTTCTTGTGAAATATATACAGCTGTAATCATAGACAATGATTATGTTGAACAATCCTTCTCAAACAATTAATAAACATGAAATTTGATTAAATTAGATCCAAATTTCTTCAAACATTCAATATAAAATTCAAACTTATCTAATGCATACATCATTTTTGTCTTTATATCTTTGCCATGTACGCAATGATTTGCGATTTTGTTAGATCGAGCCATCAACGGGGGGGCGAATTAAAGGCTTCCAACGCTGCTTGCACGTAATCTAAGTAGTTCCGTTTAAGATGTTTAGCTGCCATGTACCCGGCCACAACAGCAAACATCTAATGATTGAATGAACAGATTTTTATTTTTTTTAAGAGATAATTAGTTTCTTCTCCTTTTTCTACAATTTTTTTTAATGCGGTCTTTATTATTTTTATTTTTTATTTTCTAAAGCTTGTAATCCTTCTTTCTTCTTCTTCTTCTTCTTCTTTTAAAAATATAGTCCCTCAGGTTTAATATATATGTTTTCTTGGTTACAAGTATGGTATCTGTGAATCAAAATTTCTCGATCACATTTATCGTATATGCCATTATTGAATTGAGATTTCTCGGTTACAAGACTGAGAAATCATAAGTATTTAATTTCAATATTTGTGTATCTAAATTCTCGCCAAAAACAGATACTATACTTGAGAGACCTCAAACTTTTAAAGAAAAGTGAGTGGATCCCATTCAAAAAATTTATTTTGCCAAGATTTAGATGCTAATTAAAAGACCCCTTTTTTTAATTAGTTATATATAAATATAACGGAACTAGACAGATAGATATTTTACATTTCCAATTTAAGGTAAAAGATACTTTTATTTATTTATTTATAATAGTCTTTCATCTTCATATTCTTTTTTTTCTTTTTCTTTTTGTTACAAGGTGCTCCCGCACATGTATTGGATGCAACTAATACCACTTGGGAAATTGGTTGTCCCTAACCATAGGAGTTTCCGGCAGATCGATTCGAACTCCTGTAGTGCAGGAAAAGTTTGCCCAATTAAAACGTAGATTGCCATTTTCGTTACACCTTATGGTTCATCTTCGATCTTATTACGAAAAAACTAATTTTTTATTTTAAAGAAATACATTTTAACACTGATTGGCAACGCTTGTTGATATAGTCAATGGTATAGTTACTAATGGTTGGTCAAACATAATTAGTAGTGACGATAGCGAGTGAGAAGGGAAGAAAAATATTTAAGAAGTGCATTATGGACCATTAATTAGCAAGTGAAAATTGAATGTGCTTTTGATGAATATGGTAAAATTTTCTTATTAGCTAGTAAACTACTACAAAAATAAATGTGTTTCATTTGTTAGGAAGAAATTAAGCGTTTGTATAATAGGTAGAAAGTATGAAGATGTCTGTCTATTGGGAATATATATGATTTCTCTCGACGAATTAATCAAGTAGGTCTCGGACATGGATGTAAATTAATCAGGATGTATATATTTTATAATTAAATTAAAATAAAACCTGGGCTTATTTATAGCTAGCTAGGTGATATATCTTGTGCGATCTCAGTTAAGGAATATATATGTATTATACACCTAATTAAGGAGTAGATATCTTTATTTATTTTATTTTTTGCTAGATAACATTGACGTGTACACGACAATATTACAAGACTAGACTAGATGCACTAATCAAGTGATTTAATTTTGTTAAAGTTTGCGGGTATAGTAGTGGAAGGTCAATATAAAAATGAAAAAGCAGCCAGCCAAGGCGCGTAAACAACGTAAGCTTTCCAAATTCCTCAAAATTAAACCTGATCCCATATATATATATATATATATATAATTAACCAACCTGTCTCCACCGCTAGTCTCCATTTGTGGCACTATGAGAGGATTACTAGATTCTCCACGTGTACCCAAAAGGCACTCATCTTATATATATGGATGAGTTCTGTGTCCATTTTTTTTACCATATGTATATAGTACAGATGATATATATATATATATATATATATATATATATCATTTTGATTTGATGATGATGATTAAGATCAAGATCAAATTTTGTTGTGAGGGGATGAGGAGGTACGTATATATAACCATCGGCCAGCGATGGAGCCAGGTGTTAGCTTCCTTTGTTTCATTTGGGCTCCACCCGCTTTGTCCTTAATCAACTGTTATCAATAAATTAATGTCAGCCACCCAAATATATATATATATATATATATATTCGTATAATCGATGAATTAATTCATCACTCAATCAATCCCACTACTGCGTGATATCTATATGTATATGTCCCAGATCTTTATTATGAATACTTTCAATCATTCATTGTAAAAAGCTTATCATCAGTACTCCAATTATTGGAATGAAATGACAGTACCTCTACCGTCACCCACAAAATATTTTGCTTGTCTATTTCACTTTACATGTGAACCACACTCGTTTACATTCACACCATCGTCAAAATTAAGGTATATATACATATAGTAAATAAGGGATGCAACACCAATTAAACAATACGTCGTTAAAGAGGTAAAATAATTTCTTAAATAATAAGAAAGAGGCTTATTATTATAATACGATATATACATATATATGTCTCATTTATTTCTGCAGATGAGTACATCAAGTTATTAAAAAAAATGACACTTCAACTTCCTACAAATCATGCAAATAAAGTATCATGCGCCGACGTTATTTTATTAATTGGTTTTTTAATAATGGAGGTTGGTAGGTTAATAAATTAAAACCTTTCTTTTTTTTCTTGCTATACTAAAAAGTTGGGTTTTCAATTCATTAAAGACCAGGTGCCCCCATGGAGAAGACACGAGTGTACTGGATTTCAGACACTAGTACAAAATTCACGCGCAAGACCGGCCAGAATTATCTTGTCTGTATTTAAAAAAATATATTTCATACAGATCTGCCATGGCCAATGTAAACCTCGTCGACTTGTAAGTACGTCCATTATATGTTGTGGATGTATAGCTCGAGTTTGAATTCAGATGTGTAAGATTTTATGGTAATGTTGTAAACAATGTCCTGTGAATTTTCTAATTTCGACATGAACGACTTGCTTATAATTGAATCGGAGAGAGACTTAATTAGATGCACGCAAACTGGCATAGTTACCCAAACCATCTAAATAAAAATAAATAAAATGAAAGTATTCATTGCTCGGAAACTAATAAGAATATTAGTTCAATCATATTTGGAGAGACATCCTTAATATTTATTCTCACCACCACGTCTATGCATTGTGGGGATTAATGTACATAGTGGCAAAGCCATTTGTATGGTGGGCAGCTGCCCACCTTATTCTGCCTTAAAATAAAAATAAAACAGAGGTACCCAAATTTTTATTTTTTAGAATAATAAGGTCGAAGTGTAATAATTTTAAACTTAAAAGAAAAAGTTTCTATTGTTGCCCACTTTACTTAATATTTACTAGGTTCTTTTGTAAAATAGTTTGTATGAAGTTTAGGAACATGCAAGTATAACTTTTTTGTATATTTTTTGTGTATACGTTGTGTAATTAAATATCTTTTGTGTATACGTTGTGTAATTAAATATCTTGGAATATAAAATATCCGCTGCCTTTTAGATTTTTTATGGGTCCTTCATTAATTGTACAATGTTTTTAAATTATAATACATACACGTGACGGTAAGAATAAATATTAGGGTATTTTTAACAACTACGTTTTATTTTCTAACCATATTAACAGGACAAAAGTATATTAAGCAATTATAGTTTAGCTTATGATTAAATTTATTGTGGTTAATCTGAGGTACTATAATATAATGCAACAGTTATTAACGCAATCTTGATAAATGACAGTTCAATTAAATAAGAATTAACCATTTTTATTTTGATCGGGTCATGAGAAGTAGGCTAGGATAATGCCGAATCCATCTAATTAATGTGGGGTTTAGGGAGTTGTGTCAAAATTTAATTCTTAATTTTCGTTGCGAAACACTTTAGCGCCAAAGGCACAATCCATTTTTTCAAATTTTATACAAGCAAAATATCGATATATTTCGGATTGTAAGGTTATCTCCAATGGTATTTTCTATAAATTCATTTATATATTACATGTCATGGTATTTTTAATATATTTCTATATCTATTTGATAATATAATTGTGTAGATGAAAAAGTATCAAATAAAGTTTCTCCAATGATATCATTTCTATCTTACTTGGTTTATTTAGAACTGAGAGAGAATTAGTGGATTTTTTATATTCAATAAGGATGTGATATGTCACATTCAAAAATTCTATCACCATTTCTAAGTACATGTAGAAATGGTGATAGAGATTCCCCATGTAATTAAACTTCCATATCACAAAAATAGTTATGGAAAACCCCATTAAAGCATATTTTTTATAATTTTCTTTTCTATAATATAAATTTGTATGGATATAAATGATTATTGGAGATGGCCTAAGCATAGGAGGAAGGAAAAGGAATGAAATACCATGATTTAAAATTGAGATCGTGCTCGTGAGAATAGTTGGTTCAAATTATTGTTCCACACAAAAAAAATTGTAGAACTCAATAAAGATTAATAAGTATGATAGTATTACCATATAGTAACAAAACCTTACCCTTATGGCTCAAAAGTGTTGAATCCACAAGTTTAGCTAGGGACAATTTCATTACTACGTGCGATAATCGGTGGACCCAGTCGGTACCTTAGGCCTACTTAATGTGTTGATGAGCACAATAATTGATATTAGAGTTGATGATAGATGCAGACTGCCTTTACTATAGTCGAACAATTTGAGCTAGTTTAAGATATTTACACTCCGTTTAATACAAAATGGAAAATAGTGGGAAAAACAATGTATTTTGAAAATAAGTTAAGGAGTGTTGTGAAATGTTCCTTTGCTTTTTTGCTTTTTCCATGGATAAATTTTTTTTGAATGGTGGTGACGAAAAATATTTCAAAAAATATAAAGGAGAATATATAACATCTACTCATAAAAATGATTATAAAATGGAAATTATATCATCATATCTCTTAACTTATTTTCAAACTTTATTTATTTTACTATTAGTTTTCTTGTTATTATCGAACGGACCCCTATTATATAAATTCAATGTTTCTAGCAAGTTTAAAATTTAGAAGCTTAAATTTTATGTCAACATTTTTTGTTTTTTTTAAAATACAAGTGACAACTCCCCATGTTAAAATAGTTAAACATCGTACGGTGTAAGCAATTAATGATATCAAATTTATTATTCTCTAAAACTTGAATTAATTTTATATCGAGTGTTTACATTTCTAAATAAATACAGCAGTGGATATATAAATATATTTTACGATCACTATTATGGGAATGGTTGATTCATGCATGAAGAATCAAATTAACTATCTTCTTGTACGTTAGACGACGTACGTACCAGAAGTATAAGCCCATTAGTTTTATTTATTTGTTGAGCCAGTAGCTAGCTAGTTGGGTTCTAGTGCTATAAATTTTAAAAAGCATATTATATAAAAATATCGGAAGGAAAAATAAGATTCTGTCAAATTAATATCTAAAATCACTCACCATGCAATAGTACAACTAGCTATAGAGAGAGATAATTAAGAAGTCGACAACTTAAAGGTGATGATGACGCAACAATATATTTTTCTTTTGTTTGGTTGCAGAGAAACTAACGGCTAAAGTAATTTACACATGAGTGTGTCGCGTGAATGAAGAAGCCCTTTCTTTAAAGCTGGAAACTTTATGTTATTTTGGGAGTAACGTAAAATTCCTTAAGGGAATCAAAAGACAAATTCACTTGCGTAAGACGTGTGAGGGACTACCGACAAAGCACAAATCAAAAGCATTACTCTGCTACCGTCTCTTAATGACACCGAAAGCATTACCAACTAACTAGGTAAATTAAGAGTTTTTTTTTTTTTTTTTTTTAAATATTATAGACTAATAATTTCTTTTAATATATAAATAATTTTTTACACTTAATTTTTTTTTTAAATGTAATGATATCGGCACTTTATAAAATTATTCTATCAATCTAAAATCAGTTTTATTGACACTTAACATAAAAAAAATTTGGACACTTTTTTTTCTCACTAAAAATGATTTTAGAGTCGTGGAGTATTCTTTCCTTTTTTTTTAAATGGCTAATATCGTTACCCTCATTATAATTGTTATTAATATTGTTGAAATTTGTATCAAAATAAATTTTTATTTTGGAATTAATGATAGCTAGTACTTAATTAATTTTTTACTCCGAAAGAAGCAACAACTTTATCCCCAATCTTTTTAATTATGTTGGATTAGTTTATATTGAAAACAATTAATTTTTTCCAACTTATTTTACATGAAAACTTATTACAAAAATTAAATTTTAGATGGGTACACTAATCCTTGTCTATATATATATATATACACCAAGTGCACTCAAATTAACTGGATTATGTTAATTGCGCGCGCTCTTGTTAGATTCTTAAACATACGTACCTTAGCTGCAATCTAGCTATCCCTTCTCTTGTTGGTGGATTCCTAAGTTAAATGTGATTTTGAAGAGCTAGCAGTTGCTACTCTTATTCCAAGTCAATATGGGATGGTATCTCAAAGATTATTTAAATTAAATGATATCAAATTATCATAATAGTGAATTTAAACTGTCACAAACGAAAGCATATTTGTAAGTTAAACACCATACTCCTTTTGCAACCAAATAATTAAGAATTATATATATATATATATATTTTATCAGTACATCTGAATAAAAGTTGCATAGCATATTATTTTTGGGAGATAACTGATGTATCAATTTATATATAAATAATTATTGTATTAATTATATAAAAACTAGAAGACCTTGGTGGTGTGTGTGATCGTAAGATGTGTGATATTGCATACTCCTAACTACAAAAAATATATAGATTTAGTGGGAAAATTTAGTTGAAAAAATGAATTTCCTCGCTAGAGGTACGCGACGTTCAACAATGTGAATTTTTCATATTTCTTGCAAAAAGTTGTAATATGTATATAGACTTTAATTCCCTACATAGTTGGTAGCATTGTATGCTAAAATAAAAAGTTGTTACCGAAACTAATAATTTTGTCATTGAAAGAGATCATGTTATTTATCTGGTTTTGGCGAGAAAATTTAATTTGTCGATAGACAAATTTGTTAAATACAAATTCAAGCCTTAATTTTCATACATTCTACCTCAATTGGATTTATTCGTAAATCAGCTGTATCGAATATATATATATGGTAAAAATAAGTGGTTGGGGATTACATTAGTACAAAAATATGCATTTGCAACATATAATATTATTAAGTGGAGAGTTAAAGTTAAAGTTGCGTTTAATTTTTAGGGTAAGTAGTAGATATTAATTCATGGACGCGACAAAGGCACGTGAGAAACAATCATGATGATATTGATGAATTTTGTAATTCTAAATTAATTAAATATGTGGAGATCGATATATATGGAGCGCAATAAAGTTGGGTGAATGATATGATTTTTATGCATACGCCACCTACTCTCCCCTCCACCTGTCATGCAACAAAGATGAGTTCAATGCGCACACTCTCTCCTCTAGCTCTTATATAAATTCCCTACACATTTGTGTGCTCTCCCCATCTACTCAAAGACATATCATCTATATATCATTCTAACAACATAGATCGAGAGCTCGATCGTCAGAATTATATATATAAGAGATCCGTCGATCTAGAGAATTGAAAATAAAACTCCCTAGGCTAGACTTTTCGAGAATAATTTCTTCTTCTTCTTCTTCTTCTAGAGATTGAGATATGCCTCTATTTGACACCCAACACCCATGGGTGCTTACAATCGGTATCTTAGGTATATATATTTATTTATTTTAATTTGTTCTTCAATATATCACTCCGGCCTTTTCTTCTTTTCTCTTTATTAATTACTACTATTACTCATGAAGCAAAATTGGATCCCATTCTCATCCCACCACCTTTAATTTCATTTTCATCCAACATTACTCAATTTTTTTTTTACTATATATATATATATATATTTGCTTATCTTCTTAATTACCTATATAAATATACAACTTTACTAATGAAATTTAACTCACATGGGATTAAGGATCACTTTTAACACGAGTACATGGACATAATTCAAACTCTAGTAGAGACAGTTTTAAAAAAAATATCTCTCTAATAACAACGGTTGTTAAAGGAGGCTTAAATTTGATTTGTTAATAAAAATTTCACAAAGGTTTTGAAAAATAAAATATAGTTCACCTTTCTCATAATACAAATCCCACTGTTTTGTTTTGCATGATCAGCCTTCCATACGGTTTTCCACAATACCATATATATATATTTACACGCAAACGATGTGACTGATCTACTTAGAGCTATATACGTGCCCAACTAATTATATATATATATATATATATAAATGGTACCAACTACTATTTGTTATTGAGTGTGGTTTTAAGGTTGTTTCATTGTACTCCACACGCGCGCAAAATTATGAATTAATAATTAGTACGCGATCCTGTTAATTAATTTATACAGTCGGCCCTAATTGATTATTTAATCTTCTATTTGATTTTTCAGGTAACATAATATCAATTTTCGTCTACTTCTCGCCATTGTAAGTATATATATATATATACTAGCTCCTCATCTTTGAATTAACTTTCTCAAAAAAAATAAAAGAAAATGTAATTTATAAGCTTGAATTCTTACATTAATATGAACCTGCTAATCCGCGGCTCTTTGTTTAATTTCTTGTGATTGCATGCAGGCCAACATTTATCCAAATTTGCAGAAAAAAATCGACGTTAGGATTTCAGTCGCTGCCTTACGTGTTATCACTATTTAGTGCAATGCTATGGATGTTCTACGCATTCCTCAAAACAGACGCACTCCTCCTCATCTCCGTCAACTCCATCGGATGCGTCATTGAAACTATTTACATTGTTGTTTTCCTTGTTTATGCATCCAAGGACACTAGGGTACGTATATATATATATATTTCTTAATTAACTAATAAACTTTATTTTGAAGGATTAAAAATATACAAATAAAGCACTTTTTGGCTTGCTAAAATTAGTTTGGAATATTTTTGGGAGTGCAGAAGCAAACGGTGAAGCTAGTTGCAGGTTTGAATGTGGTGTTGTTCTCTGCAATCTTTCTGTTCACAATGCTAACGGAGAAAGGAAACTACCGGATCCAAGTTGTTGGGTGGATTTGCGTTGCTATTTCCGTCTGTGTTTTCGCATCACCTCTAAGTATTGTGGTGAGTATATATATGTGTGTGTGCGTGCATGTATACATATATTAATATTACTACATGTTTTTGTAATTAAAGATTAATTAACTGCGTACAGTCCTAATTTCATTTTATATAATTACTGAACGAATTCTAGGATCTCTAAATTTTTTCTCCTTTCTTGGTTTTTGTTTACTACAGTTTCAGGTTGTCCGAACAAAGAGTGTTGAGTTCATGCCATTGGGCTTGTCTTTTACTCTCACACTCAGTGCAATTATGTGGTTTGCTTACGGAGTACTAAAGAATGATTTTTGTATTGCTGTAAGTAATTTATTTCCTTAATTTAATTAATCCCCATGTTGTCTAACCAATGATATGATTTGCTCATATATAGTATACAAAAGAGTTTGCTCCACAATTTATTTATGTGCCAAGAATTAGCTAGCTAGTGGGTCGTGTCAAATTACGTGCGACTCATGATTAAAACCAAATGATTGTCTTGATGACAAGTCACATCAAATTTGCAGAGTTGAATTTCTTTTGTATACGATAACAGTATTCATACACTAAATATACCATATACATGGGTTTGTTTATTTATTTAGTTTACAACTGAAATATTTTTGTGCGCGTGTAGGTTCCGAACGTATTGGGGTTCATCTTGGGAATACTTCAGATGCTGTTGTACGGTATGTACAGATCATCGAAAGGGAAGGAAGTATTAGTAATAGAGATGGAGAAAAAGGTGCCGGAGCACGTTATAAACATAGTTGTTATGGAAAGCAGCCCTGAAGTGTATCCAGCTCCTGCTGATGATGATTCTAAAATGAATAGTACTACTACAGTCATCGCGAATGAGAATGTTACAGTTGATAATGAAGAGGAAGAAGAAGATGAAAAGAAGCGTGAGGAAGAAGAAGAAGAAGAAAAAAGACGAGAGGAGAATGAGAAAAGCGTGGTTTCAATCCCAGCAGAAAACGACGAACATGAACCGTGCGCCAAACAAGTGGATGTGAAGCTTAATCCCCCTGTATTTATCGATTGTGCAGCTTAAATTCATTTGTTAATTAGTTCATCCCCATCAGCATCAGCCCCGTAGATCGAGAGTACTTTTCATATATATATGTACTAGCTGCATGCTTCGTTTTCCAGTCGGGGCTTAATTAATTCACACATACCACACACTCTCTCGATCTCTCTAGCTAGTAGAAAAGGTGTGAACCAAAATATCAATGCCTCTCATTTGTGTTGCTTTGTACCTAAACTTCACCTACCAGTTGCGTAGCAACCTCTTTAATCATATGAGTAAGAGCAGCTAGTTATTCCCAAATATTGTTCAACTAAATTTTAATTAATTGCATTTAAACCACCTGTTTGTATGCGTATATTTGTAATCTAACCATCAGCTTTTTGTTATATTTAAGTTTAGGTACGTAATTAATTTTCAACTTTTTAATATTAGAAGTGAGACTCAAGCGAAGACCAAAAAAACAAAAAAAAAACTCTAATTAATCAATTATATGAGAAAATGCTATCTTACCACGCTTTCGCATTGTGTGATCTCTGCAGGCCTGGGGCTTACACAGATCGAGAGCGTAAATGCATATGCACATGAAAAATATGAATCATATGCACGTATTCGTTGATATTGACCTAGCTTATACTAGTGAATTTTGTTAGCTAATTAATTAAGCTTACTACCATTAATGTTTTCCATGGTCCATATATATATATATATATATGCACAATTTAACTTGTGCCTAATTCGCGAACAGGTGAATTATTCACGAATAACATATGTTCACATTTCTACAAATTAACTATTTTTGCCTGTATCACAAGACATACAAATAGAAAACAATAAAAGCTAGCAAAACATTCCTTTTTCATACATATATATATATATAATTATTTTGTAATTCATAAATATCCCCACCGTGGGGTCCAACTCCCATTTAAGAAGAAAAGAATGGGACTTAACTACTACAGCGCGCAAGCGTCTTGCAATAAAATTCGATCAATAATTGTAGGCCCCAAAAGGCAAATAATCGTAGCATCCCCATCCAACAATTAAACTACAAAAATAATTCCGCACAATAAATAAGGCAGGAGACCCAATTTGATTAATGAATAATTTGATCGAGATAGCCATCAGTAAAATACAATATATCACTTTGTATTATCACTGTATGTATTTGTGCTGATAACGCTAGCTAGCTTATAACAACTTTTTGTAAAATAATTACTCAAACTTGTATATAATATTTGTGTCCAGCCCTTTGTTTTATCATTATGTATCTGGTTTAAATGGTTATGTACAAAGGTTGTTTTATGTTATTTATGATCGTTTTTTAAATTTTAATTATTTTTTAGTTTGTAGATCGAAACTAGAAAGTGTACGTGTCTTGTGTCATCATTGCTGGTCATATTTTGGCAGGTCCAACTATCATGGTGGCAACTGGCAATTTGGCTACTCTGATGTTGGGAAACCCACTGTACCGGTGACGTTGCAATAATTTTGACCGTCCACGTTTAAACGAACGTTCTTGATTTTGGCACTTCATTTTTATACTTAAATTGATGCCGTATCATTATCAACCATCGGAAAGGAACAACAGCGTAGTTTTGTTTAGTTTACATTTTAAGTATAAATTAAGGTGGCAAAATTATGAGCATTGCCGGGGATCTTGAATTGACAGACAATATGCATGTTGGCAACGTTATCTCTACAGTTGGTTTCCCAACTTCGATCAGAGGATTCAAACAGGGGACGAACAACTCCGATCCTCTACAGTTTGAGTAATACATTGCACGAAACAGTTGGGAATTATCTTAGCCATTTATTTATAACGAGTGGCTTAAATCATATGACGTGCAAAAGAGGTTAAACTACGTCGTATTCATTAACATTCAAATTGACGCAGTTTAATTCTTCTCCCTCGATCTTTTTCGTCTCTCTACAAATATTGTAGAAATACAAAATAATTCTATAGCTATTTGTCAATTCCTCCATCACCAATTGTGTAGCTTCAACGTCAACATCTTCTTCTTCCCTATGGTTCTCTCTTTATGAATACGGCAACTAAAAAATTGACAATTCCTTTTATAGAATCACCTCCATTTCCCTAAAATTAAATCACCAAATGCAGTTTATCTTTACGCTCATACCCAGGGGCGAATCCATAATTTTGTTTTTTGGGGGGGAACCATACGATTTCCAACAACGTAGCATACTTAATGTAAAAAAATGTAAAGTTACATTACAAAATATAAAAAATATAAAGTTGCACTACAAAATACATACATTTCTTGCAATTTCCCTTTCAATGAAGATAGTCAAAGAATTTATAATAAATTCATCTTCCATTTTAGTTCGAAGTTTAAATTTAACAATACTCATAGCCAATCATGCACGCTCTCCCTCTACTATTTTTATTATTATTATTTTGGAGAGACCACGATAGAAATTTCATACACTTAATTTTATATATATACATAAATTAAAAAAAAACTGGGAGGACCATGACACCTCCCCTTCTCATACACATACATCCGCCCCTGCTCATACCTTTTCTCCATCTCCTCCGTACCGCACCTCCATCACATTTTCAACTCCTACCTTTTGTCCATCTCCAAAAAGATTAATGGGTCTGCCCGTTTTTGGGTTGATGCAATAAATACCAAAACGAAAATTTGGATTTAATTCAGTTTAGGTTTTAATTGGTTTCCTCAATTTTTTGGGCCTGGTATAAGGAAAAAGAGGAGTTAATGTATTTGATTTTATTAATTAATCAATCAAACAAAAGAGGGAAATTGGAAGAGGTTACGAGTGATGGTGGCCGTAAAATTTTATTTGGTACTTGGAACTGAAGAGTGTTGTAGAGAAGAGACAACATCTTTTAGATAGAGATCGAGACGGAGGAAGCCATGCCAGGAGTCATAGATGGTGTTAATAAGGCTGCATATTGGAACGACATACTACATATTTTATTTTTAAGTGAGTAGCTGACGTGTTTAATTTGTCAAATGAGATGATATATCACATAAAATTTACCCATAAACAAGAATTGGTAGATAAAATATATTAGTATTACAGTCTAAATATTAGAGCTTTTTAAAACTCATGATCGATTTGGAATCGCCCTAATTTGTCCCTTAGTTCAACTACTGATCTATCTTACAAAAAGTCATTAGTGCGCCTCGAAAACAAATGCAATCTTAGAAAAATAAAAAATGAGTTATTAATAGCTAGCTACCATGATTGCTAGTGCTATGATCCTATATATGTTAAGTCTTTCAAGTGTAATGTAAGTTATCTTTCTCCTTTCATTAGCTTTATTTTAATCTTAGATAAAAAAAAATACGAAATATGTGTACCGGCTCAATTTTCATGCATGTAAATGTCTAATTTAAAATAAGAAGTAAATTCAAAAGGGAATTAGCTTAGTGGCTAAATTTTTTATTATTTAGTAAATGATTGCAAGCTCAAACCTATCCACATCTAAATACTTTGTTTCTAGTGAGTGCTTTTTTACAAATTCTTCAAGGTCTACCCAAAAAATACATATTTGAGTGACTAGTTGAAGGTGTGGATTTGTTTAATAGAGAAAGAAGGGAAATTAACATAAATGACACTGAAGTTTTGGGTAAATTGCAATTCTAACTTTGATGTTTGAAGTTTTCTAATGTAGGCTCTAAAGTACATTTAGTATAACAATGTTGACCCCATGTCTATCCCACTTACGAAAATATAACGGAGCACTTACATGGTGGTTGTCCTAGTTGGATCTTATAGATTATGTGTGATGCTTATGTGGATTCGACTTGGTTAATTAGAATAGTTGGGGTTTTTAATCCTCAATCAAACACAAACCATTTCATTTCCTCGGTCAAATAGCAGCGGAGCAATAGTGGAAATGATTACGAGTGCTTCACTCAATAACACTACAAATGTGTTCTGGTCTTTAGCATTTGAGGCATCCAGGGGAGACAATTTTGCCTTTGGAACTAGATGAGGCATCAAAGGGAAACTATTTCGGCTTTGGAACCAAATGAGAAGGCAAAAGGGGAGTCATAAGTACAATCACAAGTATAACCATAGGAAAAATCAAATAAATTTGGGAAAAAAGAATCAAGTCTCCCACAAATGTGGCAACTGTGGCAAAGTGGGACATAATAAGATAAGCTGCAAACAACTTGTAAGCATCAAGTGTACTTATTCTTTGAATTTAATTACATTTTGTATTTATGTAAAATGCTACTTAAAGCTATGCCTTTATGTGTATTTGTATAAAAAGTTAAATGATGCAGGCGGTACAAAAGCAGCTAATGCAACACCAAAGGTTGCAAAACAAGTAAGTATATATATTAAATGCTCAACTACCTTTCTCATAGTATATTGATGTAATATTCATGCTTTTTAAGTGAAAATAAATAATATAGGTGGATTCAATTCAAGTGGTAGAATTAAAAAAAGACAAAAGTTACCAACTATATGGTAACTTCACTTCACACTCTTATTTTAACTTTATAATATAATGTATGTTAGTAAGTTAAATATGGCACTTTAATTAATTAATTTGCTTCAATGTAATGTGTGATTTAAACAGAGCACTGTTTGCAGCATGTATGGGTAACACGAGCATTCCATACTCCAAACAATACATAATTCACCACCAATCCCAACCAAGTGACCGCCAACCATAACACAATTATCCAATCCCAGTTATCTCAAACAAGAATCAAGAAGTTACTTTTCAGCTCAGAAGGTCCAAGAAAAGCATAAAGGCTTGCATTAATTAACAAAGTTATGGAATTTTTTTTTGTAATGGTGTGTGACTTATAAGGTCCAAGAAATTAAATGATTGTTGGTTTTTTTGTTTGTAATGGTTCTTTGTTTTACTGTTTTTTTTTTGTACCAAAAAAAAAAAAAGAAATGGTTTGTTTTTTTTTGTCTTTTACTATTTCAGTTGCTTTGTTTCTTTATTGCTCTACTTTGCACTTGCTTATTACTAGACTAGACATTCAATATACAAAGAAATGGGCATAATAGTAACTAGAAATTCTTCGTTTCATTTCATTACATAAACCATCTTCATTGCATTACTTCCCTTCTTCACTTCGGTAAAAAAAAAAGCAAAAAACATGTTCATTTCATAACAATAAAATCCACACATTTTCATTTCATAACATAGTAACTAAACTAACTGAAGAAATTGCCCATTCTTCTCATTTGAAACAAATTTTGTGCATAGTAGAAGCACAATCAATACCCACGAAATTCCTAAGTAGATCTAAAGCCATCTATCTCTTCTTCTTTTTTTGCAGTTTACCAATTGCTCCTCGTGTGCAATCACCCTCCCAACAGTCCGTGTATTATTTGTCTCCCTCTAAGACATATTGGTGGACCAATCCACATGAAAGGACCACATCAACGGACAATCTACAAATTAAGGGGAATTAACATAAAAGCACTATGTTATTTCAAGAAAAATAACACAATGCCATGTTTTATTAATTTACCCCACTGAGAACAAACTCTGAATATTCTTCCCGGATGCAAATCGGTCCATGAAGTCTTAATAACTTAAAGATTATGACAAGGACAAGTTTGCTAATCCATAAAGAACAATTTGCTTGTGTATATCTATCTATCCATCTACTATTTCTAGTTGCAAACAATACAACAATGGCATGTATGTGTATATATACCACCATCCTCTATGCTTAATTACTTGTGTGTTAGAAGGAAACTAGCCCACCAAAACATGCCCTAGTCCACATAGGATCCAACTATGACAACCATATAAGCACTCGTTATGTTTCCATAAATGGGATGGATGGATGGTCAACATTGTTATACTAAATGTACTTCAGAGCCTACATTGCAAAAATTGTAACACTATAGTCAAAATTGCAAGCTATCGCAAACTTCAGGATCATTTATATTAATTCCCGGAGAAATAATATACCAAAAAGAAAGTTAAGTTTCTAAAGTGCTCGATTTAGGAGCATCTCTATTGGATCTTCAAAGAATTAACAAGTAAATTTTGTGTAGAGCCACGTCATTACTTTTTTATTACAAGAGGTTCTTCAAAATCACTCTACAAATTAAATAGAAAATATTCACAATAACATATGTTATCATAAATTTATTGAAATTGCTGGAAATCAATAACCCATTTAATTAAGGAAAGATAATGCACACTTTCCTGTAATTTCATTAAATATATGATAACATATGTTTTCATAACCATTGTATATAATATTTTTTCTAAATTGAAGAACAACTTTTGGCTTTTCAAGTTGGCTCTTATACTTCTCGTGAAATGTAAAAAGCTATAACTTTTGATATGTTCAAACAACTATCTACATTTTCTCTCTTCTAAATTTTGAAATTAAAATAATAAAATATAAAAATTGATAGTCTCTTGAATCGCGATTGCATACATAAAAAAATGTACTCTTTAAACTGCCACATACATCATCTGCCTAGTACCATTTTTAGCAAATTAGTATTTAGCCCATTTTTTTAGGTATTTCTTTACTCAAACCCACTATGTTTATGAAATTAGTGAACGACCTAACGTTTAAGATTTAACCCATTATTTTTTTTCTTTTAGCCTAATCCAAAAGATATATTTATATTTAATTTAATTGGGTTATTTGTTGGTTAAATGACTTATTTTCCCATAATAGCTTATTAGGGTCATTACGTTCGGTTATTATTGAATGCAATAATCTCTTTTAATTTTACGCTAGATATAATTATCAAATCTAGTTGTGTTTTTAATTGTCTTTAAATCTTGAAGTTCATATATATATATATATAATGGATCTTCCAACAATAATGGTGTCCCGCAGCTCTAAATTTTCACGCGAAGTCCAAAATCAACCATTTTAACTATTTTTACTCCTACACATTTTTACTAAGATAAGGAAGAATTATTGACTCTTGTCTACCCCCTCCACTAATGGATAGATTCATCTCATCCAATTCGTTCCATTTAACTCCTAGGAATAACCTTTTTTCCCACCACCACTATCTATTATGCACAATTACTTTATTAAAAACAGTATCAAAGCTACTGTTAGTGCGTAATGACGGAAATTAAGATGTGTAGCCATACACGAAAAAATAAAACCCTAACCTTCATTTAATTTCTTGCTCCATACTCCTTTATAATTTAATCCTTATTCAACATCTTTCCATATTTTCCTCATTAAACTATAACTCTTCTCCTATTCAATCATTATAATTTAACCTATTTCCATATTTTTCTCATTAAACTCTAACTCTTTTGCTATTTACATAATCCTTCTTTATTAAGAAGAAGAAGAAGAAGAAGAAGAAGAAGAAGAAGAAGAAGAAGAAGAAGAAGAAGAAGAAATAATCCTTCAATTTAACCAAAACTCCCAATTCCCATTGTGAAACTTTTTTTAAAAGGTTGTCTGCGATTTTAATATATGTATATTTTCTTGAGAGAAACATGGTGAGGGTTATGAAAACTCCTAATTTTTACTATGCGAAGCCTCATTTAAGTTGTTCATGTTTTTGAAAGAACAAATAAATATTTATGATGAAAGAACATAATGAGATTTCGAGCCTTAATTTTCGTGGTACGACATTAGGTGGGAAGGTTATTTGTGTTTTTGGACGAACAAATATTCTCGTTATTCAAGTTGTATTGTGAAAATTATGAAAGGAAGAAATTTTTATGTTCGAATTTGTGGAGGGTTCTCTATAGCAGATGCAATTCGAAGCAAATAAGTATTTGAAATTCCGTCCATCTAACTTAGGAGTTGGTTTATATTTTTATTTAGCTTGTATTAGATTAGTTTGATATTTAAGTTTTCGATGTAATTTTATTTTTCTTATTGGAATAAGTAAATTATATTAATATAAATTCTAGACTTTCATTCCTTGTGGAATCGGTCTCTTACTTCCGCTATCTACGTTATTAACGTAATGTAATAAAATAAGAGTTTTTGAATTAGTATTTTTCTTGCGAAGGAAAAATTTCTCTTTCACCATCATCATCTGTATCCTTTCCAAAATCTCATTACTGTCTCTCACATATATCAATAATTATCTCTCTCCAATCTCCATACATAAAGCTCACTCACATATGGGTCATCCTAATCACCATCAAAACCCAAGAAAATTGCTCTGTCTAACAAATATTAAAAGATTCATTCTTTAAAAGAAAATTAAGTCTTGTAATTCTCCGTCGAATCCCTGGTAATTACCTTTTCTCAATCTCATATTTGAACCAAGATAGATACAATTATTTTTTTCCCAAAAAAAAAAAGAAAATTGGAGATCGAGAGTGAAATAAAATTACTTTTTTAGTTTTCAATATTGGTTTTTTTTAACACCAAATAAAAGGCACAGCCCCTAATTTTATTAAAACATAAACAACTACTTACATTGCTTGATCCTCAAATTCAGAAGGTCTAACAATTCCTTTCAATTTCCTAGGCAAAGTAAATCTATTAAAAATGACATATTTACCAATATTACAACCAAAATTTGCCATAAAATCGGCAGCTTGATTGCTCGCCTTATAAGTATGAAATGCCAAAACCTTCATGCCTTGAAGCAAACGAAAAATAGTCCTGATCTCATAAGCAATAGACCTAGGAGTTTGTACCTTATTTTGAATAATTTGAAGCAACACTAAGGAGTTGGAGCCCTTGCAGAAGAGCTTTTGTTTCAGCCACCATATTAGTAACTTCCCCATACGAATCAGCTTGTGCCCATTCCACATGCCCCATATCATTACAGAGAATACTCCTATCCCCTCTAAAACTTGGATTACCACGCGAACAACCGTCAACATTAAGCTTAAAAAAAGTTTTATGAGGAAGAAACCATCTAGTGATCACAAAATCCTTTCCTCGAAAAGGAGGAATAGAAACTCGCAAATTGCAAAGCAATCTATCTTCTTTAGTACTTCTCTTCAGCAGCGTATTACAACTACTCAAAATATATTGTATACTGGTCTTTACATTAGAAATAATATACAAAGTTGTTTGCCTTTTACTTTCATACTTCCCTTTGCTTATGTTAATCCAAAGCTCCCAACAAATACATGTAAGGATTAATAGAGCAAGGCCTTATGACAATCAGACCTGCTTTGTGAAACCCACCAATCATTCAACTTCATTCTCAACTCGGTCGCCACATTATGAATCAGCATATTTCCTTCCATCATACGCCAAACCATCTTCGCTATATCACTAGTAACAAAAACATGATTGATAGTTTCCAACCTAGAATTAATACAGCAACCAGATTTTGACGCCAAATTAAAACATTTTCGCTGAACACATTCATCAATAGAAATTCCCTCGTTAAGCACCCACCATAATAAAAATGACCATTTTAATGGAGTCAAAAAGTGCCATATCATTTTATTTGAACCCAAAACACAAGCTTTAACCTGTTAAACCTCCCAGATAGTTTTCACTGAAAACAAACCATCTGGAGCAAGTGTCCAGACACATATGTCTTCCACATTACTATCAACATTCAACAATTGCTTCTTAATGCACTCAAACTATTGCAAATTAGTATAATTTTGAGTAGATTCCTCCCATCTAGTACCCACCACGGTATCTGTAACTGCGAGATCCGAAAGATTGGAAGAAAAATTAATATAATCCTCCAATTTACCATATAACACCCAATGTTCCTTCCAAAAATTAAAATTTCCAGCACCCACAATCCACCTCATATAACCTTCAGTGCTCTCTCGAACTCTCATCATCTTACTCCAAGTAGCAGAACAACAGACTTTGTAACAGCTATCTGTAAGATGCTTTTTATCCACAAAACTTTTTGCCATAAAGCGAGCCACAGACCATTTGAAGTTCTAAAGCGCCACCAAAGTTTCATCCCAAACGCATTAGATAAATCATGAAGATTTCAAATTCCTATCCTTCCCTCTCGAACTGGGAAAAAACATTTGCACCAACTCACCCAATGATATTTATGAGTATCTTTAAATTCCCCCCAAAGAAAATTACTACAAATACTATGAAGTCGATTAATAGTAGTCTTCAGAGGATTAAAAGCTGACATAGTAAACAAAGGAAGGCTTTGAAATACATGATGAATGAGAATAATTCTTCCACCGTGAGAAAGCAACTTAGATTTCCATTCCGCCAATTTACATTCAAATTTATAAAGAATCTTTGTAAAATAAACTACTTTCTTCCGGCTCGTAAATAAAGTACAGCCCAAATATTTAAGGGGCATAGCTTTCAGCTATAATCAAACTTCGAGTAGCATCAACTTTGTCTCCCACCACAAAACAACTTTTTCTCCGATTAATTAATTGACCAGATTCTTTTTCATACTCCACAAAGAAACTTACCAAGTTCCAAGGAGACTTCTTAGACCCATTGGTAAACAAAATCATATCATCAGCATATGCCAAATGTGAAATAACTGGGCAATGTATCGATTTAGAAAAAGGCAGAACTTGTTTAGTAACAACCAACGATTTAATGCCACGGCTTAGCACCTCCGCTGCCACAATAAAAAGACAAAGAGAGAGGGTCCCCTTGTTTAACCCCCCAAGAGGAAGTAAAGAAACCCTCCACGGTCCCATTCACCCGTAAAGAATACCAATTGTTAGATAATAAACGCCAAATAAGATCAATAAATTGCTCACAAAAACCAAATTGTCTAAAAACTTTAAGAATAAAAATCCAAAAAACCTTATCATATGCTTTCGCCATATCTAATTTTAAAACAACATTAGTACGTCAATTTTTAGCCTCAAATTTTTGCATCATCTCTTGAGCTAGCAACACATTATCCGTAATACTCCGACCCTTCACAAACCCATTTTGTTCTGAATATATAATATCAGGTAGTATCAAAGCCATTCGTTGAGTAACAATTCTAAAAATAACTTTAGCATTAAAGTTACAGAGACTAATTGGCCTCATATCCTCAAATGAAGACAGATTCGCCACTTTTGGAATTGTAACAATCAAGGTACTAGACCATGACTTAGGGATAGTTAACCTATGAAAAAACCCTTGAACAGCAGCAATAAGATTAGCTTTAATAATCTCCCAACAATGCTTATAGAAATGCCCATTAAACCCATCTAGACTCGCTGCACCATCGGCATTCATATCAAAAGCAACTGCTTTAATCTCAGCTTCATTAGGAACCCTATGATAGCATTATTCTATTCCTTAGTAACCACCGAAGGAATCAACTTTTGAACTAAAGGAAAATCAAAACTATGCTGATCCGCAAAAAATTGAGCTTTAAAAAATTATACACCAGCAACCTCAATATTTTTAGGCTCAGTAACCCAATGACCATTTATATCATTAATGCCAAAACTCTTGCCTTTCTTTCTCTTGACCGTAGCCATCGCATGAAAGAACTTCGTATTTTTATCTCATTTTTTAAGCCAATTCACTTTGCTACGTTGCCTCCAAAAAATTTCCTCCTAGTCAATAGCTTTGTTTAACACCAATTTAGCATCATTTAGCCTCTCTAAAGCTTGAGACGATTGATCATTTCAACCCTTTTTTCAGCCTCACTCAGTAACTGCTCAGCCTCCTTCGCGCGTTTTAAAACATTACCAAATCTATCCCAATTCCAAGAAACAAGAACACTTTGCAGCCTTTTAAGTTTGGCTGCAAAACATGAAGAACATTCCATTGTATAGGAGTTTCCCAACATTTCCGAACCACTTCTAAAAATTAATGATGCTTACACCACATAGTCTGGAATTTAAAACACCCTCGGCGAGTCCCTTGATCCACATTAAACTTACCCAAAAGCGAAGCATGATCCGAATTCTCTCTACTAAGATGATGAATAATACAATCAAAAAATATCGTCCTCCATTTATAATTGCACAAACATCTATCCAACTTTTTCCACATTGGTCTTTGAGCTCGTTGCCAAGTAAATGTGCTTCCCATTGTTTGAAACTCCAAAAGACCACATTTAGAGATAGTATCATTAAAATCACTAGCTCCACTAAAATCAATACTATTCCCTCTCACTCTTTCCTTAGCACTTCTAACAACGTTATAATCCCCACTAATAAGCAAAGGATCAACCAAATTAGACATATTTACCATCTCTTCCCATAAGGCAGATCTCTCACTTCTAGATCATTCAGCATACACAGCAAAAATAATCAACCTATCTTTTAACATCCCATGTTTAGAAAGCGCAAAGTCAAAACCCAACTGTAAATGAAACTCCGTAAGCTTACTACCATCAACCAAATGTTCAAAAATAACCAGAAAAATTACTTAATTATTAACTACTAACTGTCTCAACCTATTAATAGTGGAGGTATTTGAAATACCTCTTAAATTCTAAAATATCATATTAATCATGAAGACTAATTTTGAGGAGCAGTTTAAGATCCCTTACCCTTCTTCTTTTGAGCCTTCTTCTTTCTACCTCTTTTTTTGTGTCACAACCACAGCAACAACACTAGCTGAATCTTCGGCCATTACTTTCTCCCTCAAACTAAGCACATGAAACTTCCTATTGAGCAAGTCACCATCCCTTTTTAAAGTAACATGTAGCTGCTCATTATTCAACAAAGCATAACTCACGCGCAAGTTATTAGTAGCTCGAGGCGAGAGACCAATTTGAAACATACTTGATGGCACAAGACTTTTAAATGGAATAATATTAGTTCTTGCCACAAACTTATCATCTTCCATCTCTACTTTGGTTATATCATCGTCACTCATATCGAAATCATGCAGCTGTGTTACTGAAGAGAGGCCAACTCTACTTTGCTCCCTAGCAACGGGAGAAACAATTTTAATTCCCCCGCTAAAACCAATTGGACACCCATTCCCCTTTTGCTTACTCAAAATCGCCTCCAACTGTTTTCCAACTTTTATTTCTCTCATCTTTTCCACCTCTCATTTATCAAATCAGACACCAACCTGTTCATGAAGCTCTCGAAATATTGCATCAAAGCTCCGAATCTACTCAAACACCTTGTTATTACCCATCTCTACAACTTTATCTTCTCCAGAAACAAAATCATGTTGTTGCTCTAACACTTCTTTATGAGGAACTACACCATAAGCTTGCCTAACTGGAGCTTGAGGAGGCCTTGCATCATTATCAGATCTACAGTCACTACTATCGTGTCCCTGTCTACAACACTTAATGCAATATTTAGGGATTTTCTTATAAGTACCCTTTGCCAATATCTAGTATTCCCACTACCCAACTAGATCTTTCTAGGAAATTTCTTCAAAACATCCATTTCCACACACACTTGAGCTACACTAGGATGAGTCAGATTAGCTGTAGCAGCATCACACTTCATTGGAGTTCCTAAAACACTTGCTATAAAAAACAAACCTTCTTTCTGAAAAAAATGAACTGGCAAATGAGGGAAATTAACCGAAATATAAGTAATTATTGTTTCAGCGTCAACTCAAAATTCAGGGGTCCATTAGAATACCCTTATCAAAAATCGATTAAGGTACCATTGCTCCCTTAACCATACCCAATGATAATCATCCTCATGTTCAAAACGAAGTAACACATGTTTTCCATCTAATAATCCAATAGAAAAGGCTTATTTGAAACCAAATTTCTCAAATAGTACTTTAATCTCAGGTAATGAACGCCTGCCATATGAGAACTTACCCACTAAAGCAAACTTGAAAGGGGAAGCTAGGTTGATAACATCCTCTTCACTGAAGAACATCGCCGGCTCACCACGGTGAGTACTAGGCATTTTAATTGCAATAGCTATAGATCTATTAGTACCAAGCACCTCTGCAAACGATTTAATAAAGGACGCGGCTAGAACCGACGCCATTGGTGGATCCATGAAGCAAAGCACACTTTAACAAATCATGCGACGAGAGCGAGAGCCTTCATTTCTTCAAAATGTTAAGAATTCAATATTGGTTGGAGTTTAAGAATTCAATTTTGTGTAGCATTATCTTCTTCATCATCGGAGGAGCAAAAATAAAGCAACGACTATGATTGTGATTGTAAGCACATTCTACTAGATCCTTCCTTGATTTGGCCACCCAATTTTCGTTTCATTGACTAAATTTTTTATTCTCATTCTTTAGAACCCCTCTTTACATTCTTTTATATTTAACATTCTAGATCATGATGCCTTTAATATTATTGTCTTTTTAGTTTTACTTGTGTAATGTCTTTTTTAATATAACTGTGTTTTTAGTTTTAGTTTTACTTATATGTAATATTTATTATTAATATGTGAACAAGATGAAAATATTTGTTCGAGGTCCGACCAATATACTGAGCAATCTCTTAATCTGTGGTCAAGCTCGGCATAAAAGCTTATCAAAACCATTTTAAAGCTTGATATGTGACAGTTGTAGCACGTTCCATGACTAATAATAGCCATATTACCACAACAAACAACACCCACCGTTTTTTCAACTTCCCCAGATCATGGAAAGTGGAGTCTATTACATTATAAAGGCTAGTTCCTTGCATCAATAAAAGACACTAGCTTTAGCATTTCAAATCATCCTAGAATTCACCATGTATTACTGTAACTACTTTCTGTAATTACCTTTTCCATCATCATAAAATATTAAAACTATCATCAAATAGTGGATGTAAACCATACCTATCATCCATTGGATGGGTGAACTGCCCTCACAAAAAATCTATGTGTTCTCCTTGTTTATTTTTTTACATTTGTCGCACATAACTTCGTTTTTGGGCAACATTTCTTACTCAAAGATTTTTTGACCTTACAATGTCTTCTAGATACCCCACATTTTAGGCCTCATTTGATAGCATGGAAAATGATGGAAATAAAACTTATGATTTGTAAGATAAGTTAGAAAATGAGTGGAAGCATGTGGTGAGATGTTCTTCATCTCATGCTCAATTTTATGAGTATATATTCTCTAACTTTGTGGGGGAAAAAAATTCTCACCCTCAAGAAAAAAAATTCCTTTGAAAAAGCTAAAAACTACAATAGTTAATCTCACCACATGACTCAACTTATTTTTCAAATTCTCACACCAATCAATTATTTTTTCTACCATTTTTCAAGTTACTATCAAACAAAGCCTTAATATTTGATATTTTTAACATGATAGTGGTTTTATTTTTACTTGTGTAATCTCTTGTTTAGTATGACCATATTTTTATTTTTACTTATGTGTAATATTTATTACTAGTATGTCTTTTAAATACCCCATGTTTTAATGTTTGATATTTCTAATATGACTATTGTTTTAGTTTTACTTGTGTAATCTCTTTTTTGATACGACTATGTTTTTTGTTTTACTTGAGTGTTATATTTACGTCTAATATGTCTTCTAGATACCCCTAAGTTTAATATATGATATTTTATATATATTTAAATACTGCAAGTCAACTTCTTAATTTTTTATTAAGTTGCTTTCTTTTCACAAAATTCTGAAATCATGTGATTTAATAAATCATAAAAAAAATTAGAAAATTTTAAAATGCAGCAGTTTAAGTTGAGTTTAAATGAAATTCTTATCCATTTATGTTACTAACCAATAATGAGGGAGAGATAGGATTAAAAAGAGATGAATCAAATTCAAATTTTACAATTCAATACGGGATTTCAAAATTTGACAGAATTTTAAAATATCGACACCCCTGCTTTTGCTAGCATGACAGCAAGCACGGACTAGTAGCAAGGAGTCAACTGAATGACCAAAGCATCGGTTGCTTCCACTTGTGGCCTTCTTCGAACGCCTTGACACCTTAATATCAAAGAACCCCCCCTATCTTCTTCTCTTCATGTATGTGGGCTGCCTGCCCCGTCCCGAATAGACCAACAGGAATAAGCTGAAGAAAGGTGTGAGAGAGAGTTGAGTATCAACTCACACCCGCTTCTATAAGTAGGAGGAGACCAGGAGGGCCGGAAACCCCAACGGGAAACCTTTTACCGCGCCACACGATTCTTTTACAAAGCGCTCTCTCAGACGTTTCCACTCCTGCCCTCGCAAGCAAAGAGGTTTCAAGATACCAGGCGACCAAGTGAAAGTGAACAGCTCTGAGAAAATCTTCTAGAGAGCGTACCCTTTGTTTCTACTCTTTCTCTCTTCTAAAAATAACTTCAAATCTAAAAAAGAAGCTTATTTTGATTCTATGGACCCTTTGGACCTCCGACCAGTGAGGTGATGACACATGCATGCGTGCTTTTAAAAAGTGGGTTCCAAACCTGGGTGGCACTATATAACTCAATCCATTATAAGGCTATTGGTGGATTATTTCTCTTTTAGAATCCACTCTGAGATAGAGGAGACTCTAATGAGATTTTGTCGAGATAAGGACTTGCAAAAGACGAGTAGTCGCAGAAGTCAGGTCTCAGACTCGCAGAAGACAAGTGAAAAGTCTCTCGAGGTTTCGCCGTGGGAATTTCGCGAGAGTTTTCGCCGCTTTAAAACAATAAGTTTCAAAATCTCGCACAAAGGATTTTTAGTCATGGTGGTTTTTCTTTAAAAACTCGGAAGGCCCCAGGACCCCCCTTATAACCCCCTATAACCCCCCGGCCCTTATGCCAAAGCAGTTAAGTGCAAGGAGGTCAGAGCAAAGGAGCTTCCCGGGTAGCAAGCTAGTTAGAAGAGAAGTCACCTTTGGATTCTTAAGTAGGGGCAGGAAGGAAAACACGATAAGAGACATGTCTCGAGCCTAGGTGACAGCGGAGAACTTTAGAGGTAGGCTAGAAAGAAAGGAAAAAGAAAGACTATAAGCGATATAGGCTAAAGATAGAAGTGAATTCGTCTTTCGTCCGTATTGTGTCCCATGCCAGGATGAAGAAATCCAAGGATTTTTAGTCATGCTCATGGAAGTATTGACTAGTTTAACGCCTATACCAATATGGCAGAGCATTTGAACATTTTCTTAACTATTGAAAAAGCTCTTTTTCGGTTTTAAAGAAGGCCTTGCCTTCTTAGAGAGATATAGCCACCATAGACTGGTTCGTCCTTAGGGCTGTGAGAAGGCCAGGATTTGCCATGCGGTCTAGAGATCTAGTTGACACTTGGAAGGAGTACACTGATATCCTTGAAAGAGAGAACATGGCCATCCCGACCTATAGTAGGGAAGGACTGTTTATACTTCCTGCCACAGTTGAGTAGGCCAGAAGCCAGAAAGATAGATCAGTTCGTTTGTAATAGATCTTGGAATCAAAGCAACAGAAAGAAGGTTGAGTGATAGACGAGGAGAACGGTTGTTTTCAGATGACGAAATCTTCGTCAGCGATAGGGCTTCGCGCCTGAGAACAAAAGGCAGAGAAAAGGGCTTATAAAGGATTTCCAATAAGAAAAGGAAGAAGACCCCCATAGCACTCAAAGCGGAGGGGCTCTTCCTAAGAATGACGATGTGTGAGTTTCTTTTTTAAGAGGATAAAAAAGGGATGAAAAAAGTTGGCTAAGGTCATAAGGTAAGGCCAAAGGGATTGGTGCATCTTTTTCTAGAGGTGGTCAGGCAGTTTCGATACCAGAAAGATTGCCTGAACCTGGAACAAATCCAGAAGAGGGTAATCTAGAAGAAGACTAGGACTCAGATCAAATGGACAGAGTTCCCTTAAGATCTATCTTCGGTCAGAGTGTGGATAAAGGAAAAAGGAAGCCACTACTGCCGTTGCTAGTCCTCAAGCGAAGAAGAAGAGCATGATAGAGAGATAGAAAGGGCGGAAGATCTTTTTTATGTTGGATGAGACTTTACAGCCTTAGTGAAATAGGGGGTGTAAATGCCGAATAAAAAGAGATGGAGATAGCTCGGAACACAACTGAGGGTCAAACTCCAATTGGCTTTCCAAGATCGACGGATCAGCATGAGATTGTCAGGAATGAAACTGCCAATGTTCCTGACGCCTCTGGTTCTGCTTAACCCTCTTAGGCTCCCGTTGCTGAATTTGACGAAGCAGGTCCCAGGAGAAGAGGTCATAAAATTGGTATTCAAATCAGGTCTAGCTCAGCAAAAGAGAAGGTACGTACTTCAAAGTTTGAATTTTAAAAAATGATTTTTATGTCTTAGAATCTCATTTTTTGACAGAGTAGACTTGGTAGTAGAAGACTTGTCTAAAATAAAGGAGACAGAGGTTGTAAGAGGATCATCTGCTGCAGACGAAGCAGAACCCTCCTTAGAAGAGAAGACAATTCCTTCATCAATCACAAATGTTCCTGATGAAGTGTTAAGTGGTATGAGTCAATCGTTCTATTTTTCATCTTCGTATAGAGACTTAGAATGAACTGAGTTGTTTTTGTATGACTTAGACTCATTTGAAATACATGTTATTGAAGGTGATGTCCGCCGTGTGGAAACTGAACCAAGGTCCGGATTGGATGTCCCTGCTGGTGACATCCTCAAATTCATCCCAACTCTGACAGGAACATCCTTGAGTCCTTCCAAGTTCTTTGCTGGTGTGCAGGATGAAGAACAAGGCCAGGCTCAAGCAAGAAAAAAGGCAAAAAGATATAACCCAGACGAAGAGGCTTCGTCAAATGAAGACGGTGATGCGCCTTTGTTCCACACAGGCGCAAATGTATAAGTTATTCACATGTCACCACATTCAAAATACCGTTCGCATCCTATCCCAAAGACTTTGTAAAAAAATATGAACTATTCACATTCACCAAAAAAATTACTTAAGCACATTAATTTGTGCTTGACGACGCTCTTCTGCTAGTCAATTTAACGAGCCTTTTCCTCTTTTTCATCTCAGTAATCACCTTCTTCTTCTTTCTAAGATGTTCAGACGAGTTTGGATGGTAAACATCTGCTCTTTGGCTCTCTGAATACCTTTGTCAACCATGCGAAGCTCTCCCCTCAACATCATGAAGTTTTTTTATGCAGGTGAAAGTAGGGGATCCATTACTCCTCCCGTCTTTTCCGGCAAATGCTATGATCAACTATGCCTACCCACCTCGACAAGCCCGGAACTCCAGTCAATAAATGAACGGAGGGATGAACTGGATTTGAATACAAGAGAAGATGTTTGAAACCTCCTGCCATAGGGAATGGGAGATCTGTAGTAAGAGCTCCCTCTCTCCCTGCTTTCGGCGCCTTACTATTCTTTCAGGGAAACTCCTGAAGTTACGTCTTTCAGTACTGGGACTCAAGTTAAGTAGTTGAGATAAGCTCTTTGCTCTTTGTCAAGTGCCCTTAGTGAAGTTCCTTTTGTCCTATAGGTTCGTTCTAAAGGTCAGTGGTTCAAGTCAATAAGCGAGGAGGCCCTTCTCATTCAAGCTCAAGCATTGACTTTTATAGTTAGAGACCAACGTCTTGGGGCTAACGTGGGATCCACTCAAGGACCTACTGGTTTAGGTAAATATTTCATGCGTTCCCCGACTGGAGAGGTCATTTTTGGAGGAGAAACTATGCGCTTTTCAAACAAAAAAGGTCTTATACCAAAAGGACGGTCTTAAATTACCATAAATCATGTGATTTAACAAATTATATCTCAAAATCACTCGAAAAGAGCATACCTTTATATCTTTATCCTAAAGCAGTAAATAATTAGTTAACAAAAGTTATCACTTTTAATTTACATTTATGAAATTTATAGAATTTGAATTTGAGATCATAAAAATCCCTACATTTTAGCAACAACTAAATTTTAAGTGAATAATAAATTTAAATATGAAAAGTCAAAAAAGGGGTAAGAAGGGAAAAACATAAAAGAAAAAAAATACACAACAAAATATATAGAAGTAACCATCCACCTCTTTGGGTCAATTACTAATTTCCCAAAATGAGTGGGTTAAAAGTAAAATAATTTAAATTCCGTTGGTTAAAAACAAAAAGGCCCGACAAATTTAAAGAGAACAACATTTAAAAAAAGGGGGCAATTAGGCATAAGGGCTCATTCTAATAATAACATAATTATAAAGGACACTTAAAAATTAGCAGTGTAAATTAAGGACAATGTATCAAAAGGACAATAATACCCCTTCCTTATAACATTTCAAGTCTCATTATGACACTAACAAAGATGGTCCTAGGCAAGCTTTCATGTAATCAAAAGAATATTATGTCAAAATTTGCTTAGATTGAACATAATAGTTCATACAATTATTGTTTCGTTTTTTTTTTTTGCTCTCAATTGCATGCATTCATATTTATAGTTTTCATAAAACATATATATGCAATTAAAAATAAAAATACGTGCAAGTGACTTCTACATACTTGAAATCCCAATGTCCCAATGCTAGTATGATATGCATTAATTACAGTACCACTAGCAGTATCTTAATTAGTTATAATATAAATATATATTTGAATGGTAAAATAAAATAAATTAAAAAAATTTAACAATGTATATCTGGTAAAGAAAAAAAAACAAAGAAGTGAGTGGGTTGACTGTCTTGAAGGTGCTAAATGCATTTAGCACCACCTGGACAGCAACCAGAAGGTGCTAAACCACAAACCAGAAAGTGCTAAATGCATTTAGCACCAGCTAGAAGGTGCTAAACCACAAACCAGAAAGTGCTAAATGCATTTAGCACCAGTCAGAAGGTGCTAAACCACAAACCAGAAAGTGCTAAATGCATTTAGCACCAACTAGAAGGTGCTAAACCACAACCAGAAGGTGCTAAATGCATTTAGCACCTTTTGAACAACAACTAGAATATGCTAAACTACAACCAAAAGGTGCTAAACTACAACCAAAAGGTGCTAAATGCATTTAGCACCTTCTGGTTGTTGTTCAGAAGGTGCTAAATGCATTTAGCACCACAATCAGAAAGTGCTAAATGCATTTAGCACCACCTGGATAATTTATACGTTGGGGATGTGCGATGTTATTTTGACATGCTACACTGTAGATGCTATTATATCCAATATCATCACTCATCAACTACCATTTATCTGCAAAATAAACCAATTTTTTACAAAAAAAGATGAACACCCTAGCTGAAAAAAAAATCTTGAAGCATTATTAGAAGAAAAAAAGGAAATTGTGGGTTCAAGAACAAAAGAACAATATTAATTGAGAAGGAGGTTTGCAATAAGAAGAAGCATCGATTGATCACTAAAACAGTAAATTAATTAGGTTTGAAAATAATGGAGCTGAACAAAGAGGATTTTTTAATTTGTCATGGAAGGGAATGGAAGCATAAATAAATAAATAAAACATTAGGAGAAATTGAAAATATGGACAAACATGGCTCCTATTACGATGTTTGTACTACTGCGGGTGGAGAGAATGTCGGCAACACGTTGTACTTATGAGGAATGCAATTGTTTGGGCCTTTAAATATTTTCGATCTCTCTACTTAAATAGCGGGGTTAAGAGATGTTTATATTAGGAGTATTTTTGTCCATCAACATTTATCATTTTCCTTAAAATAAATTAATATTATGAAAAGTGTCCTTATTGCAAAACTAAATTATGAAATTAGTACAACTTCTCTTCATTAAACATGAGTTCGTCCTTAGTGTTATAAAACATTATGGAGCGAGCCCTTATAACCCATTATCTCTAAAAAAAGCTCATATATGTCCATGCTTGTAGTCCTGCCCGAAATACGAATGGAGATGATATCGCCTATTTACACGCATAGACTCCTTTGTATATCAAATACATCCTTCAAACAGAGGTCTGGTATTGTTTGATTGGGTTTTTAAAAAAATCAAATTGGGTTTTTTTTTTTTAAAAAAAAAATCCATGTTTAGTTAATCCATTTTAAAATTTTCATTCAAGTAAAAAGAATATTTTTTGTTTATTTTTTCTTTTGTATTTTAAAAAACTCTAAGAAACGAATAAAAAAACAAAGATTATATTTTTTACAAAATTTTAAAAATAATGTATCAATTACAAATTGAATTGAAAAATAATTTTAAAAAATTCTACTTAAAAATAAATTTTAAATTAAATATTTAAAAATTCCTACCAAACATAACCGATCTTTTCGTATGGAGTCATTTTCTACCGCAGAGGACAAGTAATGGCCTAACTGACCTTATGAACGAGTCAAGTCATTAGTCATCACTGCTTTCAAATTTAACCACCTTGCACTCGTAAGTCACGCGTAAATATTATTTCACATTTCGTTTAAATAGCCATGGAAGCAGTGGCGTAGCCACATAGAGATGAGGGCGCACCCCTGATGATTTTGAGATTTTTTATTTTTTTTAAATAAAAATAAAAATAAAAATTTATATACATAAATTTATAGTTGATAGTATGTAATTGTAAAAAATAAAAGTTGAGGGGCATTTTAAAAATTGAAATACACTTAAATGAGGAGGAGAGAGATCCTGAAACCTCACTCACCCCCTTTATTTTTCTGTTCTCTTCCCATTTCTCCCTTGTTTCTCTCTTTTTTACCTCTCTGTTTGACCGTTTTACTCCACACTATATGACTGGTGACTTCGTCCACTGACCACTCAGCCACTCTCACTCATCATCGATCGACTCGAATTGCGCACCCCCGACTTCGAATTCCTAGCTACGCCACTGCATGGAAGGGACTGAACCATGGGTAATCAATGGCAAACCCAAGAATCCGATTAAAAAGGGCAAAATTTAAAACACACAAAACCATATTTAAAGTCATAAAATTTTAACACAAACATAACAACATTAATAATGATATTTCATACAACTTGAGGGGACATGAAATATTACCTGCACATATTAGGCCAGCCCAACGCTTTTAAGTCCCACATGCCAGGTACAATACGGCAATGTAATGGTCAAATGGTCAACGGATAGTCCATTAGGCGCTAAAAGTAACATTGCGCCAAGGAGGATGAGAACTCGGCCAACCTTAGTGCATTGCACATCACGTGACAACACGTGTAAGGAAACATTGAACGTGCGGAGGGATGTGACAGAACCATACGCATCATGAAGCATTCATGCAAAGCTACCAACTCGTGATGGATGTCACCTACTCGCGCTGCACTTTACCCACTCGTGCCAAACACCACTAAACCCTAGCATCTGTGCGATATAAAAGTGACCAGTCTTAAATGAAAATCATTCCATAATTAATGCAACGGGGGAACCCATAACTTACCCCAACTGTATTTTGACTAGTTGCTCTTATAGAGCATTGTAACCCTCATTCTATAAGGATATAAATTGAGAGAGACAGCACTAAAAAAGGGAGAGTTCTAGAATTCAAGATTCTAGATGAAAGGGAGAAAAAGAGAGAAAAGCTGGTAGCTTATCTTCTTATGCTTAATTCCATTCATAAAAGCAATAAAACTCACATAAAAAGGAGGATGTAAAAAATAAAAATAGCATTGTTCTCTCTATTACCACTAACTGTGCATTCATTCTTGCGAAAGGCTCGGCCGAATTTTCGGTCACCCACACAACTCAAATAGAGATTATGAACAATTACGATACATTACAATAATACAACACAAATATAATAGTATTAATAATATTAAGAAATTAATTAAGAAATACAACTAATATTATCCAAGTAATCAAGAAATAAATTGTACATAACATTAAAAAGTAGATCAAAGAAAGGATTTACATTGGTAGTGTTAGGAAAATGGGTAAAAAAATACCATTTTCGAGCCATTTTGAGGGTAATGTTCAGTAGGACATTACATTCGGCTATAACAGATTATTATAGATCTGTGTTCTCGTCCGTGAGAACATCGAAATCGTTTGTTTTTTTGCTTAAAATAGTGATGGAGCGAATAAGAAATTATCACCTAAAGTGAACTACTTAAGTTGAAAAAATGGAATAAAAAAGGACAAGTCTCACGTGGAAACTTTCAAGGAAAAATTGATAGGTTTATAAGGATCATCAATTATTAGGCATTCAAGAAAAATAAGGCAATTTTGTGAGGGTAATGCCTTTAAAAAACACATGAATAATAAAGTACTCAGAATATTTAAAAAGCACATGAATAATAACGTACTCAGAATATTTCACGCAGGCAACAGAAAGTTTTGTGCAGAATAAACTTACAAGAACCATGTGAGGGTAATGCCTTTGAATAATAAAGAACTCAAAATATTTCACACAATACAACACGCAGCAGAAAGTTTTGCGCAGAATAAACTTACAAGAGCCGGCCTCAGCAGTACAACAAACACATCAGACATTTTTTGCTCCCAAAATTGTTTTACTTAAGCTCTTTCTTCCTCCTCTCATTCTTCTAAAACATTAATTAATATACATTCTTCTTTCTCACCATTCCTTCGTATTCAAAATAAGAGGAAAGAAGGGACACTGTGACGACGGACCAATTCCATTCTCACTCACTCTTGCAGGCAGCTGGAAGATTAAACTTGTATAAACTTGTGTTTAAATAACAATAAGAAAGCTCAGCTTCAAGTGCTTTCTCCTGTGTTCAACCAGAAAAAAAATTTATAGAGCCAGCCTCAACTTAAAAAGCTTCGCAGTATACATTTTTTGGGGCCCGGAAGAGGTTCTATCTAGCCGATGTTGCCATCAAAGCTGCCTTGAGCACCACCTTGCCGTCTTTTTTTCTCCCCCCACATTTTGGCCTCAGCAACAGCTCTTTCTCTTTCCAATCCCCTATTTAACATTCTTGCAGTTTCTTTAGGTGAGTCATCTCTGTCAAGTCCTTCCAGGTCCCATTTACGCCCGGATCCTCCCCCATCTTCATTCCTTGATATTCTCTCATCCTTATTCCCAGGTGGTCTGTTGCTAGAATCATATGCCTGGTTTGCCAGATACGATAGGGCGGTAACCACATCACCTATTAGAGGACGAGCTGCAGCCTGTTCTTGTATACACATTGATGCCACTGCTAGAGCCTGGTACAGACCCCTCATTGGATACTGACCTTGTAGCCGTGGGTCCGCCAATTTTGCAAATTTCCTCCTATCATTGAACAATGGTCGAGCCTGCATTTACATTTAATAAAATAAAAATGTCAAATTATTTTATTTTAATCCACTAGTAACAATAGTTCCTTACAAGAACAAAAGTTGGTAAATTACCCAAGTGACAAGGTTTTGTGCTCCTTGGGGTTGGGTGCCGTCAATAGCTTTACGTCCAGTAATAAGCTCTAAGAAGACTACCCCAAAACTGTAGACATCAGACTTAACTGTCAATTGTCCGGTCATTGCATACTCAGGAGCACAGTAGCCATAAGTGCCCATTACCCTTGTGGAGACATGTGATTTGTCTCCAGTGGGGCCAAGCTTTGCAAGACCAAAATCGGAAAGCTTTGGGTGATATTCGTCGTCTAATAATATATTGGATGACTTGAAGTCCCTATAAATAACGGGAGGGTTTGCCTTATCATGCAGAAATTCCAATCCTCTGGCTGCACCAGCCGCTATCTGCATTCTTGTGTTCCAATCTAATGGTTCTTTATCAGGTGGAAGATCTGCATAATCATCATGAAATATCGGTGAAATCTTATATTCAGATTAAATGACTGAGAACAGATATAAGATGCATTAATCAAGCAGTTGTGAGGGTCATGTTAACTGCTAAACCTGATTTGATGAGAATAAACGAACAGAATCGATCCAGGTTTAACCAACCATTGTACAATGGGAATCTAGGATGCTTGGATACTCTCTAGAGTTTAATTTGTTAATTTCAATTCCGGACATGCACAAGCACCAAAAATAGACTTTACCCTTTTCCACCCTGGCATACAGCGATACGCATTGTGACACATTTAGAATTCATTGAGCCACATGGTAATAAATTCTTTGAAAAGGAGAGGTCAAAGTAAAATAATGTAAATTTTGGTTTTCACTCGTTTATTTATTCCATTCATTCAAACCTAATTACAATTGGTAATTTTTCATGTTGTAGTTGATATGAAACTATAATGAGTTGCTTTGTGATGTTCTCAATTGTGATTTAGGAACATGTTTCCATCTCTTGAAAAATGTAAGGGTTGCTTCAGGAAGGCACCTTTGCCTTGCACCTACGGAACGAGGAGACCTTGGTCCTTTTTGCGCCTTGAGAACAACAGTGGGCTATTTCAATATTGGGAAAATGAATTATATAATCTATTTCAATCTTGTTATAGCTAATTTAGGGTACAAAATCCTAAACCATACTAACTCCACCAAAAGCCATCCGTAGTCACAAAAATCTCATCACTACAACCTTATACTGCACAGCCTCTTCCTATTGACCATGTTTTTGGTTGAAATATCTTACTTGTAGCCATATGAAATTTTCAAAAATTACAGTCTATCTTTATGTTTATTTATCATTTTATTTTATCACAAAAATTCCAACCTATCTTTATGCTTATTTGTCATTTTATTTTATCACTAAAACAAAATCAAAAAGTATCATCTAGAGAAGGAAGCAAATCTAAGTCTGCCAACAAATGCACTTCACTGTAACACTGAGGTAAGGCCTATAAGGCATGGATTCTTCCGAAAGGTCGCCGAGTTTGAGTCGGGTGCAAATCAAAAAGGAGAACCGGAATTGATTATTTATTTTTAATTTCCAACTCGGCAAAGGATTCGTTTGGGACTCGAGAGGGACTCGAAAAGAGTCCAATTGCCACTTATTTTAATTTAAATTGACTTTTTTTTTAATATATATAATATAAAAGATATGGCCCCACAAAAATTTCCACTTTAATTTGTAAATCCCAAAGTTTCCAATACATAACACAAGCTTCCAGACCAACAGCGATCTCTCCAAACTCAGAAACGGCAAAGTGAACTCTCCAAAGACGATCAGTTCTTACTTCAAGTTTCTTCTCCATCAAATTTCTTCTTGCCACCATGAAACCCTAGTTTTGTAGTCAACACTCAACAGTATGAAACTTGCACGGATTATTATTTTCCAAATCTTCTTAGTCTATTGCTTTTTATTCTGTTCCTATTTCATTATGAATATAGGTAATTCTCAAACATGTAATCTAACTAATTATATTATAATTTTATTAATCACCCCCCCCCCCCAAAATCCTATTTTTTTCTTAAATTTACGAACCGTGTTGCACTTGAATCCCGCATCGGTGATTCATAGGGTAAGGTTCAACAGACTCCGGAATTTAATCAGGTGCGATCTAATCATTCCTAAACTTCTAAATAATCCCTCTAAGCTCCAGGTATCTTGTACCAGTTGAACAAATTACAATGCATTCTCATAACAGCAATTCCACCTAGAGTCCTGTTGAGCCTATCAATTGCTTTTAGCAAAAGCTTAACGTGTAAACAGTTAATTGTGATACACTCTTACATGTACTAGGAAAATGCAGGATTTGAAATTAAACATACCGCATAAGAGCTTTATACAATTTCATATCGAAAATGAATTTTATCAAAAATGAAATCAAATAAAATAATGAAAAGAAGATATAAAATTTATACCAAAGGAAATTCAATAATACTGAAAGAAAGGTTACCATGAAGGTGATCTTCCAGTGATCCCATAGACATAAATTCATAGACAAGAAGCCTTTGGTCCCCATCAGCACAATATCCAATCAAACTCACAAGGTTAGGATGATGTAGAAGGCTGAGCATGAGAACTTCCACCAGAAATTCCCTGTTACCCTGTAGCCCATCTCTGTCCAATTGTTTAACTGCTACAACCTGGGAAACATAAGCATATCTTTACTAGAACAGATGTCAAGACAATAAGAACTAAAAACAAGTAAACCATACCACTCCTTGCGATTGAGTAGAATTCCCTATCATTTATTAGCATAAATGTGAAGACAATAAAAACTAAAAACAAGTAAACCATGCTGCTGCTTGCAATCAAATGACATGTGCTATCATTTACATAAACATAAAAGTGGACACGTTGAAAATTTAAGAAAACAGGAAGGCACTGTCAATTCTTAATCATCAAATTTTAGTTCAACTTGAACTACATGATTTCGCACATAAGGATTCCCAGTGTTGAAGCCAAAGCCATGGGTTTCTAGTAAAGTCAAATCTAAATCTTTGACTTACTAGTATTTCAGACAGAGAGACACAAGTACAGGTGCGTCAGTTTTTTATCCTTTGTACACTTAACAGCGGGAAATGAGAGAGAAGGGAGGGGGTCACTCTTACCAGAAGCATTACAAGTACCTTTGAAACTTGTTAAGAATTCGAATTGAACTTAGAACTTATTATATCTGTTCATTCTTGAAAGTTGCAACCAAATACTAATAATTAGATTATTCATGAATTGAATAGTAATAAATCGCCATATTCTTAGAAGTGAGGAGCGAACAGCAGGGAACCTAATACATACTACTACTTCAATTGGCTTCTATGAAACTATGGAAACATATCATAGTTTGAAAAGGTACAAGGAAACAGTGCAAAATATAAGGGGTGGGAGAATCTTACGAACTGATTTGGAATAAAATAAAATAAGATAATCAAGAATCAAGAAAGACAATGAAGTGTTTACTTGACCAGTACTCTGAAGCCGGCCTTTGTATACACGCCCGAATCCACCTTCCCCAATGAAGGACTCGGGCCTGAAATTGTTAGTTGCAGCAGCAAGTTCTCGAAAAGTAAATGTTTGGGCAGCAATCTGAACATCAGGAGCATCCTTCGACCCCACTGATTCCTTCCTTAACCCAGCGTTACTCCTTGTTTTGATTCTATCTCCTCCTGCATGTGCAGGAACCATAACCATGTACAGATCTATCAGTAACAACAACAAAAGTTCTAGCTTCAAATTGGCAACACAAAATTAGACCTATCAGCTCTAATTCAAATCCAGTGCCCAGCCTAAATAATATCTAGAGATAGATCCTATTTGATGTATTTGGTATCGAAGTCACAAAATTAAGCTTAGCAATTCGCATAGCCATTCATTATTATATCTCAACAATCCCAACTCTTTACTTCCCTAATTTCAATCATGTAAATCAGAACCAAATCAAAGGTTAAAGGCATAACTCTTAAAATCTGAAAGGATAAACAATTAGGATCGTAAATAGCCAGATCAGATCAAAAATTTCAAGAGATATATACTAACCAGAGGATAATCTGGAAATATTGGTGGGAGCGGTTTGGTGACTATCCTTGCGATCATCTCTCCCTATCTGGTGGTTAAGCTTTTCTGCTTCTCTTGAATCAAAACATGGAAAACAACCCATTTTATTCAAAGCCCTTTGAAATCAATATTTTCGATGCCCCCAAAGCAATCTAACTAAAGAGAAAAAAATTAAATTATGGAGACAAGTATATAATCTTTATTCGTTAGGAAAAAAAAGAGGTAGAAGAAGACGTAGAGATCAACAACACTACTAAGAACATTGACTAGAATGAATATGGGAGGCAGATAACCGAATAGATTTTTTTCACAGAAACGAGTCGATCAAGTAACCAACAGGGTTATAGCCGGCTTTTCCTCGCCTTTTCCTGCAAAATCTTTTACGCTGGTTCACAACTGCAATTAGTTTCTTATTTTTTTAAAACTTCCTATTAATTTTATTTTTTTTATTTGAGAAAATATAAAAAATATTTAAATAAAGTTTCATACTTTAAATAAAAATATTTTTATTTAAAATTTTTATAATAAATATTAAAAAATCAATCCCATAAGTTTTGAGATAAATAACTTTGCATCCAAATTTTTCCTTTGATACCTCTAATAAAAAACTATTTCCAGAATTTGTTCTTACCAAACAAAAAAAAAATACTATTTTTTTAAGAGTGCTTAAATCTGCAAACCAAACAAGACATTATGGATGCATCTATCCATCAATCTATGATTTCTCGCTCCGCTGTTGGTTTGATTTTTGACAATTTTAAGGCATTTCTTAAGGACCTCCATCAGTGTTGTATTAGCTTTATTAGACGATCAGCGAATGTAGTTGCCCATATCTTAGTTAGAGCGTCTCTTTCTTCATCTAGTCAACAGGTGCAGGAGGAGCATTGCCCTCCTTTTATTTTAGACGTACTCGCAAATGATTTGATTTATTAATCAATTTCATCTTTGTTTCAAAAAAAAAAAGAGCAATTTTATCAAAACACATATTATGTAAAATTTTGGCACCCAACATGTAATATACTGGAACAAACTACACCTAAAATCTAAATTACTTATCAATTTAGAATTTATGAATAAATCACTCGAACCAAATGGTAACTCCTAACCCTTATTTATAATTTAGGCTTGATGGTTCTTTCCCTCAAATAATCGACATTCAAAGTTAACCACCGGACATTCTTTCACTTTGATTAAACATTTCTTATAAATTTATAATTTAACTCTTTATCTCTCTCTCTCTCTCTCTCTCTCTCTTAAGCAATATACACTCAAAGTTCCCAATAAATTTTCTTTTGAACCATAGGCCACATTTGATAATAAGATAAAAATTTATACAAAAAATAATTAATTTGTAAAAAGTTAAAAAATAAGTTTACTAATGTGAAATGTCTTTTATCTCATTCTCATTTCAATGAATAGATGTCCTTCATCCTTCTTTACTTCTTGTAGGAAAAAATTATTTTTCCCTACCAAAAGAAATATTTTTTATGAAAAAAGTAAGAGAATATCCCACTACCTACGTCAGCATTATTATCTAACTTCTTACAAAAACCAAAATTTTTTATTATTTATCATTTTATCATCAAACCGAGTCATAAATGTTAAATAAGTTAAACTTATGCTTACTGCTTAGACCACTTATCATTATTAATTTTTTAAATCAATGCCTACCAACTAGACGTACTATTTATTAGTATTAATTTTTAAAATTGAATTAGATTATTCGAATCCACACATTACATAGATAAATTAACGTAGTGCCTTTAAACTACACGTCACTCATGTTAACTGATACATCGTAATTTCACAATTAGAATACTAATAATATTTGTTCTACTAATCAAGTAGTGAAATACAAGAGGACAAGACTCAAGTCCCATTACATTTTCTAAAATATTAAATCACATGTTTATTTAAAGAAAAAATATTAATACCAATGTTCAGGTATTATTTCTTAAATAGGGTTGGACAATAAGTATTTACTAGTATTCCCTCCTATATAAAATTAAAAATGTAATAAAATAAAATATTAATAAAAAAATTGAGGGAATATTTTTATTTTCAGTTTAGGTAATATTTTTATTTTCAAAGGGCAGAACATGGAAATTTTACTATCATTTCCTCCTAATAATATAGAAAAAGAAGAAGAAGTTATAAGTTCACTTTTCTTGGCAAGTTTGAATTAATTTGAATCATAATGTGCCACACAAGCTAATAAATACTAAAAAATATTTTCTCTTTTAAACTAACCACACTGAATTTGTAAGCAACCTTTTTTGAACGATATCTATATATTACTATATAGTATTATACGGAAGAAATAGAAATATTTATTGTATTGTTTTTACGGGCCTTTTTGTTTGAGGCAATTGGATATAAGGTCACACTCCAATAACAACATAATTACAAAGGCCAATTATAAATTAGCATTATAAATTAAGAACATTATATGAAAAAGACAATAATGCCCCTTCCTTATTTAACTAATAACACACTAAACCTAATATATATATATATATAACTTCTCACGTATTCAAAAACCAGTTGCAACCAAATCCAAGTCGAAAAATTTTAAAGTCCACAACGATCGATCTATCAGAACCACAAATATGACGTAAGATATCATTCTGATTCATTATCCAAGTATTGATTCAAAAAAACTACATCCGGTCATCATTAATATATTTGTTCCATCGTGAAATCTATATATATTGCTTCCATTGATCATATTTCTTAATCTTAATCGATTAAAAACATTAATACCAACTACTAATTTGTTTTATCACCGTCAAATTAGTTTTTAATGTGTAGCACTTTCTGATGCTGCTAAATGGCTTTTAGAAATATAAAATTCAGTGTTATTGTCTTGAAAGTTGGTACTAAATCGCTTTTACATCTTTTAGTGGTGCTAAATGACTTTTAGCACCTAGATTGCATGTTGTTGTGTTGAAAAGCTGGTGCTAAATGGCATTTAGCACATTCAAACTAGCTTTCATGTGTGAAAGGTGGTGCTAAAATGCCATTTAGCACCTTTACACTAGTTTTCATGTCAGAAAGGTGGTGCTAAATAGAATTTAGCACCTTCTGGTTTTTATTGTCAAATGTGCTAATAGGGGGTGCTAAATGCATTTAGCACCTTCTGTTTTTTTTTTGTAATGTGAACTCATAGGTGGTGCTAAATACATTTAGCACCTTCTGGTTTGTTGTCAAATGTGCTGAACGGGTGCTAAATGCATTTAGCACCTTCTGGTTTATTGCCAAGTGTGATAACAGGTGGTGTTAAATGGCCATTTAGCACCTCTTTGTTTGTTGTTACGTGTGCTAATGCATTTAGCATCATATGGTTTTTTGTCAAATACTCAAATGGGGGTGCTATATGTATTTAACACCTTATGATTTTTGGTGAAATCTGCTATTATGTAGTGCTAACTGACTTTTAGAACCATTAGATTACTTGTCACTATGTTTACAAGAGGTACTAAATGAGTTTTGCAGAAATATTGACGGAGGAATTTTGGGCAAAGTGCATTACAATCATTCTAGTTTTAGATTCCAAGTGACTGTAGGTTTATCAATAGATGTATTGAAGAGGTCAATCTGCCAAAAGTGGTTTGATATAAATCCATTGCATTTGGACCTAGTCATCTCTCGTGATGGAAATGAGTATGTGTGAGAATCCGCAAATGCGACCTCCCGGGTCTCGTCCCCGTTGGTGGTGGGGGTCATGGGACGTCGGAACTGATTCCGTCGTTCCATTTGCTGGAGCGTTTTCTTTGATTCATATCAAGTGTCCCTACGTTCTATTTCTAGATGCAAGGGGGTTCATTCAGAGTCGCCAGTACGTTTTACGAGAAAACGGACAAAAAAGGTCGTGTAAGAGGAAAGGCTATAGACAAGCCTTTCTTTACACGTTTGTCTGCGAAACCGGGATTCTTATAGGGTTCGGAAACTATATTACGGTTTGGGAAGGTGTTAAGCACCCATTCCGCCCTTTCGGTCTCTAGTGGTCTTATATGTTTATTCTATGTTGAAAAACTTGGATACTTTTACCGACAGTCTACTACTTTCTAAAAAAAACCTAATTTGGGAAAACGGGGAAAGGGATGAAAACCTTTGTGTTCCGAGATCCGATGTTTTTATATTTAAAAGATGTGAATGACAAATGACAAAAACCTTTTATTTTTGAAAGAGTATTCCGTATTATTTCCTCAGATAATGACGGTTTTCTCGAGTTGTGATTATTCTGAAAAAGGTTCGGATCTTTATGTCGGGACTAATTCAATATGGAATTTGAACTCTTTGAGGAGAATTTATCAGACACGTCGCAGTCTATGAAAGAGACAAGATATGTGGATTTCAATTCCTAGATAAGTCTTTATCGGTCCGGGGTTTGAAAACAGGGTTTATCCGGACGATAATGTACTTACTCTTCTGGTTTTGAAAGTAGTCTTTTGTTTTGAAAACGGTAGACTATTGGTAACTTGAAAATAAGTTTATTCAAATAAAACGTGGACAGAATAACAGAAGTAAGACAAGTACACAGATATCTAATCTTAAATACTAGAAGGGACTTTCTTTACCTTCCCGACGAGAATAATAATAAGAAAGAAAATATAATACGGCAGAGGGATCTCTGGCGATAGTAATCTTCTCTTTCTTCAGATATTTCCGAGAAATCGATTCCAGAAACGGAACACGTCGAGTGTTGAAATAGATTCGAGAATTCTTCAGAAATAAGATAATAGTAAAAAATTGCTTGACAAAAATCAGATCTAAAGCCCCAAATTCTCGGATTCTAATCGCCTCCTTTGAACCCTTGGGGGTGTTGGCCTATTTATACTGCTCGGGAGAGATTGTCGCGCGACATTTCCTTAAAAAAGGAGAATGTCGCGCGACATTGTGATATGTCGCGCGACATACGGGAATGTCGCGCGACAAACGGCTGAAGTGATGGTTCTGACAGATTGATGTGTCAGAAAGTGGTTGGTCTGGTGCAGAGGGGGAATGTCGTGCGACATAGTGGAATTGTCGCGCGACATATCAGGGATTGTCGCGCGACAATTTGATATGTCGTGCGACAATCTCTCTAAAAAACAAGTTTGTCGGGCGACAAACCCTCCTAGTGTAGTACCGGGTCCTCGGATGGGTCCGGGACCAAAAATAGTAGTTCTCGGAGGTCGTTAGGGTTCTTGCGGGGGTCACGGATCGGGGTGTCTACAGACCCTCTCGACTCAAGCTCCTTGCTTGCAAGGAATTGAGGCGACTGGAAGAGACCATGATCCATGGCTCCCGCATGAACTCTATCGGAGTGTTTATGCAAAAAAGTGCTTGTGAGTGCCTCCGGAGAGTGCTTCGTGTTTGGTTTTGCCTCCGGAGAGGGCTTTTGTTACCTCGTTGCCTCTTTCGAGGGCTTTGACTTGCTCCACTTGCCTCAGATGGGAGGACTACCATTGATCTTTTTTGCGCCTCAGGTGGGAGGACTACCGTTTGTGCCTCTCTGGGAGGGCTTCGCCTCAGGTGGGAGGACTACCGTTGTGCCTCTCTGGGAGGACTTCGCCTCAGGTGGGAGGACTACCGTTGTGCCTCTCTGGGAGGGCTTCGCCTCAGGTGGGAGGACTACCGTTGTGCCTCTCTGGGAGGGCTTCGCCTCAGGTGGGAGGACTACCGTTGTGCCTCTCTGGGAGGGCTTCGCCTCAGGTGGGAGGACTACCGTTGTGCCTCTCTGGGAGGGCTTCTAGATCTGAAAGAAGAAGGAAAAAATGCCTCTGGGAGGGCTTTCATGAGTAACTCTTGCCTCTGGAGAGGGCTTGTGATTTTGTATATTGCCTCCGGAGAGGGTTTGTGTTTGTGAATTGCCTCCGGAGAGGGCTTGTGTTGGTGAATTGCCTCTCTTAGACTGCTAGAGTGAGAGAGAGAGTAGATTTTTGCGAAGGTAAAAAGAGCTTCTCAGGGTCTATTCCGGATGTCCGTTTCCCTGTATCTTTCTGAACTTTACTCTCATGTTTTCCTCGGATGAAGATGTTTCACTCAGAAGGCAGTTTTCGGATTTCTTCGCTCTCCGTAGAGTGATGGTCCGAGGTTTTCCAAATCATCTCTTCTGTATCGTGCTGAAAAGAAAATTTGTTTGAAAGTTCAATCTCTGATCTTTATTCTTTTCTTAGTTTTCTCTTTTGGTGGGCCCACATCGTTTTCTGTTTTTCGATGCCCTTATTTCTCCCTCTTTTGGGAAAGACTTTTCCTGGCCCTCTCTGTTTTTGACCAGGAGTCCTTTTGTCCCTTTGTCGTGATCAGGAGCCTTACTCACCCAAAACGAAGCCCTGAGCCGGTCTTGGCCTAGCTGTCACTTTTGGTGTGGCTCTCCCTATCACTCTGCATTTCTGTTTCTCTCGCTCGCTCTGGGCGCTCATACGGGTTCTTTCTCTTTTCTACTCTTTCAATTTTTTCTATTCCCGTCTTATCTCGCTATTCTGCTTTTTCTCATTATTTGATGGTCTCGGTCCTTCTGTGAGATCAGAGACTACTTTTAATCGCGGCATTCTGTTTTCGCATTTTTTCGGAGAGATGATTTGGAAGTTTTCTCTTTGAACTTTTTATCATGGGTGTGCGGTTTTTAGCAATTTTCCGAAAACTGCTTCTCCGAAGTGCCTCTGCAAAAGATAAAATGAGACAAAGGTCAAAAAAAATCAGGGAGGAGGGGGAATTGTCGCGCGACACTTCGGTGTCTGGCTCTTTGTCGCGCGACAATGTGGCCATTTGTCGCGCGACAAACTGACCCATTATATAAACCCCTTGCTGAGCTCATTCCACCTCATTCTCTCCTTTCTCTTTCTCTCTCTAGCTCTCTCTTTCTCTCTTTTCTTCTCTCCCAAGCGCGGAAGCTCTGCCGTGTTTTTGACTTTTCCGACCTTTTCACATATATTCTACCTATATTTATGGACCCTGCTCATCTCGACCGTTTAGAGGGTGACCAGGAGGAGGTCACCTTTACTGATGCTCAGGGCGTTCTTCGCTGCAGCCCTCATCACGACGACTGGGCGGACTTGGACTGGTATGATGAGGATGGGATAGACCGCGGTCGGGCGGTGGTCTATCGGGATGCTATCCGAGCTGCTCCGGTCCCAGATGTCCCGTGGCTTTTGATGGAGCCCGTTTCCCACGAGATTCGTCGTCGATCTCTGGTATGTCTTCCTTCGTGCATTTATCTGTTCTGCTTCTTGTCGTTTCCTGTATTCGTTTTAGATAATGTTAGTATACATGTCTGCCTAGGAATAACGCCCGATTTTAGCGAACACATACTTTTACCTGTGATACCTCATAATGTACCCCCCATAACTCTATAACTCTCATAATTACCAATTTACCCTCAGGTTTTAGAAATTACATAATTTACCCTTATAACCCCATAACTCTCATAATTACACCAAAGTACCCTCGGGTTTTGGAAATTACATAATTTACCCTTATAACCCCATAACTCTCATAATTACACCAAAGTACCCTCAGGTTTTGGAAATTACATAATTTACCCTTATAACCCCATATCTCTCATAATTACACCAAAGTACCCTCAGGTTTTGGAAATTACATAATTTACCCTTATAACCCCTATATCTCTCATAATCACACCAAAGTACCCTTAGGTTTTGGAAATTACATAATTTACCCTTATAACCCCATATCTCTCATAATTACACCAAAGTACCCTCAGGTTTTGGAAATTACATAATTTTACCCTTATAACCCCATATCTCTCATAATTACACCAAATTACCCTCAGGTTTTGGAAATTACATAATTTACCCTTATAACCCCATAACTCTCATAATTACACCAAAGTACCCTCAGGTTTTGGAAATTACATAATTTACCCTTATAACCCCTATATCTCTCATAATTACACCAAAGTACCCTCAGGTTTTGGAAATTACATAATTTACCCTTATAACCCCATATCTCTCATAATTACACCAAAGTACCCTCAGGTTTTGGAAATTACATAATTTACCCTTATAACCCCATATCTCTCATAATTACACCAAAGTACCCTCAGGTTTTGGAAATTACATAATTTACCCTTATAACCCCATATCTCTCATAATTACACCAAATTACCCTCAGGTTTTGGAAATTACATAATTTACCCTTATAACCCCATATCTCTCATAATTACACCAAAGTACCCTCAGGTTTTGGAAATTACATAATTTACCCTTATAACCCCTATATCTCTCATAATCACACCAAAGTACCCTTAGGTTTTTGGAAATTACATAATTTACCCTTATAACCCCATATCTCTCATAATTACACCAAAGTACCCTCAGGTTTTGGAAATTACATAATTTTACCCTTATAACCCCATATCTCTCATAATTACACCAAATTACCCTCAGGTTTTGGAAATTACATAATTTACCCTTATAACCCCATAACTCTCATAATTACACCAAAGTACCCTCAGGTTTTGGAAATTACATAATTTACCCTTATAACCCCATATCTCCCATAATTACACGAAAGTACCCTCAGGTTTTGGAAATTACATAATTTTACCCTTATAACCCCATATCTCTCATAATTACACCAAATTACCCTCAGGTTTTGAAAATTACATAATTTACCCTTATAACCCCATACTCGTTCTTTTGTCTGCAGTGGGTTGGCCGAGGTTGGGGTTCCCCCAACACTATATCCTCGGAGTGGCGACGGGCACCGGCCCCTGTCCAGGAGTTGATCTTCGCGACTCCTTTCGGCTCCCTCTTCGACGCCCTCCCAGAGCGAGTATCTAGGGCGACAGTTTTAGTATCGGCTCTGGCTTGCCACTGGTGGGACACCACCCATACCTTTCACTGGAGCTGGGGGGAGATGACGATGACCCCCCTCGATTTGTTTGCTTTGACCGGGATCCCTTCAGGGGGGGTCCCCATTCAGATCGACGTCCCCTTGCGTCTGACAGCCGAGGGCATCGTTAGTTCATTAGGATGGTTTCCGGAGCGACGGAGTTCCGGCGACACGATTCCTCGGGGCGTCTTGGTTACGCGGTTAGCCACAGAGAGGGCTCGACTAGCTGCTTCAGGGGTTCCTATGACCCGTCAGGAGGCGCGCCAGTATGCCCGCGTCTTTTTTCTATTAACACTCCATGATTTATTCGAGGCTCGTGGTGGGGACACGGCTCATCTTTGGTGGTTGCCCTATCTTCGGGACTTCAGCCTCCTGTTTGACTATGACTGGGGAGGCTTCATTCTTGCAGTCCTTTATGATGCCATGGACCAGGTCTCTCGCCATTTAGCCCTGAATCTCAAGGGCTTTTCTCTGCTGTGGGAGGTACATTTTTTAGTCTTTCTGTCTTTGCTTCAGTTCTTTACATTTTACCTGTTGATCATTGATGATTTCTTTTATCTTTCCTTTTCAGAGCTGGTTTGTAGCTTATACCCGTCTGGGTCGCGCCCAGGTGGATCTCCTCGTTGAGAACGAGGACCAGTTCCCTTTTCTCCGCCGATTCATCGCGGGGAACTACAGGGCTCCTTATGTATACCGGACTAGGGAGACTGGAGCTGCTGCCGTCCATGACCTGCGGGAGGAGCAGGTAAAAATATTTTTAGGTTTCTTGCTTTTCAATAGTCAGATAGAATAGAATATATAATTCACTGAAATAAAATCTTATTCTCTTTTCAGATTGAGTGGGCCCCTTGGGGTGATCTGGGTCATCATTATGGGTATGGCCGTGCTCTGACCGCCTCGAGGACCAGGCGACTTATCCGGGATGAGTACGGCCTTCTCTTCTACTTGGGCGAGAGGGTCATCCGTCAGCATACGCCGTCCCAGTGGCCTCGTGTCCCTTTGTTCCCTCCTGTTCTGATGAGGCGGACGGGTGAGATTGATCAGGTGATGGTGCAGGCTTTAGTCGACGGACTTGGTTTCCAGACGTTCGTCGAGGAGGGAGACTACGCTGTTTTTGCTGCCCGTTACCTGATGAGGGAGCCGAAGGGGACTCGGGGACGGGTCTTCTACGAGAGATACCAGACTTTGGGAGGTGATCCCCATTACATACGGGGACAGACTCATTTAGCTAGGGCGGTCCCGGGTCATTTGCCACCTGTCCCTGATTAGAGGGACAACATTCCGGATTCTGAGGATGAGGATCCTGAGGGAGAGAGGGATGTTCCTGCTGCGGCTGAGGGCGGTGATCGGACAGAGGGCGAGGGAGGCGATGCGACAGCAGTTCCGGAGCCGCCACCTCAGGCGACACCTGCGGGGGAGCAGCGCGCTGAGGGCTTCGAGTTTCCCACCGGCCCTTCCGTGTCTCCGGGGGGCCTTTTTACTGCTGCTGAGGCTGCTGAGGGGAGAGCGGGTTTTTCTGGGAGGTCCTGGGAGCCCGCGGACCTTGGGGCAGATTTTGATCAGTTTGGGCGGACTCCTCCCGCGGCGATGACTACTCCTTCTAGTGGGGTACCTCCTTTGGGGGCGACGGCCATGGTGGATCCTCCGGGGGTCCGAACATATGCTACGTTGACCCCTCTACCGACGACTGTCATGGGGCCTCCCGCCCGATCTCCGGGCTTTGGCGGCTCATCCTCTCGTCCACCCTTGTTCCCCATTCGTGAGGAGGGAGGGTCTTCTTCTGCAGCTGCTCCTGCGGGGTCATCTATTTCGTGGGTAGATCTACCTCCACTCCCCAGAGATATTTCTTATGTCGGCGCGGGCCTATGTCGATATTCTGTCCCGGAGTATCCCCTTCCCGAGGATACTTTTGATTTCTTAGGTGGTCGTTCTGATGATGAGGTATCTTCTTCAACTTCTCCTGATACTTTCATGTTTATATCTATTTATTTTGACTGTGCTGACTCTCCTCTTATCTTATGTCTTTTCACAGAGAGTGGGTGTACGGGTGGCAGACCTACGGGCCTGGTATTCCCAGTATTTCTACAGCTGGAACCTGCTCCAGTACGTCGGTCGAGACCCTCCAACATACATGCGCGACTATCAGAGGGCTATCGACGTCTCCTTACGGCCGGACGACCCCCTGACCTCTTCCCATGCTCGGTCAGAGTCTAGGCGGAGTAGCAGTCGGACTTCTAGGCGATCTCGATCTTCGGTGATCCGTCCGACGGCACCGGTTCAGTCTACGGGTCCTTCTCAGGCGGCAGTTCCTTCTGTTCCCGGCGTCCCAGTTGTTGATCTTACCCCCGATGAGGGCTTGGGAGATAGTGGGAGCGTGTCAAAACGCGCCCGAGTAGATTAGTTTTCCCTTTCTGCACTAAGTTGTTAGTTTTGGACAGATGTGTTTAGACAGATATTTAAAAACTGTTCTTTTATTGGTTTTATAAAATATCTTTATCTGTGTTTGATTTATACTTTTATTCTCTGTCTGTATAAGAGTCGGTAATTTAAAAAGTCATACCTTGTAGTGTAGTGATACTTATGTTTCCTGCAAAAAAGAACAAAGTGAGAACAGAAAAGCATCCAGAAGTGATTCTTTTGGCAAAGATGACCATTATGTATAAGGAAAAAAGTAGGGTGCCCCCCAGATGGGTTTGTCGCGCGACAATTCCTCCTGGACATGGGTTTGTCGCGCGACACTTCCCCCTGAAAGTGGGTTTGTCGCGCGACAAACAGGTACAGGACCCTCTTTTTTGCTATAAATACACCCATCTTCCTTCCTTCATCCCCACAGCTCTCCAAAATGTCTTCCTACCGTACCAACTCTGATTTTTCTTATGTTAACGCTCGAGATGCTCTGATATCTTCTGAAAATGGTTTGAACTTTGGTGCATTTAGTCCTTTGGCGGGCTGGTGCCATCGTCCTGTAGATTTCTCCTTTCTATTAGGTGCCTTGTATTTCTGGAGTCCTGCGGACCATCTCTTCCGTTTTGGACTAGATGAGCTCTGCCCAACCTATGAGGAGTTCTCCTGGCTGTTACGTTCTGACGTTCGTCTCCCGATGGCAGTTCCTATAGAAGGAATCGGTCCCCGCGACATGCTAATTGCTCTGTTAGCCATTCCCCAAGCGGCCTGCGATGGTTTCATTGTCGACGGGCTCCTTGACCTCCACAAAATGGTGAGGTTCTTTCATCGTTATGAAGATAGGGCCTCTTACGGCGTGGGGTGTACTGCAGCGGCCCTGATTTGCCTGGTTTCTGATATGCTGCTGGTGACGGGTTCTTCCCGTGTTGATCCGACTATCTTGAGTCTGATTTACCAGGCTAGAAATGGGGAGTCTATAGTGCCGATCATTCTTGCAGAGACCTTGAATGGTCTTGATGATGTTCAACGGGGGGCCTCGCCCTTCTTCCGGGGGAGCCCGCGTCTGCTATACATGTGGCTGCTAGAGCGCTTTCGATCGGTGGGTTTCAGCGGAGTTCGGCTCGACAATCCGACTCATTTCTTCCATCGGCCTCTCTTTGGTGCTTTGACCATGTCTTCCTCTGATTGGACGGTGTGGTTTTCGGAGAACTTTCGGACTATCCGGTGGAACATTCCTTGGTGGAAGCTGAGGGCGATGGTACTTAGCACCGGGGGTCAGAACTACGTTCGGCTCCGTGGGCTTTGGTTTACTTCCTTTTACCTCCCTGGGCGTCTTCTTCGGCAGTTTAACATTCCTCAGGAGGTTCCCCTTGGTCTGAACAACTTCTCTTCTGAGTCTAAATTTGTGACCCCACATGTTTCTTTATCGGTAGAGAGGATGTGGCGTGCTCGACTGACTCGTCAGTTCAATTATGCCCGTTTTGGTATTACCCGGCCCCTCCGGGCTGACATTATCCGCTCTTGCTGGCAATCTCTAGAAGGAGAGCTGATTGATGACCCCTTTCAAATGGAGTGGTTCCGATTCATGGATTCTGAGCCTACAGAGGATGGCATTGTCTTTGCGTACCAAATTTTGGATGAGGCTCGAATTGATTTGGCCGCTGAGGACCCAGTGTGGCCAACCCCTAGGGATTAGTTTCTTCTTTGTATGCTGTACTTCCTTTGTAACTCTCGGTGTTCTGAACCATCTCTTTAATAATATATGAAGGGACTTTTTATGAGAAATAAATTTCTTTACAAAGCTTTAAACCGGGCCTGAAGTCACTTCTCAGGTTGCCTACGTTCCCCCCTTTTTTGATTTTTTCCAGAAAATACAATATTCGAGTTGGGGCTCAGGTTTACGTAGTTCTTATACATGTCGTGCTTATTGATAATACTTCTTCAGTCGGTCCATGTTGACTGGTGAATGTAGTAACTGCCCGTCTAGGTCAGTGAGTATAGCGGCGCCTCCTGTATTGATTTCTTTGACGATATACGACCCTGTCCACTTCTGCCCGAACTTTCCCCTCGGATCTCTGGCTGGCTCTCGAATTTCTTTCAACACGATGTCATTTTCATTGATACCCCGAGTCCTCACTATCTGGTTAAATGCTCGAGCGATTCTCTTCTGATACCCTTGATGGTGGTATGCGGCTTTCAATCTTTTCTCATCTAGTAAGGCTAGCTCGTTATAACGTGCCTGGACCCACTCCAGTTCATTGACCTGATTCTCTAGCATTACTCTGAGGGAAGGGACCTCTAACTCGACAGGGAGGACTGCTTCCATCCCGTATGTAAGCGAGAACGGGGTTGCCCCGGTAGAGACCCTTTCGGTGGTGCGGTATCCCCACAATGCATATGGTAATTTCTCCGGCCAGTCCCGACAGGTGTCGGTCATCTTGCTTAGGATATTCTTCAAATTCTTGTTGGCGGCTTCAACTGCCCCATTGGTTTGTGGTCTATATGGCGAAGATTTGTGTCGGGTGATACCGTATTCCTCCATGACTGTATTAGCTTCTCCTTCGAAGTGGGTGCCGTTATCTGAGATGATCTCGTGTGGGACCCCATATCGGCAGACAATATTCCTTTTGATGAATCGGGCAACTTTCCTGGCATCCAGGGTTTGGTACGATTCGGCTTCCACCCATTTGGTGAAGTAGTCGATGGCTACTAGTATGAATTCATGGCCGTTGCTGGCTTTGGGTGAGACTTTCCCAATGACGTCAATTCCCCAAGCTGAAAAAGGCCAGGGAGCAGTCATGTTGTACAACTCTTTTGGAGGAAGCTTCTGGGACTTAGCATAAATTTGGCATTTGTGACAACGGCGTACATGATCAGCGCAGTCAGTTTGTAGGGTAGACCAGAAATACCCTTGCCTGATGATCTTGCGGGCGAGCGTATGCCCGCTCATATGAGGTCCGCAATCGCTCCCATGTATCTGATCCATCATTCTAACCGATTCTTCTTCGGTGAGACATTGAAGATGAGTCCCGTCATAGTTCCTTTTATACAATCTTCCGGCACAGAGTATGAATCCTGATGCTAGTCTCCTGAGTGTGACCCGCGTTCTCTTGTCTGCTTTCTCGGGATACTGATGGTTCTTCAGCAGGTTCCAGATATCATAAAACCAAACGGTTGAGTCACCGTCTTTTTCAATTTCCACCTCAAGGGTCATGCAGTGCGCGGGTCCTGATTTCTTTTGTACCGTGAGGGTTATTTCTTCCATCCCCTCCGGAATATCGATCATAGATGCCAGGGTTGCCAATGCGTCAGCAAAACTGTTCTGGGACCTGGGGATATAGTAAAACTCCACACGCTCGAACCTTCCTGTGACTTCTTCTAGTCGGGCGAGGTAAGGGACTAATTTCTCATCTCTGATCTTCCATTCCTTCAGAACTTGATGGACCACTAGTGCTGAATCTCCGTATACCTGTATTCTCTTTATACCCCTTTGAAGAGCGATCTCTAACCCGAGTATGCAGGCTTCATATTCGGCCATATTGTTGGTGCAGAAAAAGTCCAGACGATATGACACCGGGGAGTGAGTTTGGTCCGGAGAAACTAACAGGATGCCTATCCCGTTTCCGTTCCGATTGGCGGCCCCGTCAAAGTACAACCTCCAGTCTTCATTGATCTCGACGTTCATGATGGTTTCGTCCGGAAACTCGGCTTCTTCTAGCATGTCTCCCAATATCGGATTGTGGGCCAGGTAATCAGCTATGATCTTGCCTTTGACTGCCTTCTGGGTCATGTAGGTGATGTCGAATTCGGAGAGTAGAAATAACCATTTTGCCATTCGATTCGAGAGAGCCGGTTTCTCGAAGAGGTATTTTAACGGATCAATCCGTGATGCCAGGATGACTGGGAAAACTAGCATGTAGTGCCGTAGTTTCTGTGTTACCCAGACGAGAGCGGTACACGATTTCTCCAATGATGTGTAGTTTACCTCGAACGGGGACAGCTTTTTGCTGAGGAAGTAGATGGCCTGCTCCTTCCGGGTATCCGTCAGGTGTTGGGCTAGCATTGCTCCCGTGGATGAGTCAGTGACGGTTAGGTATAGAATTAGTGGTAGTCCGGTCTGAGGCGGGGCTAACACTGGGGGTTTGGAGAGGTACTCCTTGATTTTGTCAAAAGCCTCTTGGCATTGATCGTTCCATTCTCCTGGTGAAGACTTCCTCAGGAGTTTGAAGATGGGTTCGCAAGTTTGGGTGAGTTGAGAGATAAACCTGCTGATGTACTGCAGATTGCCCAAAAATCCTCGGACTTCCCTCTCGGTACGAGGCTCGGGCATGTCTTGGATAGCTTGAACTTTAACGGGGTCTACCTCGATTCCTTTCTTACTGACGACATATCCCAGGAGTTTTCCTTTGGTTACCCCGAACACACATTTCTGCGGATTGAGTCTCATCTGATACTGGCGGAGCCGATCAAAGAAGGCTCGCAAGGCTGGTACGTGGCTTTCCCTCTCTTTTGACTTGATTATCATGTCGTCTACATACACCTCTACTTCTTTGTGAATCATGTCGTGAAAGATAGCCGTAGCTGCCCTCTGATACGTTGCCCCGGCGTTCTTCAGCCCAAACGGCATAACGGTGTAGCAGTATGTTCCCCACGGTGTGATAAATGCTGTTTTCTTCTGGTGATCCGGGTGCATCTTGATCTGGTTATATCCGGCAAAACCATCCACAAATGACTTCAGGGCGTGGTTGGCAGTATTATCTACTATCAAATCGATGTTGGGCAATGGAAAATCGTCCTTTGGACAAGCTTTATTGAGATCCCGGTAATCCACACACATGCGGACTTTCCCATTAGCTTTTGGAACAGGCACGATGTTGGCTAACCACGATGGGTACTCGATCACCCGTAAGAATCCCATACTCAGTTGTTTCATTACTTCTTCTTTCACTTTTAAGGACCATTCTGGCGTAAGTTTCCTCAGCTTCTGTTTGACGGGCCTAAGTTCTGGATTGGTGTGTATTTCGTGCATGACTATCTGACTGTTCAAACCCGGCATATCTGCATAAGACCAGGCGAAGACATCCACATACTCTTTCAGAGTTTGTGTGAATTCTTCTCTCTCTGTCCCACTTAGGCTTGCCCCAATGCGGACCTCTTTTCTTTCCTCTTCTGTTCCGAGGTTAATCACAAGAGTGTCTCCTTCCTCGCTTTGTATACGTTGCTCCTCCCGTTCAGGGTGTTCGTTCATTCTTTCCAATTCCATATAAGCAATTACAGAATTAAAAATAACAGGATAACGCAAAATAGACTCTTCTTTATTGATACTAGTATTTACAGGTACAAGTTTAAAAAGTTCATTTAGGAGTGACTCCTTCCTATCCTTACCCTCACTCTTATCTCTCACCCTTACAATTTCGCTCTTTTCCCTTTCCCCTTGGTAGTCTGGATCAGCGTATATCAAGTGTACAGGGTCGTCTCCTGGTTCATCATCTCCCAGAGCCATGATGTCGAAGAGATCTCCGATCATTTCTTCCTCTTCGCCTTTCATGTCTTCACTTTCTTCCTTCGGCCCGATTGTCAACTTGGTAGCGAAGCTGTGTACGGTGTTTTCTTTGATATATAGGTCCTCTTCATAGAAGATTTCCCACCCAGGAAGGTTCTCTCCGTCGCTGTTTCTCCAAGGCTCCTGGAAGCCGCAAAAGGGGAAGTCCTCTCCTTCTTTGACAAAGAAACCGTTCAGAGAGCTGAAACTCGGATACTGATGCCCTCGACCCCTTTTTTGTTGATCGTCCTCTTCAGTGTGTTGGTACCCCAAACCTTCCCTCTCGTACCTTGCTACTGGTTCCAATGCTTGAAGTAGTCCTGGTTGTCCCATTCCCAGACCGGCTCCAGGCAAGTATTTCATCATTCTCAACATATTTGTAATCTTGGTGCTGAGACCGGGGATATTGTCAGGGGGAAGATACCTGATTGTCTGGGTGCTAAGAGTTTGCACTTGAGGCTCGTAAGAAAAGCCTCCCAACTGTATGCTCTGGCTCCCGATTCCCAAAACTGGTAACTCCATATCCGCCAAGGTCCTTTCAGGATCTCCTTGGATGGTAATTATGTTCCCTTCAAACGGTATCTTGATCTTTTGGTGCAAGGAGGAGGGGAGTGCTCCTATGTCGTGTAGCCATGCTCTTCCCAACAGTAGGTTAAAACTGGAAGGAATGTCTATGATTTGAAAGTCGGCCGGGAAGCTTCCGGGACCAACCATGAGATCAAGTTTCAGAGACCCCAGAACGTCCCTCCTGGTATTATCATAGGCCCTGACGGTTACAGCGGATGGTGAGAGCTCTGAATCTAAGATACCCAGGCATCTGGCAGTCTTTAGGGGGCAGACATTTATGGTCGACCCATTGTCGATGAGAACTTGTGGCAAGATCTTCCCTCGGGTTCGGACGGTGATATGGAGAGCCAGGCTGTGTTTTTTCCCCAACGGAGACAAGTCTTCATCTGAAAATGACAGACTTCTTTGGACTGTGAGTGACCCGATCATGTTTGGCAGTTGTTCGGGCGTGGAGTCCGGCGATATGACAGCCTCATCCAGGAGTTTAATGAAAGCGGTCCTGTGAGGTTTGGAGGCAACCAAGAGGCCCCAAATGGTGATGTGTGCCTGGGTTTTCTTCAACTGTTCCAGTACTCGGTCTTCTCCTACTTCTTTTGGAGGCGGTGATTTTTCGGCATCCATCGGTGGTGGCTGGTATACCTTTCCTGAGCGGGTAATCTGTTGTATCCAAAGGGATGTTGGGTCTGATCCCTCTGAAGTTTCTGACGACTCTGGCTCTGCCGACCAACTAAAAGTCCCGGGGGAGGTTTCTGTCATACAGATTGTCTCCTTATGAGGGGGGCGGGGTTTCCATGGTTGTTTTTTCTTGTCCTGGGTCCATCCTATCCCAGCTTTCCCAGGATTGGTTTTGATGGTGAGTGGTTGCGAGATCCCCTGATTTGTCTTTCCTAAGCCCTGCCCAGGTAGGAAGTTCATCTTGGCCATCCATTGATCAATTATTGGGTTGAGGCCTGGGGCAACTTGTGCTTTTGCCGATAACATAACGGGTGCCTTATAGGCTGGATCGTCCCGAATGAGTCCTACGGGATCAAAGCCTTCATCAGTGATTAAGGCGTTAATTCCTGCAGGTGGAGCATGATTGGGGAGGGGGTTGTTGGTAACATTGGGCCCGCCGGGTGCGGGGATGGTTCCGGCTTCAATGAGGTCCTGGATACGATGGCGGAGAGCTAAACAACGTTCCGTGTCATGGCCTGCCGCCTGATGGTACGCACAGTTCTCATTCATTCTCCAAGTGTTGGGAATAGGATTTGGTGGAGGGCGTGGGTTGAGTGGGGTGACTAGTCCGGCTTTTTGGAGTAATTCCAGGCTTTTGACCAGAGTAGTGGGGAGGGTGCAGAAATTTCTCCTTTTCTTGACCTCGGTGTTTGAAGAGTCTCCCTGCGTAGGCCAACTCATTGGGGGGACTTGCGGTGACTGCTGAAATGGGTTTTGTTGATATGGGTACGAGCTTAGTTGGTTTACGGCTGGAGTGGCCGTCTTTCTTCCAGTGTAAGAGGCCTTCTTGGTATCCGTGTCCGCCTTTCTGGCCAATTCTTCCTCTACCTGTGACCCCATACTCAACAGGGCTCTGAAGTGTGGGAATACATGCTTTCCCATGCAGTTCAATACAGCTGGAGTAAAATTCTTCTGTATGATTTCTAACTGCTCTTCTTCGTCGGGCCGTTTGGACATTTGGGATGCCATTTCCCTCCAGCGGGTGACAAAGTCGCTGAAGCTTTCTTTCTCGCCTTGCTTGGCCATTTCCAGGTGTTTACGGGTAATTTCCAAATTCTCGTTGGACCCGTACTTGGTCATGAATTCTTTGACGATATCCCCCCAAGTTTTCGTGTGGTGTTTCTCTAGGTCGAAGAACCATCTCAGGGCTGCCCCCGTGAGAGTCATGTGAAAAGCCTGAGCCAGCTCCGGCTCTCCACAGCCGGACACTTGCATGGATCTGATGTAGGATTGGAGATGGGTTTTGGGGGGTGTAGTACCAGTGAATTTGGTGATAGAGGGGAGCTTAAATCCTTGAGGTAGTCTGGCTTCTGGGTAGAGGGAAAAGGCGTTCATGTCTGTGATCTCGTCTGCCCCTTTCATCAGAGAAACACCTCTTTGCAGAACCTTCATCTGCTCTTTCAATTTCTTCATTTCTTCGCTCTCTCTTGACACCTCATCGGGCTGTTCCCGGGCTATCATTGATTCTGCGTATACTGCCCGGAGTCGGTTGATGTCTGGGTACTCATTGGGAGGGGCTATTGGGGCTGGTGGAATAGGTCTTGCGGGGACTTGTGGCCATGGTTGATATTGGGGATCGAGGCCTTGCTGAGGTTGTGGCCAGACGATGGGTGGCTCTTGTTGTTGGTATGTGGGGCCTGAATCCGGGGCCCATTGGTTCTGATTGTTGGGGTCGGTTTGAACGGGACCGGCCATGTTGGGGCCCGTTTGGGGTGGATTGGTTCCTTGGATTGGGGGAAGTATTTGTGAAGATTGCCCTTGATTCGGATCTCGATTCGGTGGTAGTTGCTCAAACCCGGGTGGTGCGGTCCGTTCGGCTGACAACTCTTCCATTCGAATCCGGGTGTTCTGTTGCTCACTTGTGAGGCTTGCCAAATTCATGCTGACGGTCATCAACAAACGGTGCATCTCGGCTAAAGTCGGTTGAACTGCAGACGCCTCGGCTAGGCTCTGATTTGTCTCCTGATTCTCTCGTCCATCGGCCATTTCAGGTATGCTTGGTCTCACTAGTCTTCCGGTATGATCTCGACCGGCCCAACCTTCCAGACTGACGTCGCTTTATGGCTGTAGACGAAACCACGTGGCGAAGATGAAGGGAGACTATGATGCGACTCGATTTTTGCCAAAAGAATCACTAAAAATGGTCGAGAGAAAACCTCGAAAAATAGGTGTGGTAAAGTAAGCCGTAAGGTGGTACATCCCCTACAGCTGTATGACAAGTGTTTTAACTGACTCAATCTTAGATGCAACGCAGGTGTTCGAACGGTTAAGGCTTCAAGCTCCCTCCTTTTTGGCAAGACCTTGCGATATACCCCAAGGGCGGGTACGTGCAAGAATCTTTTGATATACTTCCCGGGTACGTGAGTGTTCTCGTCACTCGATATACCTCGGGGGCGTACTTGGCCAAGGAGAGTGGAAGTAAATGCTTTCGGTTTATGTTGGCCCAAGCAAGCCAACTCCCTACTCACTTATAATACTTCCGAGGGTTTGGGGTAAATTCACACTCGTAGAACCAATGCATGATTTGTGATAGTGCGTGTAAAGTTCGAAAGGTTGGTTTCACAAATATCATTATCTTTATTACGTCTTTTCGAAAAACTCCCATTTTTTAGGAAAAGGTTTCTTCTCAATCAATTAACATGAGTAGGGAAAGCAGTAAAAGCAAGTTTTCAACAGATAAACAAAGGTCCACATATAAGAGTCTAGTTTTCTAATGGTATCCTCAGCAGAGTCGCCACTGTGAGAATCCGCAAATGCGACCTCCCGGGTCTCGTCCCCGTTGGTGGTGGGGGTCATGGGACGTCGGAACTGATTCCGTCGTTCCATTTGCTGGAGCGTTTTCTTTGATTCATATCAAGTGTCCCTACGTTCTATTTCTAGATGCAAGGGGGTTCATTCAGAGTCGCCAGTACGTTTTACGAGAAAACGGACAAAAAGGTCGTGTAAGAGGAAAGGCTATAGACAAGCCTTTCTTTACACGTTTGTCTGCGAAACCGGGATTCTTATAGGGTTCGGAAACTATATTACGGTTTGGGAAGGTGTTAAGCACCCATTCCGCCCTTTCGGTCTCTAGTGGTCTTATATGTTTATTCTATGTTGAAAAACTTGGATACTTTTACCGACAGTCTACTACTTTCTAAAAAAAACCTAATTTGGGAAAACGGGGAAAGGGATGAAAACCTTTGTGTTTCGAGATCCGATGTTTTTATATTTAAAAGATGTGAATGACAAATGACAAAAACCTTTTATTTTTGAAAGAGTATTCCGTATTATTTCCTCAGATAATGACGGTTTTCTCGAGTTGTGATTATTCTGAAAAAGGTTCGGATCTTTATGTCGGGACTAATTCAATATGGAATTTGAACTCTTTGAGGAGAATTTATCAGACACGTCGCAGTCTATGAAAGAGACAAGATATGTGGATTTCAATTCCTAGATAAGTCTTTATCGGTCCGGGGTTTGAAAACAGGGTTTATCCGGACGATAATGTACTTACTCTTCTGGTTTTGAAAGTAGTCTTTTGTTTTGAAAACGGTAGACTATTGGTAACTTGAAAATAAGTTTATTCAAATAAAACGTGGACAGAATAACAGAAGTAAGACAAGTACACAGATATCTAATCTTAAATACTAGAAGGGACTTTCTTTACCTTCCCGACGAGAATAATAATAAGAAAGAAAATATAATACGGCAGAGGGATCTCTGGCGATAGTAATCTTCTCTTTCTTCAGATATTTCCGAGAAATCGATTCCAGAAACGGAACACGTCGAGTGTTGAAATAGATTCGAGAATTCTTCAGAAATAAGATAATAGTAAAAAATTGCTTGACAAAAATCAGATCTAAAGCCCCAAATTCTCGGATTCTAATCGCCTCCTTTGAACCCTTGGGGGTGTTGGCCTATTTATACTGCTCGGGAGAGATTGTCGCGCGACATTTCCTTAAAAAAGGAGAATGTCGCGCGACATTGTGATATGTCGCGCGACATACGGGAATGTCGCGCGACAAACGGCTGAAGTGATGGTTCTGACAGATTGATGTGTCAGAAAGTGGTTGGTCTGGTGCAGAGGGGGAATGTCGTGCGACATAGTGGAATTGTCGCGCGACATATCAGGGATTGTCGCGCGACAATTTGATATGTCGTGCGACAATCTCTCTAAAAAACAAGTTTGTCGGGCGACAAACCCTCCTAGTGTAGTACCGGGTCCTCGGGTGGGTCCGGGACCAAAAATAGTAGTTCTCGGAGGTCGTTAGGGTTCTTGCGGGGGTCACGGATCGGGGTGTCTACAGTATGTTCTGGATAGTGATGAATCTATACAATACATGGTTTGCTTCGCAGCTGTTCAAAATATAGATATCATAAATATAGTTGCAAGGCAAAGTGATCCTCCTAGATCCTTAGTTCTAGACAATAATTCTACTATTAGCTCCTCCAATTGTACGAGTTTATAAAGCGAGGATGAATCTCATACTGAACCACGTTAATCTAATGCTTGGAAAAATTTTATTATTGGTGTTGGACAGAGATTTTCAAGTGGTGCATATGAGTTTCGAACAAGTTTAAAGAAATATGACATTCACAAGGGGTTCAAGTTTGAATATAATAAAATTTCTACTGATCAGATTACGGTTGTTTGTAGTAGGCAAAAGGATAAGGGGTGCACGTGGAGAATACATGTCTCTCCAAGGTTCAAGCTTGCTAAGTTCTTTGAAATAAGAAAAATGGTGGGTGAGCATACGTGTGGAATTACTTTCAAGGATTTAAGGAACTCACAAATGACAAGTCAAGTTGCTAAGTCGACTGTTTTAGATTTGATTTGGGACAGACCTCTCACAAAACCATCCAACATCATCGATTATTTTAAACGCGAGTTTGGTGTTACATTGACCTACTACTTCGCTTACATCGGTAAGAGTCACACAATCAAAGAAGTCCATGGTAACGATTATGCATCATATCAACAACTAGCCTCCTACACTAATAGTATAAAGGAATCAAATGCGGGAAGTTATGTTATTCTCGAAGTTGATGAAGACACTAGAAAGTTCCAAAGAGTTTTCATAGCATATGAAGCTTGTATATATGGATTAAACTTTTGTAGAGCTTTAATAGCTTTGGATAGATGCCATCTTAAGGCAAAATTTAAAGGTTGCATGCTCTCTGCAACTGCAACTAATGGTGATGAAGGTAAGTTCACCAATTATTATTATTATTATTTTTATCTATTAACTGTTTCATTGCAGCATAATTGGTGCTAAAACTGTTTAGCACCATAGTATGTGAAAACTAAATGGGTGCTAAACGGTTATTAGCACCATAGGTGTGCTCAGTACAATGCTTCTAAAAAGCGTTTAGCACCCCAGTATGTGGAAATTAGCTGGGTGTTAACGCTTTTAGCACCCCAGTGACTTTTACACAGTGATAACTGCAATGGTACTAAGCATATTCGGTGGACAGTTACTGGGTGCTAAATGCATTTAGCTCATTCTTTTTTTTGTTAAATCTGCTGACAGGGGGGTCTAAATGCATTTAGCACCTTTTGGTTTTTTATGATGCGTGCTGACAGAGGGTGCTAAATGTGCTGACAGGCGGTGCTAAATGCACTTAGCACCTCCTGGGTGATGTGTGCTGACAGAGGTTACTAAATGCATTTAGCACCTAATGCATTCCTGTCAATTGTGCTAAAAGTGAGTGCTAAATGCATTTAGCACCTTCTGCTGAAAGAAGCTTTTAGCACCCTATGTGTGTTAACCACAATGCTGTTAAAAGCGTTTAGCACCACTGTTGTTTCTTACTAGGAAAATGTTGATTGTATTATTTATAGGTATGTTTTCATTGGCGATGGCTGTTGTCGACTCAAAAAATGTTGCTAATTGGGAAGAGTTTTTCGTGTTCCCATGCTGTTTTGAGCATACTCGCAGATAATAAAAATATTTACGAATACATTGATCTGTACTTCTTAGCAGTCAACTATAAGAGCTCGTACTCCAAACCAATTTATCCAGTTCCAACTTCTGGTCCGAGTGCTAATTTATTGGCAAATGTAATAGAGATATTAACTCCAGATTGCAACACACAGCCTGGTCGACCAAAAAAAATCGATTCGACACAAACACTTCAAGTATGAGGAAGAAGCGAAAGTGTGGAAGGTGCAACAAGTATGTTTATCACAACAAAAAATCGTGCACCAAGCCTATTGCTTAGAAATAGTGCGGAACGTGCATACAGAAACCTTAGATCTTTTCTTCCTACAGAGACCTTACAGAAAATTTATTCATTACTAGTAGTCCTGTTCTTACAATTTCTTTTTTCTGTTAGAAAATGTCCTAAAATTGTTTAAACACCTTTTGATTGATAATGAATATTTCGTATAATTCCAATATTTGTACCATCAGAATACTTCTTCCTGTGTGTTCACGGTTTTTATGTTCAAAAGGAGCTGCTAAATGACTTGTAGCACCATCAGATTCCTTCTTAGCACCTTATGGGGGTTTTTTTATGTGTGCTGATAGGGGGTGCTAAATGCATTTACCACCTTCTGCTTTGCTGTAAACTGTGTTGACAAGGGGTGCTAAAGCATTTAGCACCTCTTGGAATACATTTAACACTTCCTGGATTTTTTGTGATGTGTGCTGACAGGGGGTGCTAAATGCATTTAGCACTTCCTGGATTCCTCCTGGATTTTGGTGCAAATTTTATATTACAGTCCATATTTTTATTATAAAGTTTTACTGTTTCATTGCAATATGAACTTTGCACCATAATTTTAGTGCAAAGTTCATATTGCAGTCCACATTTTTAGTACAATATGAACTTTATAATACATATTTCACTGCAATGTGAACTTTCTTGTCTTTGCGGTGTATATATTCATTAGTGATTTGTAGCAAAGATAAGTTTGCAGTGATCATAAATATAAACATAACAAATGATTAAAGAATTTACATTCTATCTCCATGCTTAAAAAAAGGTATCAAGCAAATCTTGTTGATCTTTGTCCAAATACTTATACAATTTACTCTTTTTTCTCATATTGGAGAACTCGATGTTCGTTGGCGATCCATTATGAGTTTCATACTCTTCCACATCAATTGAGTCTTTATTACCAACAGGAGGAATATCAGATTTTGTTTCTTTTTTTCCCCGCCTATCAAGTTTAAGCTTTAATTTTTCAGCTTTTTTTATCCTTATCAGAATGATCTTTCTTTTCATCCTCCTTGGGGATCTCTTTCCTATCGTAATAAAGAAAAACCTTGTCATCTTTCGATATTCTTGTTTTTTTCTTTAACCTTAGGATAAATGATTTGACTTTTGGTTCTTCGTTCTTTCCTTGAATAATATCTAGTGGAGTTTTTGTAGTGAAAGGTTCTTCGGTAGCAGTTAGACACTCAAAGTCAATGTAGTCGGTTTTGTCATCAATGATTAGAGGGCTTTCAACCACATTGCTATCATTCAACTACAATTCTTTATTTGTCTTGTGCTTCAGGAACCCATCACTCTTAATTCTTTTCTTTCCCATTTGTTTTTAATTACTACTTTATCCTTCCCTAAAAGATTTGAAAGCAAAGCTGTCATAAAATATTGGAATCATATTGAAAAAAATATGCTGCAAAGTTTATATTGTAGTAAAATATGAACTGCAAAGTTCATATTGTAGTGAAACAGAGAAATTATAGACATAAATTTGTACTGTAATATGAATTTTGCAGTGAAATATGTACCACAATATGAACTTTACAGTGAAATTATGGACTGCAAAGTTCATATTGTAGTAAAATACATATTGCAATATGAACTTTATAGTGAAATGTGGATTGCAAAGTTCGCATTGCAGTAAAATAGAGAATCTATGCAAATAAATATGGACTACAAAGTTCACATTGTAATGAAATATGGACTGCAATATGAACTTTGCACTAAAAAATGGACTGCAAAGTTCACTTTGTAGTGAAATGTGGACAGCAAAGTTCACATTGCAGTGAAATTTGGACTACAAACTTCATGTTGGAGTAAAATATAGACTGCAAATTTCACATTGCAGTGAAATATAGACTGTAAATTTCATGTTGGAGTAAACTATGGAATGCAAAGTTCATGTTGCACTGAAACAGAAAAACTATGCAAATAAATATGGAGTTTAATATGAACTTTGTAGTGAAATATGGACTACAATATGAACTTTGCACCAAAAAAATGGACTGCAAAGTTCATGTTGTAGTGAAATGTGGACTGCAATGTTCACTTTGCAGTGAAATATGGACTGCAAAGTTCACATTGCAGTGAAATTTGGATTGCAAACTTCATGTTGGAGTAAAATATGGACTATAAATTTAACATTGCAGTGAAATATGGACTGCAAACTTCATATTGCACTCCTCTTGTCAACACACATCACAAAAATTCAGGGGATGCTAGTCAGCACGCATCACAAAAATCCAGGAGGTGTTAAATGCTTTAGCACCCCCTGTCAGCACAGTTTACAGCAAAGCAGAATGTGCTAAATGCATTTAGCACCTACTGGATTTTTGTGATGTGTGCTCACAGAGGATTCAACATATTAAACAACTGGTGCTAAAAAACAACTTTTAATGTGAAAAAAATCTAACAACAATGCTTACAAATATTACTAGTCATTAAAATTCTTTCACATTTTCCACTATATATATCAATATTCACAACTATAATTACAATCATACTTACAAAAAATATCTAATCATTAAATTCTTTTGCATGTTCAACTACAAATGTTATAACGTCATCAATAATTAAATTAATACTATCACCGGAACCACTGCCTTTACCGGAAAGTTTATCATCAACTCCCTCGTCAGCAGGTTCCTTTGTAACTCTTTCAGTTTCACGTTCCCAGTTATGATTTTTATCACACAACAACTGATAAGTAATTTTTGCTCTTTTCATTTACATCAATTTTACGTCCATAGTTTTTGGAACTTCTTCACCCCGAATAAGTCTCTCAATAAATTCACAAACAAATAGTGCACAATCAGGACTGCAAAACCACATAAAAAACATAGAAACAATCATCTTCAAGTTTTCCAAGAATAAAGACACAAAAACAAAATTTTAAAGCACTAGCCCAGCAAAAAATATATAAGTTCAAGGTGATAAACAAGTTTTATAACAAATATCAAAACAGAGAAACTAGCAGTAAAAGAAAAATAGGTTTAGCACCATTTTTTACCAGAAAAGAATAACTAAATCAGATAGTGCTAAAATGTCCAAAACTAGAACGGTGCTAAACCTTTTTAGCACCATCTAATGCTACACATCATGGTGCTACATCTGTTTTTAACACAATTTCTATGGAACAGCGTAACTAGTGCTAAAACAGTTTAGCACCCGTCCAACATCAAGGTACTAAACTCAGCTTTTTTTGAGATTGTAAAGTACTTACTCTTCCGTTTGTTGCACACATTCTGCCTTAATAACCTTAGTATTCTTCACCTTCAAATCACCACGAGCATGTAACAGTTTCACTACAGTTTTCTTCTACATAAATCAAATAGAAACCAATATTAAAATCATTACTGTCAAACACTAATTGTAATGAAAGTTTTTAAAAATACCATATGTACGGCCTCCTCATAATAATGATCCACTGGCTTCTTTGATTGTTTTCCCTTTCTTCTTGGTATCATCGTGTTGTAATGAGTCCATCTTAAACTGGGTAAATTAAGGACAAGAAGGGTCCAGTGATACCCACCATTGTCCCCAAGAGACTTACCGTGATTCATAGGAAACATAAGATATTTTGTTTCCACCGGCATTTTCATTATAGGAGCTTCAAGAAGATCCTTCAAAAACACATCAGTTTTATCCCATACACCTTGCTGCGTAAAAACAATTATTTACTTAGCATCCAATACAACACTAAAAACCATTCAAAATTGCATAATATGTAAGAGACAAATATTACCCATGCAGAATAAGAAAAAATGATACTATCTTCTTTTTGCAAATTCTTTTATATGTGCATAACATACCAATCGATGATTTACATTCACAGAGAGCAGATTTAGTAAAAATACTCTTAGATTTATAAAGAGAAAAATCATAAGATTAAAGTTATTATAATCATACATGCCCATCAACAAAGTGATTGCACATCGAATCTTGAAGAAGATAGCCAGATATGAAAATTAACAAATGATAACTTTTACAAGCCATGGAGCTGTCCTGAAAAAAAGAACAAATAAATGATTTAACACCAATAAAACTGCTAAAACACTTTTAGCACCATTTTGTCCATAACAGAATAAGTAAATCACATGGTGCTAAAAAAATCAAGCACCAAAAGTGAACAAAAGATAATCAAAATGAAGGTGCTAAACTGCTTTAGCACCAATTGTCCAGCACTGGACAATTCAAAGATGATATAAGCTGCTAAAAAGCTTTTAGTACCATTTAGTCCAGAAAAAGAATAAGTAAATCAAATGGTGCTAAAAAGCTTTTAGCACCAATAAAAAACAGAGGACAAGTTGGTCAAGAACAAAATAAATAAATCATATGGTGCTAAAAGGTGTTTTAGCACAAAAAGTGAACAAGTATTAATAAAACTGAATGTGCTAAACTGGTTTAGCACCAATTTTCCAGCAATGGGTTGGTCCTAAAAGTGTTTAGCACCAATACAACACAATGTATAAAAAAATCTCAAAGAACAAAATAAGTAAATCAGATGGTGCTAAAAGGTGTTTTAGCACCAAAAGTGAAACAAGTATTAAAAAACTGAAGGTGCTAAACTGATTTAGCACCGATACAAAACAATGTACAACCAAATTCAAAATAATACATACGATTTATTTGCATCCATGAAAAATTTCTCCACAACCTCCATTTCATTCGGATCTAGAAAAGCCATTTTGTCTTTCATTTTAGACAACGGTAAGAATTTTCCCACAACCTCATGATCAGGAGTTGGGAACTCATCAACTTCAATAACTTCTTCTTCAGTTAATGGGGGTTTAGCTTCTTCAACTTCCTTTCCCAACTTCTCCTTCTCAGAATAGATTTCCTTAAACAAATCACGACTCAAATCAATATTCAAGTCAAATGTTGGGAAGTCCTCCTCCTTCTTTTCTTCCACTTTATGCTCTGCATTCTTATTCAACATTTATTTGTCAATAACCTTCCCAGCATCCTTTTTTTCAACCTCCACCTCCATGTCCTCATTTTCTTCCCCTCATTTATTCTTCTTCAACTTTTTCCTTTCTTCATCCTCCACATTATATGACGTCCTCTTCATATAGTAATATTCATAATTACTATCAACATTTGCCTTCCTTGGCTTTGATTTCAGCCTTATTATAAAAGATCTCGTCTTGTTCTCTTCACCCTTATCCTCTTCATTTATTTTTTCTTTCTTCGAGGGAGTTTTAAACTGTAAATCTCCCCGAACCCCAAAACAAACAAGGTCAACAAACAAATCAAGGTCATCTTACTCCAGTTTATCGCATAAAACGAACTCCGGCTTAATAAGTTGCTTGCGTTTGTTCAGTCGAAGCATCAATTCAAGTCTGCAACCCTGTTTTTCAATGCTTTTATTTCAATATCTTTCTCGTCACCTTCTCCATCTTTCACCAATTCTTGCTCTGCCCTCTCACCACCAACACCTTTATCTGTTGCACCTTCTTTCTCTTCTTTGTACCACTCTATCGCCTTCAAATCCGTCCTTAGGTTAACCGCATTATATGGACTCAAAAATAATTCCTCATCAAGAGAAATGTTACAAATTTCTTTGGATACCTGGATTATAAAATAAAAAGAATGTAAAAAAACAAAAAAAAATAATCATAAGAGCATATAAAAATGTTATTTTCGTTACCTTGGAAACATCCAAATCTGTCAGCTTAAAATCAAACAACATACGCCTCAATACATTAATGTTCCACCGAACAAATTTAGGCATCTCATCGCTCTGCCCACTATAGGGCTGAACACTTTTATAGTGTTCACAAAACCAAAACTACAATTACAGAAATTCAAACATCAATTGGAGGTAAAAAAGATAACTTCATGGTGCTAAAATAGTTTTAGCACCAAATGGGACAACACTACAATGGTACTAAAAGGGTTTTAGCACCAATAAAACCATTTTATCAACAATAGAAACATACAACATACAAAATTCAAGGTACTAAAACAGATTTAACACCATTTTGTACACGAAAAAAGAATAACTAAATCACAATGTGCTAAAACAGTTTTAACACCAAATGTGCAACACTATAATGGTGCTAAAAAGGTTTTAGCACCACATCTGAACACATACAACTAAATTTAAGGAGCAAAAATAGTTTTAACAACAATGTCACAAACATAGAATAATTAATCACAAAATTGAATTAATAAATATAATTAAAAAAAATTAAGAAATTCACAAGCAACTGCACAACACACCCGAGGGTCCGGATGGGATCTTTGTAATGTTTCTTCATCATTCTCATCAAATGGTTGTGTATAATGGTAGCCCACTGAAAATTAGCTACCTTGTCCAAATCTTCAACGCATGGCACAAAACTTAAGGAAATTGCCCTGTTTGAGTTAGCAAAAAAAATAGTTGCTAAAATATAGAGTATAAGACAGTGCGCAAAATCCTCCTCGCTGCCATCTTCTAAAATGGTACTATGTACAGCCGCCAGAAGACATGTAACTTTCAATGTCGATTCGTCTCTGAATCGCTTTTTAATAAATTTCGAATCACACGCGGATCTGGATAACTGAAAAGTAAACTTCTTCCCATGCCTTTCCAATCTAAATGTAACAGATACATCGCCGGGGGTTTACTTCACAGCTTCCCCGAAAATTAGAAATACATCCTCCTCCTCCGAATATGCAGAAATAATTTTCTTGCCTACCTAACCAATCATTCTAACATGATCTGCAATAATTTTCTCCTCAAAAATGGCCTTGAAAAATACCACCAAAAGGAGTCTTCATCATCGCTCCAATGTGACACTGTCTAATGTCACCACGAGACTTCATCCCAACAATTTCTTCCATAACTGATACAAGGTTGCATCTAAACACGGTTAGTCTGAAAGATTCTTTCCCATAAGATTTATCAACTCTCTTTACTTTCTTTATAGTTTTCTTAACATATTTTGGCTTTCTTTTCTTGCCACTAGATTGCCTATCATTTCTTTTCTTCTTGGAAGAAAAACTTTGTTCTCTAACATTGTTCCTTGAACTGCTTGTAGTCATCGTGCAATCTACACAATTGATATAAACCTTCATTTTTATTGTTATCATTATATACATATATCTAGTTAGCACACACACACACAGGGGGACTAAAACATAAGGTGCTAAAACAGCTTAACACCACAGGCGAATTAAAAAACATAAAGTGCTAAAACAATTTAGCACCTATCCAATGGTACAATAAAGGTACTAAAACAGTTTAGCACCACAGGGGAACTAAAAACATAAGGTGCTAAAATAGTTTAGCACCACAGGGGGACTAAAAAACATAAGGTGCTAAAACAGTTTAGCACCATCCAACGGTATACATGAAGGTGCTAAAACAGATTTAGCACCACATGGGGACTAAAAACATAAAGTGCTAAAACAATTTAGCACCACATGGGGACTAAAAACATAAAGTGCTAAAACAATTTAGCACCACAAGAAAACTAAAAACATAAGGTACTAAAACAGTTTAGCACCACAGGGGAACTAAAAATATAAGGTGCTAAACACAGTTTAACACCAATCCAATAGTACACATCAATGTGCTAAAACAATTTAGTACCACAAAGGACTAAAAACATAAAGTGCTAAAATAGTTTAGCACCATCCAATGGTACACATAAAGGTGCTAAAACAGATTTAGTACCACAGGGGGACTAAAAACATAAGGTGCTAAAACAGTTTAGCACCACAGCGGAACTAAAAATATAAGGTGCTAAAACAATTTATCACCCCATCCAAAGTCCAAAATACTAGAATGAACACATTTGAATACATGAACACAAAATCTCATAACAAAAAAATCAGAAATATGCAAAAATATGATTTCAACTTAAATATACAAAACAGCTTAGCACCAAAATGTACAAAACATAAGGTGCTAAAACAATTTAGCACCACATCCAAAGTCCAAACTACTAGTATGTTCAACAAAATCTACGTAAAAATTTGAATTCAAAACACATAAATAACCTAACCATATGCTGAAATGTGATTTCAACTTAAAAATCAGATGGTGCTAAAACACATGTCCAAACTAGAAATGGTGCTAAAATCGTTTTAGCACCAAAGGGGGACTAAAACATAAGGTGCTAAAATAGTTTTAGCACTATTTCTATAAAAACAGAGTAAGTATTAAAATGGTGCTAAAACAGTTTAGCACCCATTCAATATCCAAACTGCTAAAATGTTCAACAAAATCTACATAAAATTTTTGAATAAATGAACAAAGTCCAATAAATGAACACAAAACTCATAACAAAAAAAGTTCAAAAACACATCAAAAACCTAACCATAAGCAAAAATGTGTTTTTAACTTAACATAAATACAAAATAACTCAACGAATACTCGATTCAAAGCATGAACAAAAATGAATGACCAACGAAAATTAAACAATGAATTATCAAAAGAATGAGCGCGTACCTTAACTAAAAACTGAAGCGACAGAATACCACAAATGAGCAACAAAAACAAGAACAATAATGAAGAATAAACTACGACCGTGAATATAAACAATAACGAACGTGCAGAGAAAATATAGAGAGAAAATTTTGATCGTGCTAGTTGGGTACAGATAGGGGAGGATCGTGCTAGCATTGGAAGAGCAAAGGTTTAGCAGAGGTTTTATCAGGGGTATTTTTGTCCATTAATATTTCTCATAATCCTTAATATAAAATAACATTATCAAAATTGTCCTTAATTTAGAATTAAATAATGAAAGTAGTCCTCTTTATTTTTGTTTAATATGAATTCGTCCTTATAGTAACAAAACATTATAGAAACGGCCTTATAACCAATTTTCTCTGTTTGTTTTTAGCCTGAAAAATTTAAATCGTTTTGCTTTTAACCTACTCCTTTTAAGAAATTAGTAATTGGCTCAAAAGAGTGAATAATTATAAATAAATAAATATATATATATATTATAAATGATTTTATTGTATTACTTTTCTTTTATGTTTTCCATCTTATCTTTTCTTGACTTTTTGGATTTAAATTTATCGTACACCTCAAATTTTTATGGTTTTAAATTCAATTTTCAAATTTTTAATTTCGCAAATTTAAATTATAAGTGATAACTTTTTTAAGGAGCATAAAATTTGATTAAAGCAAACTAGGCCGGCCCAATTTAGCCAGGAGCCCATGTGCTAAATCAAGCCCACAAGCCCAATGAAAATAAAGGAAACAAGCAAGGGATACGTCGAGTTACAGATACCCATTTATGCCGAGACAGCCAGGCCGAGGTCGACTTAGGCATAGAGTGGCGCGCGTGGCCAAACACATAGAAAGTGCACAAAGAGTACGTGAGGAGAATAATATTGAATCGTACGGACTTGTACAGAATCATGCCGGTCTCCATTACACCACTACTATCGTACCATTTTAGAATTCCTTAGTTGTGGATAAAGGAAGAAATACTATAGTGTCATCCAAATCTTACTCTCTTTAGTCATTTTACTATTGTCCTAACGAGCAAGTGTAACCTTAATTCTATACTAATAAATAGAATAGGGGTGACTCGAGAAAATGGTGGGATATTGGTGGTTGGGATATATTTATGTATAGAGAGAGAAAGCTGGTAGCTTATCTTCCTCATTGTCAAACAGCCTTAAAGTTTGATACAAAACACACACACAAAAGGGTGGAAGTAATTTAGATCTACTATCTATTGGTTAGGATAACCATCCTATAAACACAAATTTTTTATCAACTCTCACACTTACTCTATCATAATCAAACTCTTCAACATTAACCATTTAGGTGGGTTGGGCCTAAATTTTTACCCACCTACACTTTTGATAATTATTAATTGTCTTAGAATAAAGATATTATAAAATAATTAAGAAATTAACTTGTAGTAAATATAAAATATCAAATATTAAACTTAGGGCATTTAAAAGACATATTAGACGTAAATATTACACTTAAGTAAAACTAAAAAAATAGTCATATTAAAAAAAATTATACAAGTAAAACTAAAAAACTGTCATATTAAAAGTATGTAGATAAAAATATTAAATATAAAGAAATGTAGATAGATGGGTTCAAAATAGTGAGAATAAAGAATTTACTAATCTTATAATGAATATTTTAACAATCATTATTTGTGCACCAAATAAAAGATTAATGATTGTCACTTGGAGCATACATTAGATGATCGCAACAAAACATAAATCCACAGTAAAATTTTTGTAGTTCTCATATTTCGCCATGGACAAAGACATAACATATACTGGTTTGTAATCTGAAATCGTATGTTTTATCACTATACTTTGAATTTGTTGATTGGTATCGTAAACAAGTTGCTTTTGACTACTATATTCCTCTTCATGATGGAATCTTCTTTATTTGACATAAGATCTACTAAACTCTTTAGTTGCAATGATTTCATCACATTATCCCTATTGAGCCATAGTCAATCCAATTTTTGTGTGTCAATATTCTAACCTTTTAATAGCTCTCCATTATTGTATTTATTTTGTTTTGAATATATTTGTTAGCTTAGAAACTATTAATTGTTATCTTTTTTTTAGAGTTGATAAATATCTATAATTAAATATGGGACAAATTTAATAAATTACTAAAAGCAATTAAGTCATTTATCCATATAATTATTAGATTAAATTATAATAAATGTATTATTTATCCTTGGGCTAAAAGCAAAATAAATGGCTAAAAACAAAATTTTGAGTTATATACTAATTTGACAAACGAAGTGGGTTTAAAGAGACCCTTAAAATAGTGGGTCAAATACTAATTTGCTATATTTTTTATTTTCACTTCGCTTTACATTTCCTTCACTGCTTAATTTTACCTGCCTCTTCGTATCATTTATATGTTTTTTAGGATATGAAAGGATAAGTGAGTTGTATAATCCCTCCATCTTAAAATAGTCCCATTTAGACTAGATTTAGTACATTGATTTAGGAGCTTTATTTTAAGTAATATTCTTACAATTCTACTTTTTTTGATTAATCATTCATATCAAAGATAATTACATGGAATCAGACATAGAATTTTTGTCGCCCTATCTTACTATGAACTACATAATTCGTTGACTAAAGAGATGAATAAGCAAACTTTACTTCGCGACGTCACCCTCATGAGAGTCTCCCAACCGAGCCTATCAATCAAGCCGAAAGAGCAACTTTTTAGCTTCCTTCTGCATCACCAACCACCCGAACCGCCACGAACCACCATATGCATCATCTTCAACAACCACTTACATAAGAGGTGGACATATCTCCGACCACCTACATAAGAGGTGGACGTATCACTAACCACCCACAAAGGATGGACAATTTTACTTACGCCGTAAAAAATGCTTTTATTTTTTTATTTTTTTTTTGAAACTATAGCTACTTGAAGTTGAATATTTGAATATTTTAAAATGTTATTAATGATGGGACAAAACCAAGAAATAACTCCTCACGTGCGAAATTATAGAAGATCTCCTTCCTCAGTCTTCGTCCAGCTACATCTGACTACACGTACAACCTGAAGGTTTTTTAAATCCACTAGTGAGATACACACAAAATACGTGTAAGATCATCATTAGAACCATCACGCTTGCTAGCCAACTTATTTATACTTTGTCATTAATCATTTTATGTAACAAGTCCATGCATTGCATAATATGGTCAGTGTCCATTTTTGCAAGAGTTGATTATTATCACACTCGTAGAAAGGAAAACTCATTTGTAATAGCTATTAATGAAATATTTGTTGACCAATTTATACAACAACAAATAAAATATAATGCACTTATGTTTTTTTAAAAGTAAACAGCAATTTTAATCACTAAACTACTAGTCAGTTTCATTTTACCCACTAAACTTTTAATTCGTGAATTTCAATCAGCCCACTTTATTAACTTTATCCACTTTATGTCCATAAATGTGTCGTTAGTGGGAGTATTTTAGTCTTTTCAACGCCAAAACACTTCCTTCCCTTTCTCCCAACCATTTTGACACCAAAATACAACCATTTACATCAGATGCAACCACTTACACTATTTTCACCCATTTTTCATCTTATTTTGTAGCAATTTAGAAATGAGAAGAAGAAGAGAATATCTACTGCTATCTCCGGTCTGAATTGAAGGTGTCTGTGTACATATTCCATCAATTTACTGCTATATTTGGTCTGATTTTGACTGAGGTTTGCATGTTTATAATGGTCGTGTTTGTTTCTATGGGTCATTTGCGAAGCTACAAACGTTGTAGGATAATATTTAAGAGAAGAAGGAAAATGAGAGAAAATTACACACTACTTACACAAATTCATCATTGATACAAAAAAAATCACACTTTGAATATAATAAGAGGAAAAAATACAGACCAACAACATTGAGAATAAAAAAAAAAATAACGAGCAGCAACAATACAGCTGGGAGAGAAGAAGTACACTTGCGATCATCATGCATTGCTAGTTGATGCTCACTATCCACCAAGAATACAGTTGGGATAGAATAAGAAATGGGATGTGCAGTTGGGATTTTGATCTACGTGATTTTTTTAATTAGAGAGAACAAGGGGTTTTGTTTTGCCTTATAAGAGGAGAAATGACTACCATACCCTCACTAACAGCACATTTATGAATAGAGTGGGTTGATTAAAATGAAATTAAAATTTAGTGGATAAAATGAAACAATTAGAAGTTTAGTGTGTAAAATGAAACTGACTAATAGTTTAGTGACCAAAATTCATAATTCTGGGTCAAGACTAAAAAATATAAATAAATAAACATTGTAACGAACTAATTTAATAAAAAAGTAACATCCGTCAATTCTAACCTAACTTAATTAATATAATAATTTAACACACTTATTCAAAAAAAGTTATGATAATCCTTTTCATATTATGTTGCTTCATCTTTTACTTGTACAAAATAAGAGAAAAAAAAAATTTACCGTAAGAATACATAATTTACAAATTCAAATACAATTTAAAGATATTGAATTCTTAAAGTGATTTATCTTTTCTTCTTCCTTTTAATTTAATTTATTTGTTTTATATAGTCATAACTTGAATCACTATTTGTTTTATAAATTATTTTTCCCTCGTGCAATACTCTACATGAAGTTAGCGAGTTTTGGTCAAATATATACAAATTCGAGTCAATTTTGTGTCATATAAGACTAAATATAAACAAATCTGGGTTAATTTTGTGTCAAACATGACTAACCCATTTAAAAAGTTCGTTTTTTAGTTATTAAATCTAACACGATTGTCGTGAAATTAATCCAAAATTGATACGTTGAAACTTTTGTTAAATTGATTATACCTAATCCATTTGTATCATATGGTATAAACTATTAAACAAGGGGTGGAAAGTGTAAAAGCAAAAAATGATGCGATAAAACGACTAAGATTAGGTCAAAGACTAAAAGCAAAATTAGTTAACAAACATACAACTTTTAAATAAGTATTTTAAATTATTATATTATTTAACTAGAGTTGATTTATGTAAGAGATGACAAACCGCACTTTATTATTGCGTCATCCTAACCCCATCTAATTTCGCCCACATTAAAAATTTACTCCCTATTTTATAATGGGGTTTTTCACATAAGCTATATATTGCAAGTTCCAGCATACGAAAGTAATGTCTTCCGAGAAGAGTTTGAACTCCGTCAAAGACAATTTCCAAACTTTGCAAGAACCATTAATTAAAGATGATTACCTCCATTTTTGTAATCAATTACATTTTATGTTAAAAAGTTACGTTCGATCTTAGACTATAATTTAAATATATATATATATATATAGAAACATGTACCAGCAACCCATTGGCTTGTTTACACTGGGTGTTGTAGGTGAACGATATATTTAGCAAGAGATCACGTATTCGATTTTTTACAACAAACACCGTTAGGCCAATGACAGATTGTCACCATGACTTGTAATTATTAGTTACTAACCAATTGTCTCCTTTCTGATGTACCAAACATGCTTTGATTTCTTGCAGAATTAAATAGGTGGTTCAAAATCTTAAAGGAAAGCCTCGATCGATCATTGCCATTTGTAGTGCAAATGCTAATAAGGTAAAAAATGACTTTTTTCCCACTGTCCGTGAAAAATGGTAAAAATGTAGTGTAAATGCTAAAGGCAATCTAAAAGAAATTACTGACATTTTTTTATACTAGGCGATATATAATGTATCACCCCAAATTGACATAATCTAACACACCTTGGTGATACATCATGTGTCACCTTAAGTTTGAATTGGACATGGCGCGACACATGATGTGTCGTCCTAAGGGGAGGCATTTGCATGTCTGTTGGCATATTTTATACTATGTACTAGGGCGACATATCATGTATAGTCGAAAGGGACAAGGGCATATTTAGATTTTCGCGTTGTTATTTTTTAAAAATTGATAGACTAAATACTTACTTTTATATTATAATTTTAACTTTTAAACTGCAGATGAAATAAGATTATAAATTAAAGAAAAATTTCAAAGGGAAGATAGTAAAGTCACAAACCTTCACGCTCTTCTACTTGTCCCAAAGATTCAATAGGCAAAATTAAAAGAAAATTATCATCAATCCGAGAAACCTACTACTGTTTTTGTCCTTTATAATTAAGGTACTATTGCATAATTTTAATATGATTTAAAAGCATGCATGACTATAAATTAAAATCTTTTGAAAAAAGGAAAATAGGTTTTGTACTTGTGTTACAATTCGGACCTAAAGGGTAGGTTGTGAATTAACGTGGAAATTGGAAAATGATTACAAAGTTAAAATGTTCAGTACAATCGTAAGGTTTACGTACGAAATGATGCCACTTAGGACAAAAGTAAGACACTAGACATTTGTTCAGTTGTAACCAAAAAAAAAAAAAGACATTTGTTCGGTACAATGTTTATTACAATTGTGTTTTTTGGTTGAATTTTAAAAAAATATTTTTGAGGTTTTTTTAAAAGAAATTGTATTTGGTTTATTCATTTTAAAATTTTCATTCAAGTTAAAAAATATTTTTTGTTTATTTAGAAAAATTTTAAGAAATGAAAATTATATATACATTTTTTAAAATTTTAAAGTGTATTATAAACAAATCGAATTGAAAAATAGTTTTAAAAAATTATATTTAAAAGGTTTTTTTTATAACAAAAATGACAATTGACCATTAAATTCCTTCCTTTATAACTTCTAATGTTAGACAACATTACTCTCATGCTATTTAGGGGTGGACCCACTCATTTACAAGTGTGAAATGTTAGGAGGGTTCTTGCAATTATGATTATAAGTATAGGGTAAGAGTTTGTATTTAGAAAAAAATTGAAATTGTTTTGGAGGGGGGGGGGGGGGGGGGGTTCTTTGTGGGGAATGCGTGAAAGTTAATGATGGGAGCTAGCCGAACGTGTGATATGCCGTAAAAGTTCAAGGTAATGTTTTGTGTTTATGTAATGTTGGATACAAAAAAAGCACGTTGCTCCTTTTTTTGTCTGGTGGCTGTTTCTTTCTTTTTCTCTTCTTCAGTTCTCCGCCTCCTTTTTTTTTTAATTTATGTAGACAATATGTTCCTTCTCTCTGTTCCTTCTCCGGTCTATGGTGATCTCTTCACCAATTACTTTAATCCTTCTTAAATTTAATTAATAGATCCGCCCCTAATACTATTAACACTATTGATAGAATTAATATAATAACTAGCTAGTTTTCTAATTCATACAATATAATAAGCGAATAATTTCGAATAACAGGACTTTTAGCAATATGGACAATCTTTGGATAGTAGAATAACGGAAAGGGAATATAATATTGGGCATCCGGAAACGGTCAGGTCAGCTCTCCATGCTTGCACTATCATCTCATTCTATAGGAAAGATATTTGATTAGTCATAGGTTGGACCAGGAGAATATAATTTACATCGAGTTTTTAACAGTTATAAAAGTAGTATTGATAGACAGACAGCATCTAGGCGTTGTTCCGTGGTAGCAGTAACAAGACACCCCGGTGACAGAATTTTAAAAAAATAAAAATAAAAACTTCACGCAATGTCCACACATGCAATTGCAACATACGTGCAGGCAGTAAGGTGGTCAACGGTCAACAACGTCCACCAATCTTACCTTCCAAAAACAACAAACGCCCAAAATTAGAAATATACTAACAGAAAGCGCGGGGCTTCCGACAAAAGCACATCCATTCGCTACTTCCCCTCCAACGCAATCGCCTCCATCTCCTCTACCATTATTCTTCAGGTTTCAAACAAAAAGAAAAAAAAAAAAAATGAGCACAAAAACATAAGATAAACACAGAATCGAAATTAAAGACCAAATGGAGAAGAATTATTCTGACAAATCCGGTAGTTTTACCGGCAGGGGTAGCTACAAGAAGAAAGATAGTCCCAGTACCAATGAATATTCAGACACAGGGAATAACAATAGTTCAGACAAAGAACACACGGATCATGATCATGATCACAACCTCGATCAAGTTTCTCAAGATGTTGATCAATTCACTCACACACTCACCGCCATTGGTGACAAATCCAGCCCTCCGGAAGTACCAGATTCGGTTGAGAAGTTCGCCAAAATTATAGAAGCGAGGATATCCAAGTATTATTCTGGTGATGCTGCAAAGAGATCTCGCAAGGTGAAGGAAGCCGACTTGTTCTTCATTGATGCCGTTAACCGCATGGCTAAACTCACAAATGCATTTAGGGAGTATCCTTCTAATTCAAGTACCTCTTCTTCTCTCAATCGAACAAGCATGGTTCTACAACGAGCCATGGCTTTATTGGAAGAGGAGTTCCGTGCTCTTCTAGAAGATTCACGGACCAATCATTCTAATTCAAAATCACTTAGCGGAAAAAATGCTTCCTTCAACGCCAAGCACGATGACTCCGATCGGTGCCAAATTTCCGATAATGAATCGAACAAAGACGATGACTTTCCCTCATACTCGCCTGACATTGTTGCCGAAATGACCAAAATAGCGACGGCTATGGTCTCCGCTGGATACGAGACCGAGTGTTGCCAGGTTTATACTATTGCCAGGCGTAACGCGTTTGATGAACAAATGAAAAAGCTCGAATTTGAGAAGCTAAACATCGAGGATGTGCAGAAGATGCATTGGGAGCCACTGGAAGGAGAGGTGGCTAGATGGATCAGGATCGTCAAAAAGTGCTCCACTGTTCTATTCCCAGGCGAACACAAACTAGGCGAGGCTGTATTCGCGGATTATCCGGTGATCCATCGGAGCCTCATTGGCAACCTCGCACGTGCGGTTGTTATACAGCTACTTGATTTTGCGGAGGCCATTGCAATGACAAAGCGATCGGCTGAGAAATTGTTCAAATTCCTTGATATGTACGAGACTCTCCGCGATCTCATCCCCGCAGTCGTTCCTTCGCCTTCTACCGACTATTGTGAGCACGAACTGAAATCTGAGATCAATGCCGCAGGCAACCGTATCGGAGAGGCAGTTGTGAATATCTTCTGCGATCTCGAGAACTCAATCAAGAGCGATGTTGCAAAAACTCCGGTCCCTGGGGGAGCAGTGCACCCCCTGACACGCTACGTGATGAACTATCTAAAGTACGCCTGTGAGTACAAAGACACACTGGAACAGATCTTCCAACAACACGCGAAGCTCGAGAAGACAGAAACAACAACTAGATCGGATGCAGAGGATGACAAAGAAGGCTTTGATCCGGCCAACTTGTCGCCGGTCTCAGCACAATTATTGGCAGTTATGGACCTGTTAGACTCAAATCTGGAAGCAAAATCAAGGCTCTATAAGGACCTCTCACTGCGCTACATATTCCTAATGAATAACGGGAGATACATATTACAGAAGGTGAAAGGATCTGCCGAGATCCACCAACTGATGGGGAACACGTGGTGCAGGAGGCGATCCACGGAGGTAAGGCAATTCCACAAGAACTATCAGAGAGAGACATGGGGCAGACTTTTGCAGTGCTTAGGTCACGAAGGATTGCAGGTGAATGGTAAGGTGCAAAAGCCAGTGCTAAAGGAGAGGTTTAAAAACTTCAATACAATGTTTGATGAGATACACAAAACGCAGAGTACATGGGTGGTAAGTGATGAGCAACTTCTATCGGAGCTTAGGGTTTCGGTATCGGCGGTGGTGATACCGGCATATCGCTCATTTGTAGGTAGGTTCAGTCAGTACTTCGACGGTGGAAGACAAACGGAGAAGTACATAAAGTATCAGCCAGAAGATATCGAGATGCTAATTGAGGGACTGTTTGATGGCAATCCCACGTCCATGGGTAGGAGGAGATAGATTTTTTTTATTATTATTTTGCTTGGAGAATACGACGGAGAAGAAGAAGAAGAAGAAGACAGACGACGACTAAACAAGAATGTTGGACTGGTACAGCGTTCAGGTTTCATAATTTTTTTTATGCGTTTCATTTAAAAGTTATATATATATTTCCCTGATAGAAGCAATAGCAAGTTTGAGCATGTAACATGACAGCAAAAATTTCCTAAAACTATCTACCTGAATAAGCCTAAAGTTTCCCTGACCGATTCCATCAACGCACTACTGTATCAAATTAATTTGGTTGTATACTGTATACAAATGGCCAAGGTCAGGTTACCACTCGGTCTGTTACAAAAAAAAAAAAAAAAAAAAAATTAGGTTTGCTTAACAAGAAAATGTGCTGCTTGAACTTAGATCAACAATTTTCCCCACAAATACAATATAAGCATGCTTATCTCTTTTTATACTCAAAATTTAGTCCCCTACACTGAATGTGCCATCCAATAATTCTATATTATATGCTATGGCTTCTAATTTCCAACATTGTCAAGTTATTGATATAATTAAGGAAGCAAAACGATGCACAAATTCTCTTCTAACTTGACATAAACAGTTATGTGTTTGTTTGGGTTCAGTTTCCTCCATGGTAAAAGAATCTACCTTGTTTAACCATGTAATCCTTTCATTTTAGGATATTTGAGATTTGGGTTAAGTTATAATTAACTTTTGGTCCAAAATTTACTATATTGTAAATTTGACACCAATTTTGCATCGTTAATTAATTTCTATCCAAAGTCTAGTCAAACCTTTTGTTGAGCTTAATTTTAATACAAATGTACCAAAATAAACTCATGTTAATCATTTCCCAAATATACATATGCACTCATAAACATAAACAAGCTACCGAAACAGAAGAATCAAGTTTGCAATCAATTGATTAACCATGCGAACGCAAATTGTTCAAAACCATAATCTCTGTCTCTCCGAATATATATGTATAATTTCCATGTAATCTCTATTATGTTAAAATGGAAGTGGTGTATATATATATATATTTTAGGATACGTTTGATAACAACATGGAATATGATAAGAAAAACACTTTGTGTAAAAAGTTGAAAAATAATTAAGTTGAGATATGTGATGAGATGTCTTCTTACTTATTTTCCAACTTCTAAAAAAATCAATTGTTTTTATTTTTATTTCTCATGTTATTATCAAAGAGACCCTTATTGTGTGTATATATATATATAAGAGAGAGAATGTGCGTTTTTGGATGGGTGATTTTGTTTATATTCGTTCAATCTCGCGGTCCATCCACCCTAAAAAAAGGAGGATAGGTTATTTTTTGTGATTATTTATACTAAAAATATTCTTGTAAATTTACCCAATTAAATTATTTGTTACTATGTATTTAAAGAAATACAATGTGCCCAAGATACCCAATCTTCCTTATTCTATTAAAATCTTAATTCACCCCCACACATCTGTAAATAAATTAGATGTTCATATATATATATATATATATATATCCCTAAATATGTAATCAACTACTAATGGTAATAGCAATAATTCAATTCAACATTCACAATTATCAACCTTTAAAATTATGAACATTGATATATACAAACCATTAATATATAGAAATTTGAAAATTTATGGTTTAGATGGTTCATTAAAATTCTAATTTAGTGAAATGCAATCCTATTGTAAAGGATTTGAATAACATCTTTAGATCTGATGGTTGTGACCACGTACTATTTGCTATTTTATCAAACCGATCCCCCTCTTTTATATTAAGGCCCACTACTCTATTTTAGATTCATCATATTCATAAATATATATTCAATCTATTTTTATTTATATTTTTGAAGGATATGCAGCGAGCATCCATGATAGAATAAGTAAAAATAGCTTACTATATGTGATCGATGTTGATAGATTTAACTTTTCCCACATCATTATTACGTGTGAATGAGATTAGAAGATAAATATAAGAATTATATATTAGGCTTCATTTTTAAAGTCATTGTTTTGGCAAATTTTTTTAATCTTTGATTTGCATTATTATTTTCTCTTCCATTAATATTAAATTTTTTTATTATTTTTTGAATTTAGTTCCATAGGTGTAGAAATACAAAAATTGAAATACTATGAATTAAATATTTTTGATTCATTAAAATATAATATTATTTTTTCATTTTATTAATTTTTTTGAATTATAAATTTCAATAGGTAAAAGCACATAATATTTTTTTAACACAATTCATAAGGGTAATTTTATTTCTAACCACATACTTCGTTAGTTTATCCACATTTTTCCAATTACTAAGTTTGTTCACCATTGTCTTTCAATTTATCCAATTGGATAAATTTAAAAAACTAAAGAACAACTAATTAAAGAACTTTTTCAAATGAAATTAAAAAAAAATGTGAACTTCTAAAAACACCCTTACTCTATTCAATCAAAACGAATGTATACTTTTCAAAACCTCCTTCAATAGTACATATGCATTTGCTATATACCGACGCTCATATAGCTTGGTAACAAATTATAAAAAAAGTGTTTATACATTGGCCGATTAATTAAAACTTGTCAAACCTAATTTTTCTGTTTTAGATTTTTATAGTTCTTTCAAGCAGGAGTAAGTGAAAATCACAACATGTATTATATGGTGGATTTCTCCATCCATGAGTTTTATGTAAGAAAATATTGCAATTGAATTTGCTCGAATAAGCAACGATTCTGTTATGCTTAATATCTTGCTAAAAGAAATTATACTTAATACAACAATAAACTTTTGTTGGGAACCTTGAATATAAATTAAATTTATTTTAAGAAATTTGAATTTCTTGAATGGGCTAAATTTCATTTAGGATTAGGGTTTGGTAAGATAACATTTAATAAAATGGAATGTTAATATTTTATAAGTGGATTAACTTGCAATGGCATATTTGTTATTAAGAATTAGATGATAATTAATTTTCCTTTTTTAGTGTGGATGAATTTACAAATCAGGTGGATACATTCAAGATTACCCAATGTTAGATAAATTATATATATATAACACAATTGAATGTACATATATATATGCTATGTCAAATAGAAATCAAAACACGTAACAACAATATATATGAGAATATGAGGAGAGGGGTTGGCCCAGTGGTAGGCAACCTCCACCCTTGCCTTGAGGTCAAGGGTTCGACTCATGGGGTGGGAGGGGAGGGTTTTTCTTTATTTGTAGGATTAAGGGAGAGACTTAGACCTCCCTTAATTAAAATATATATATATATATATATGAGAATAGCAATTAGCAGAATGAACAGTGTATTAATTGAACTTTGAAATACTAACAGCTATTTGCTCCTTGAGTCATTTGATCTTCTCCTAGATGCACCCCTTAGATCTCTTATTGTTTGATGAGACAAAATGAATAGAGCATTTTTTGGTGTCTACCAGGGATCAATGTTTATAACTTTACCCTTTATATATAGATTAGAATAGTTACTATCAGTTTCCTTCCATCAAGGAAATCATGCCATCTGTATTTCTTATCCATATGAGATTAGATTTCAGTAACTGCATAACTTGAATTTGAATTCAAAGCAGATTGCAGTATGTGGCTTTGTAATCGACTAAAATGCTCACACACTTCACACATGTCTTTTCTGGAAACTTTAGTAAATCATATATACCAACTATTTTATTAATTATACTCTTTGGTTCTAATATTGCTTACACCCAATTCATAACACATTTCTTAATAATAAAACAAACCTAAATCATAAAAAATATTTGTAATAATAATTTAATTTAAACTAAAATACTTTTTAAAAATATTTGTAATAATAATTGAAAAAATAAATTGTAAAATTTCATTATACATTTTTTATTAAAAGTATTTTTATAAATGTAAAAAGTGTGAGTTGGTCTTACGGTTTTAAAACTTAAAAAAGTGGGATCTTCTCAAAGTTTTAGGCTTAAAACCATGAGATTAAACGGTGGTTTTAAGGTTTCCCCATTTACCCAATTAAGATAAAAAAATATCTTATCCACCCAATAAAGTTTGATAACTAACCAACTGGTAGTGTGAGAAATATTCTTATAATTTTGGTGCAAAAATTCCGATCGTTCTTAGTCTCTGTTTATCTCCACAAATTTTTCGATCATCCCAAGCAACTAAAACCCACCCCTGGATCGATTTAACCCGTTTTTAATGTAATCAAACCACTTAGAGTGAGATGAATAGAGCCACCGACATTCTCCTTATTAACCTATCTTATTTTATTGCACTGGTCTTAAATAAAAGAAAAACCTATTTATAATTTTTTTCATTTGTACAAATCTTAACTGCACGCAGTAAAACTGATACATATTTGAACATTTGTAGGTACATTCATATACAATGTAAAACATAATTTAACAAAATTGGTACCTCATTCTATTTGTCTAACTAACTCTTAATAAAATATTTTGATCAGGTGTAACATAGTCATGTGAAACTATTCCATTGATTTGGGCTCATAATAAAGTTACTTTATTATCTAACACATAGATAGCACACAAAGTAAAAGATGTTGTGTCTCTTAGGTTAGAAAATGAAGATGAAAATGAAGTTTAAGATGATGGATCTTTTATCATTCAATTTTTTTCCCTAGCACATTTATTTTATTTTGTATGATTAAACTTCATTTTTAGAACCAACCTGCAGTGTGAGAAATATTCTTATAATTTTGGTGTGAAAATTCTTGTCGTTCTCGGTCTCTGTATATCTCCACAAAAATTTCAATCATCCCAAACAACTGAAACCCACCCCTGGATTAATTTCACTTGTTTACAACATACTCCGACCATTTAGTATGAGATGAGTAGAGGCATTAACATTGCCTTTATTAACTCATCTTATTTCATTAGCATCGGTCTTAAATAAAATAACAACCATTTTATAAAAAAAATTGTATAAATCTTGACTGCGCGCAATAAAACAAGTACATAATTGAACATTTGTAGGTACATTCATGTACAATGTGGTATTTAATTGAACAAAATTGGTACCTAACAATTGTTTAACCTAACTCCGAGTAAAATATTTTGTTTAGTTGTAACAAAGTCATGTGAAACTATTCTATAGATTTTGGCTCATAATAAAATTGTTTTAATATCTTAGACATACATAGCAGACAAAGTAAATGATATCATGTCTCTTAGGTTAGAAAATGAAGACAAATATGAAGTTTAAGATGATGAACAAATATCATTCTATAGCTTTCATATTTTGGCCAAATTTTGAATTACGCATCTCGAAGGTGTAATCAGCAACTGAAGCTGGGGGTTCGCATTTGATAAAAATAATGAGACTTGGGTATGCAAGCCCCAAACTTTAGCCATTAATTACACTCTCGAGATGCATGATTTGGAATTCGGACAAAACATGAACAAATGGTTCAAACGAACAGTCATTTGGAGATAACATTCCAGAGTTATGGGCCTACAAAATTGGTGGAAAAACCATTTTTTATTTAATTTTTTCCTTTCCTTGATATCCTTAATTCAACTTTTTTAGGGGAAGCAAAGTTAAAAAAAATGAAAAAATTGGATTAAAAAAATGCGTTTTTTTACTACTTTGCGGGCACCTTAATCTTGCATACCAAAAAAAATTAAGGAAAAAATTAGATCCAAAAATTTTGATTTTTGCCTACTTTGCGGTCACTTAAATCTCGCATACAATATCCAAATGACTCACCGTTTAAGTTATTAATTATATCACATAACTCTTTACATTTTTTGTATTTTTGCAAAACTCTAAATCACATAACTCAAAGGTTTAATTAACTGCTTAAGTTGGAATTTGCATACTATACACAAATGCCACTATTTTAATAGATGCAACCATTTCTAGAGAGAGAGTGTGTGAATATATCATTATTTTATTAAATTGGGGTATATTGAATTATTTTAAGGGGATTTTAGTAACGCCCCTATGTTTTTTAAATCATAAGATTTAGCCCACTAAGAGATTGATATTATTAGATGGTCCTCCTTTAACTATCTGCCAACTCATAACAAGTCACAAATTTTTGGACATAACTGTCCTTAATCATTTATGGAGATAAAATTTATGAAAATTTGTTGACTTAATATTACCAAAATTTGATAATTTATGTTATGGTAACTTTATTAAATTGTGCAAATTGTCCCGTGATTTACTCAGCTAATTTTTAAAAAATTGAATGACTTATATTTTATGATTATGCAATATAAATTTTGGATATTTGAAAAAAAAAGGTTTATTTTAAAAAAAAACTGTGCAATAATAAATAAATCTGCAATTACTAGAAACAACTGATATATCTATTTATTGTTCGATTAACATTGATAGTTATGTAGAAAACAAATATAATATAACAAGATAAAATGACTGTGCATCAAATAACATATCTATAATTTCTAAAAACAACTAATGTATACATTTATCAGTTGATTAACAGTGAAAGTTACACAAAAAACAGATATAACAAGAGACCCAAAACGAGAACATAATTGTATGTGAAATGTCTAGAATATTGATGGTTGTTTGCTAAACGCGTGTAATATTAATGTTAAAACATATTTCAACAACATATATATGGGATTTGTATAGCACTTTCAAAGGAATACATATATTTTGGTAAAAAATTAGTTGAAGTTCATTTCCATAGCAATAACCAAATGTAAAAGTTGTTTTGCCAAAGGCTGTGTAATACATAACGTCAAAACACACTAAATATTCAGTCAAAATATCATCGCGCAAATTGCTCAAATAATCTCGGGTCAACCGATCAACTAGGGGTGTCTTACTAATAATCAATCTTGTGAGTGACCAAAATCTTTGCGACGTAAAAACTAGGGTCTTTTTACTACTTTCCAAAATTATAATCAACTCTACTCACTCTCACCTTTTTTTCATCATTTTATATTTGGGTTCTTTTTACTTTTGAGAACTGTACAAGAAGAACAAACAAACAAAGGAGATAGACTCTTAATGAGAGAACTCTAATTTGGGAAAGAAAAAGAAAAAAGAAAACGAAGACATACTACTTCTTCTTATAATAAATGGGAAAGAAACTCAGGCTTCGAACAAGAAGAACAATTCAATCCCAATACTACTTTGAACCCATTCCATTTTCCTAATCTTTCGACTCAAAATAGAAAAAAAATTAAAAAAAATCCACTTGTCGTTCCCTTTCGTACATAGAATGCGGAGTAGAGCGTGAGATAATATTCAAAAATCGCCGGGGATTTGATGGAACCGATGTTGTACGCAATAACACACATCATCACTTTTGATGGAGTTAAAGATTCGATGCAGTCGATGTAGAGAGAAACTGCAGGGGGGTGGGGAAGTGCCTAAAACAGGCATTTTGAAAAAAACAACAAAAATGCGCAAAGTTAACGATGGAGTCTACGCTCTAATACCAAATATTTTTAGAGAGAGAAAACTAAGAGAATGAATTTGGAGGATTTTATATAAGAAAATTACACAAAAAAATTAAGATAACTATGCTCTAGTCAACCAAGTAATTAATACAAAAATATTGGACTACGATCTACAATACTTACTTCATAATATAAATTCACGTTAACAATATCTATTGTAATAAGAATGACAAAGGCTCGAAAAAGAAAATTGTATATCTGAGATGTACCATTTCTTTTACTTGGAATATTAATTGTTTTTTTTCTTTGAAAAAAGTGTCGAGTCAACCCTGAAAAGAGATGTATTGCATCACCAGTCCTTGTTGTTCATAGAAAACAAACGAACAAATAAGCGTGGAGAGAGAAAAAATTTAATGTTGAAAAAGAAGTTTATATGCTTGCTTGGCTAATTAATGCTGTGAAAGAGAGTAAAAGGAGACAAGAAAGAGAAAGGAAAAGTTCGTTTGTGGTCGGTCGGGTCGGGTGGTTTATTATGTATATGATGAAAGGATGAGATGAGATGGTTGGGATAAGGACAGTCATTGGCTGCAGGCTCTCAGACCTCATCTTTCGCCGGTTTTCGCCGTTTCCGTACCCCTCCCCCGCCGCCCGACTTTAGCCTCCTCTCTCTCTCTCTCCCTATTTTGCCCCCACCATTCAATTCATTGCCAGTGGCAGGCAGTGCACGCCCCTCCCTCTTTTCCTCGTGCCAACTGCCACACATGTCGCTGCTTTTTCTCTCTCCCCCACCCCCCAAAAAAAGAAAAAATTACTTAATTTAAGACACTTGAATAATAAAATGAAAAATAATAATAACAAAAATAATTGAATAATTTATTTTTATCAAATGTTAGAAAATAAATTGAAAAATATTTTATATTTCATATTTATTTTATGCATAGATATTTTTCATCTTTCTTTATTTTTGTGAGAAAAAAATTTCATACTCGGAATGAAAAATATAATAAAAAATAACTGATTTGTGTGAGAAGTTGAAAAATAAGTTTCGTGAGTTGATATACTCTCCATTTTCCTATTGAGAGTAGATATTCATTTTTTTTTGCTTTTTTAAAATTTTTCCTTAGTCAACCATATAACAGGAAAAAAAATTATAGAAAAAGTCTAAAGTAAAAAACATATTACTACATTTTTTTCAACTTCTCGTACAGATTAATTGTTTTCCCTGACTATTATTTTTCATTTTCTTATCAAATGGAGCCTAAAAATAAAATCTCAACATAGTTCTCAACTTATTTTATAACTTTTTACAAAATTTAATTGTTTTTTCAATCATCCTATTCATATTATCAAATGGATCCTAAAAATTTAGTTAATTCACGTATAGTTTTATAGTAGATTGATATTATTACGGTCATTAAAATTTGGGAGAAGAAGAAAATACGTGAGATTCAATTCTTACCATTCTAATTAAAAGTAATTGACATTCTTCTACGGTTATAATCAGAAAAAAGAAAAATTAACATTATTCTCCAGATGTAGCTAGAGTAATAGTTACAGTCTTACTATTTTATCCGACTTTTTGGTTGTTGAACTTTTTATTGGCTTTCAGTTACAGTGATTGTCAACCACCTATTTGTGGTGGTTGTGACTTTTAATTGTGCTGGTTATATAGAATTGTATAAAAGAGAAGCATTATTTTGACATGAGTCATATGTGTTTTACTTTACTCTTCTCTTCTTTCTTTTTTGATTTGAAAAGGGGTGAAGAAACGCCCAAACTAGCTTATATTATCATTTAAAAGAGTAATTACAATGTTTTCCGGAGACATCTGAAATCAAATAGTGCCCTCCTGATTACGGACTGTATACTCCAGCATGGCAAGATTGTGAGCACAACAATTAATTGAAATTTCTGGAAACATAAGAAATAGAGCAACTCCACACGCTTTTATGGAGCTTTAATTTTACAATCCAAAATAATACTCAACAGAGGGTGACATTCATTAAAGAAGTCATGGATAACATTCACCGGTAACCGGTTTACTGATAGCACATTAACACTAAGGGTGTGTTTGATTGGGAGTATTTTTCATGGAAAATATCCATTTTCCACTTGATTTGACAACTTAAGGTGTTTGATTGGCTTTTTTTTCTAGGCAATTGAATTCCCACTTTTGGATCACACACTTACATTTTCCTTGTAAACAAGGAAAATATTTTCTTTGGGGGGGGCTAGTTTTTATTTTCCAGGCAATTGCACGGTTTTTGAGACAACATTTTACCCATTTTCTACACTAAAAATGCTATAACTTAAACTACAAAATTCAAAATTTAATAAAAAATTTATATTTAAAATCTACCCATCAAGATCAATTAAACAAGATCCATCACGACTATAAAATTATGTAAAAAAAAATACCCATAATTTTTTCTACATTAAAAATGCCACAATACAACCAATATTTTCCGGGTAGAAAATTAAGGCAATCAAACACACTACACTTCATTTTCCATGCAACTCAATTCTAGGCAATTCAATTACCGGTAACTTATTTTCTTTCCATGCAAATTCCATGCTCGCAATCAAACGCACCCTAACATTTAGGGTGCATGACAAGAAATTTGCCTAATTATATGAACATCGCCCATTTCTAATTATTAATTTCTTATGTTAGAGTACTTGACTAAAGAGATCGAGCATCAACTAAATTTGAGATTATTCTATTCCTCACCCATTTATTTTGAGATATATAAGGGCCTGTTTGGTTGAGATTTTAAGTTGAGTTTTTGAGATAAGTTTTTAAGAAGTGTGAAAGTAAGTTGAAAAGTGAATTTGATTTTTGTTGAAGTTTTTTTCAACCAATTCAAAAAAACTCATGAAAAAAACTCAAAAAATAGTCACAATGAATCTTATTTTATAGATCTCGATGAGTATGTTTTAAATATATATATATATATATATATATTTATCTAATTATAATTTTTGGATTTAAAGTTATAGTCTTTTAAAAATTTTATAAAAGAGAAAGTAAAGTGAAGTTAATTTTAGAAAGTGTGAAATAAAATTAACTTTTTAATAAAAATATAAAAACATAGATTTTAAAAAATGAACCAAACATGGGCTAAATGTTTTGAATTTAATTTGAGCGGACTATTTTACTTATAGCCAATTGACTTCTTGTCACCCAACGTACACATTAGCCATTGGTAACAGTGAAGGAGTATGTTTGACTTGGGTTGGTTTTAGAATATTGCTTTTGAATTCAATTAAGTATATACATTTATAAAGTGAAGTAGGCTTGGGAATTTTGTCGGAAGAGTTTTGAATTCAATTAAAGTTTTTAATCACTCTACCAAGTATTTGTATTTAAATAGACCCCAGCTTAATATGTGATTTTAAGTGATGGTAATGGTCTATACAAATATTGTATCTCAGAAGCATTTAAAATGGGCATGGCCCAGCTTTGTATACTTTGGTAGGGGGTTCACAGGCTTAATTGAGTCGAACAGGATGCACACCATATATATATATATATATATATATGTATGTAATTATGTATACAGACACAGGGGTTACAAAAAATATTTGTTATTTTTTAAAAGTAAACTTGAAAGATTAATTTAGCGAGAACAAAGCTATACATGATCAAAGATTGTTATTTTCGAAAAGAACAAAAAAAAAAAATATCGTTCAACACGGGTCAAATGAAGTTGTCTAAAAAAGATTACAGGATATTGGATGGTTTTTATCCGAGAAAGTTTTTTTCTGCAAAAAGACTAGCAATAATATTTTTGTAAATTAAGGATTTATCTTTGACCAAATTTTAAAAGGTGTGCTACATTAATTTTGAATTAGATTTTTGGGTAACAATTTTTTATAGTATCGTACAAAATTAAGTTTACACCTCATGTTTTTAGCAAATTATTGTGTTTAAGTATTTTAATTGACAGTGTTTTAGAGTTATTTCAACAAGTTACAAATTTGCACCCGTCTACTGATAAAAACGAATATAATAATTTTTTTATGTTATACAAAGTTAAGTTTACGGTCCTTGTCTTTTAATATATTACTATATATTAAAGTTCATTTAACGTTGATTTAAAGTTGTACGAGTGACATATAAAAATATATTTGTTAAAAAAATAGATCACATTATGCAAAACAAAATTTACATTAAATTTTTAGAATGTAAAGTAAGTTTGTGCATAACACAATTTTAATTAAATACCTCATTTTATAACACAATTAATAAACAGAAATTATACGCTAATAAAATTAAAAAAATAAGTTCTTATTTGAGAAAGAAAATATTGTTGAATGAATTTTTATGGAAAAAAATAAAATGATGGAAAAACAATTTACCCATTTCCCAGAAAAGCTTATTATCACGTCTCTCTCAACGCCTCATGTCTCTCTCAACGGCTGTTGGCTGAACAAATTAAACATTCTCTTTTCAGCTTAATGTAATGTATATTGACGACGTAGATGCCTATGCCCGCTACAATTACAGCCGCCTTCCGCAACTGACACCTTTGCCTCCAATAAAGCAAAATTTGAATCCCCGGCCCCCCCCAGTTTTCAGATTATTTTGTTGCTTTGTCCCACCTATTTCTCAAAAATTAATTACAAATATATATATTGCCATGTACAGTATCCCTTGTTTTTTAACCAAAATACTACGTACGCACGCGTTGCGACAACTCACAGACAAACTCCCCACATTTACGAAAATTACCCCAGACCTCTATTTCTCAGATCACACTATAAAAACCCCACTCCTCCTCCTCCTCCGCCCTCAACCTCAACCTCAACCTCATCATTTCACAGTATTTACTAATACTTATTCTCTCGTGATCTTTGTTAACATTAATAATTTGTCCCACAATTGGCCTTGTTTGGTTAATTATTCATATATATATATACATAATGCAATATTACGAGGCAGCAGAGTCATGGGGCTACTACGTGGCAGTGAGACACAACATGGAGATGATATCGGACCCAATAGAGAGGGTGGCGAGGCTAGCATCTGGGAGTGCGGTCGTGATATTCAGCAGTAGCAGTTGTTGTATGTGCCATGCTGTCAAGAGGCTCTTTTGCGGGATGGGGGTTAACCCAACGGTGTACGAGCTCGACCAAGACCCGAGGGGAAAGGAAATAGAGAGGGCACTAATGAGGATAATCGGCAGCAACACTAGTAGTTATAGCTCAATGTCATCGGCGTCGGCTCTGCCAGTGGTGTTCATTGGAGGGAAGCTAGTTGGAGCCATGGACAGAGTCATGGCTTCTCATATTAGTGGCGCTTTGGTCCCTCTTCTCAAGGAAGCTGGTGCTCTTTGGCTCTAGGATTAATTACAACACTAGTACCACTGATATTACCCGGAAAAGGAAAATATATAAGTTAACTAACGTGAAGAAGAGTGCTTTGCTTTGTTTGTTAACTCTTCAATTTTGGAATAATTAAGTTGTTTGTTTGTTTGTTTGCTCTAACAGTACTGCTTTGTTTATTAACTCTTCAATTTTGGAATAATTAAGGTGTTTGTTTGTTTGTTTGCTCTAACAGTACTATATATATATATATGATATACATACCTACGAGTTAGTTATCCAATCAATCCTCCAACCTTAACAACCATGCATGATTAAACTTCATTTAATGCATGTATCATTAATTATATTTGTTTCCCTAACGAGTACGTCTATTCAATTCAATATATGCGGTTTGATTAATTGGTAAAGTAGTTTTTAGACAACAATATTATATATATATATAATATTACCACGTGGTAGTCATACTCTAAATTAGGGGTGGCCTTGGTAGAATATTATACCATACCATACCGAGTGTATCATATACCGTACTGAAAATTTGGTACGTTAAAATTTATTACTATTGCTATACCAAATTTTTGGTTTACTAAAGTTTGGTATACCGAAATATTGGTATAATACGGTGTGGTACGATAGATTACCAAAAAATCAATCCTAAAAATAAAACTAAAAGTGGACAATCAAAAGTAAGCATTTTGCACTGAACCATGTATAAATATTGTTGCATTATAAATTATAAACAACACATACACATCTATCAAATACTTGAAAGCCGAATGATTGAAGTTTAATACGATTAACCAAAAATGAAGATAAATATTTGATATTTAAAGTTTAACAAGATTTGCTTTTGATTAATTAAAGGAAGATGAATGATAGGTGGCTATGTTATTTAAATTGTCAATTCATCATCATGGGTGTACATGATACATCAAAAAAAAAGAATAAAAAGAAAGAATATGAAAGAGAGAGACAGAGAGAGATATGATAAATTAACCTCAAACGGATTAAAATAGATTCGATAAAATTGGAAAGGGCGGAGGTAGACGAAGTGATTGAAATTAGATATGATAGTGGTGAGGTGGCAATGCCGCGTAGATATGTGACAATTTCAGATCTAAAGAAAATAATGAAGGAAAATGTGTAGAAGATAACGGGGGGAGGGGTGCGACGTACGTGTTTGTGAATCTGGACTCTTAATTTAAATGTTATTGATAAATGTTGTATTATATTAATATTATTTTGGTATTTGGTATTAAAATTTAAATGAAATACTATTTGGTATTAATGGTACAATTGGTACGGTACGATATGGTACGGTATACCATGGTACGTACTAAAATTTTGATATGGTACTGTATACCATCAGTATTAATTTTCAACACCAATATCATTCCATATTGTTTCGAAACGATACAATACTGATCAGTATTGTATCATTACCAAAATTCGGTACACTTTGGTAATAATATGGTATGGTATAGGTTAGTACGATAATAATGGTATAAAAATCCACCCCTTCTCTAAATCACAAGTAAGCATAAAATTTATTTATATTTGAGTAATATTAGAAAGAATCAATATTAACTGTAATGCAAAAGATGTGCATGGTATCACAATATTATATAGTTGGTAGGTACGGTGATCAGATGTACACTCATATACACACTAAACTGACCAACACACGTACGTCTATGAAATGATCTTTCTAAATATAAACTAAGGTCTCGTTTGATTTACGGAAGTGAAATCAATTCCCTTGCCTTTCCCATGGAGGTGAAAAACTAAAGTTTCAGTCAAGTTTTCATTCTTGTGTTTGGTAAAGTATGAAAAGTATTTAGGTAGGGGTATTGTTGTCCAAATTTTTGTAACAAATACTAGAAAATCATAAGAAAAAATTAATCTCACAAGTTTTAAGATGAATGATTTTACCCCTTACTTTCATTGCTGTCAATAAAGTGTTTCGAATTTCTGTTTACTAAACAAAGGATTCCTAAGTCCTCAAATCCTCGAACCAAACGAGGTCTAAGGGTGAGACTATTGCCACCCACCAAACATTTCTGTAGCACTCCCACATTGACTTAGTGCAATAGAGCCAAGTATATGCACATTGACCCAGTGCAACATGGCCGAGTATGCCCACATTACTCAGTGCAATAGGGTCGAGTTAGTGTATTGTTTTTGTTTTTAACATTAATTCGATCCTATTACTCTGGATAAATGATCATATATTTAGTCCTATTATACTGAGTTAATGCAAAAAATATTAGAGAAAACTTTGAGATGTGACAATAACCCACCCTAAACTAATTAAATTGTATTACTCATGACTGTGAAGTTATCTATAAAAACATATTGCTTTTTAAGAGACCTAAAAAAACTTTCTTCCTAGACTACTACTCCTCTCGAGGCAGTATTGTCCGTCTACTACGTGAATATTCATGCATTATCTTATTATTATTTATTATTATCATTGGACAAAAAAAAAGGAAGTGGGCTATATTGTCTCCTCTTGGGCCGGCCCTGATAAATAGTTTACACCAGCCGGCCCACAATACATGATTCTTGTATGGGATTAATTCAGCTGCTTATTTATTAAGGGCCCAGTTGGAGCAGTGAATTTGCCCCAATTTTTTATTCTCTAGCTCCATGTTATAGTAAAGGGCGCCGGTAAAGATACCTTTAATTTTTAGTTTACAGACTTATTATTAAAAAATAATAAAGGTGCTTTAATTAAAAAAGCTTTATCTTTCCCATCTTCTTTCTTCAACTCAATTCGAAACACACAAAGGTATTTGTATATTTCTTTCTAACTACCTTTGTTCCTTTATACCGGTAGAAATTGAATCTCACATTGGGGCAGCAATAACATCATATTCAATTCCATAACTAGTAAAGACAATTAATTACTACAATAAGTGATCAGAAGAGTATTTAAGTATAAAACTTTATCAAGTCTCGTTTACATATTATAATTCAAAAAACAAATATTTTAATGAAGTTCTGAATATTTTAATTAGCCATAGAATAAGTTGTTATGTAAAACAATTAAATATTGTACATAAGGAATGTAAGAGAGAAAGACAGAACCATTCTTTGACATTGAGATAAAGCTAACAGTATAGTCACAAGAATTATCCCCGCAGAAAAAGTAGGAAGAAAAAGAGAAAGAACATGAATGAATGTTTTTGATATATATATATATATATATATATATAACATGACAAGCTTAATTTCAAAATAAAAAAAAAATCCCAAAGGCCTCTGCCCTGTGTAAGGCCAAGGCTAAGGCTCAACCAACCATACAATATGCTGCTAAAAAAGAGCTAATGTTCACATGTCTTTGTTCTCTAGCGTATTAGAAAAGTGTTCAAAATTAAGAACCCTGATCGATTACAGTTGGGTCCTAACACCGACTACTCACGGGCTCATTAATTAATTACGTATATGCTTTCTCTCTCTCTCTGTCTCTCGCACACACAAATATATACAGACACAACAGTCAAATTGTCAATTATATATATATATATATGTACTTGACAGGGGGAGTACCAACCAAAATCTAATTACAAATAGAAGCTTCTCTAATTCCCTCAAACTCCTATGTTTTGTTCACTTCCATGGATCCAATGTTTCTCTTTCTTCTTTCTCTTCTTTCCTGTTTGTTTCTTCATCATCCCCTTGCTGTACCATCAAATCCCACCTCTCACATCACTGTGGTTGGTGCTGTTTATTGTGATGTTTGCTACAACAACACTTTCTCAACACACAGCTACTTCTTGCCAGGTACTCTTTCTCTATATATATATATACATTTGTTTTCTCTATTATAATATTCCTTTTAAAGGCATAGCGAAATTTTATTGACAAATGATAACTGTGGTGCGGGTTACACAAATTGTGGTAACGGTCACTTGTCAACTGTGGTTTAGAGGGATTTAAAACTACTCATGGGTATTCTAATATTAACTAACTTTAATTTGCTTATTTATATAATATATATAATTTTGATTATTATTGGGTTTTGGGCTATTAGGTGTGGATGTTAATGTACAATGCAAATTCAAAGAGAAGTCGCCAAGAACCACAGAGCAGATCAATTTGTCAGTGAACAGGACTAGTGATAGATACGGTGTTTACAAGTTGGAAATACCATATGTTGATGGGGTTGACTGTGTGGAGGGCCCAGCAATTGAATCATTATGCAAAGCAACCTTAATAGGCACTTCCTCTTCTTTTTCTTCTTCTTCTTCTTCTTCAGAATGCAGTGTTGAAGGCTTAAAGACCACATCTGATGAGATCACAGTGAAATCAAAACAGGACAATCTATGTATTTACAGTTTAAGTGCCTTGAGTTATAGGCCTTCCAAGAGGAATTTAACCTTGTGTGGAAATCAAATTCAAGAAATCCCAACTTACTTGAACTCCTCCAAGTTTTTCCTCCCTTATTTTCCTCCCTATGGTCTCTTCTGGCCTCCTTTGCCTCGACTACCACCCTTCCCTTCATTTCCATTACCACCTTTGCCTCAACTACCACCTTTACCCCAATTACCACCATTACCCCAACTACCACCACTGCCCTTTCCATTCCCTCCTCTTCCCCAAACACCTCCACCGGCATTCAATTTAGGAGATCCAAGAACTTGGATACCTAATTTTCCTTTTCCCCCGGCACCTATCCTTCCTTCTCCCCCACCACCATTTAATCTTGCCAACCCAAGAACTTGGATTCCTAATTTCCCTATCCTCTCCCCCCCTCCACCCCCCACCATCATTTAATCTTGGTAATCCAAGAACGTGGATACCTTTTAACCCCCCAACTCCTCCTAATAATAACCCTCTGAAACAAGATCCGTAAACATATATATATATATATATATAAATTATTCTTCTAATTTTTCTTCTAAATTTGTTTATATTACTATGTTGTCTGTATTATTCACAATTACAAGTTTGAATATATAGTTATATATATATAGCAGACAAGCAGTGTCACTCAAATGGATTGTGGCGTTTGCCCACATCCATTTTGGAAATAATCAATACTATCTGATTTATTAGCGAGAGCCAGTGAGCGAGATGGTCCGTTGCGGTGGGATCAGTGCATTTAAATTATTTTCAAGCATCTCAAATTAATTGGTTCCTTGAGAAACATTTCATTTAATATAATGAACGGCAAGAAATATAGCTTATGTTTTGTAAGAAACTAAATATTGATTATAGGTGATGTTAGGGCACCCGATAAGAATTATACGAAGAACAAAAACAGGATATGCAACAAATTTTTATTTCAGAGTTAGGTAGCTTTTGATAAAACATACGACTGAAACTGAAAACTAAAAATTGAATTCAAAATTTAAACTGAAAAAGTTGTTTGTTTACTTTTGAAAACTGTATCCGAAAAATTTTGTTTGTTTGAATATAACACATCTAAAAATTGAGTTTTTTTTAATATGACAACTTTGCCCTTATTAATTTATTTGGATGACATGATTCTAAATGAAAATAAAAAAGAGCATATGAGGGTAAAATAGTTATTTTATACGAGGGTGTTTTAAGTTTTTATATTTAAGTGGCAAATTTGCCACTTAATTTTTTGGACACAAATTTTTAGATTTAAATAGATGGCCACTTAATTTTTTTACCAAACAAACAGCCTCCACACCATTTAAGTTTTCAGATATAAGTAGTTGAATCAAACAACCCCTTAATTTTTTTTTAATCGTAACATATTTAATATTACTATATGTCTTAAAAATACGAGTGAGCGAACCTTTTCGTTAAGGGTGGTGATGTTGGCACTCCAAAAATACTTGACAACACTATCACTTTTATTCGATCATTAACAACCAAGTAAGATTTATGTTACTCGGTTGTGAAGGACCGAATATAAACTTGATAATGCCTTACTTGGTTGTCAAGGATCGAATATATCTGCTTATACTCGGCACTCAAAAACTGAATAGCAGACACCTTACTCGGTTGAGAATGGCCGAATGAAAGTGAGAATGTTACCAAATATTTTTGAAGGTGCCAATATTTTGACCCTTTTGTTAATTAATATAAATATAATCATTAAATTGAAAAAGAATAATTACAAAATAAAATTAATCTCACTAAGGCCATTCATTGTGGATAAAGTAAAAACTCATATTTAACATTTGACTAGTCACTGTAGGGAGGGTAAATATAACAAAATGCTATCCTATATGGTAAAGCCTTGGGCAAATTTAGCAATGGACTAAGGTCGTTTGGGGAGTTTTTCATCCTGGAGGAATCCTAAAATCCCCATTTTGAAGATTATTTTGTTTGGTTGGAGTTTTAGCAAAATCTATTTCCCTTATAAATTTGTTTAGTTAGAATCTAAAAAATGCCAGAAAATGAAAAAAAAATTCTATTCCCTTATAAATTGTCATTGACCATTAAAAATATTATTTTTCCCCAAAAGTGAAAAAAATTTTTTTTTTTCGAAAATGAAAAAAATATATTTTTTTCCCAGTTAATATATTACCCCAGAAAGAAAAAAAATATTTTCCCCAGAAAATGAAAAAAATATTTTTTCTTAAAATTTTTATTTTTTCCAGAAAATGAAAAAAAATCCCAGAAAATTAAAATTTTTATTTTTTCCCCAGAAAGTGAAAAAAAATATTTTTTTTTCCCTGGAAAAAAATATTTTTTCCCAAAAAATGTAAATATTTTTCACTGATCAATAAAAGATCCAAGAATAAAGGTTTCCTCCCCAATTTTTTATTGAATATTTTCTTCCTTAAGACGGGTTACACTGACATATCCCTCCCTTTTTTATTTATTTTCTTAAAAGTGAGAAATGTAGAAGTGTGAGGTGTTGGAGGGGGAGAGGCAAGTGAATGTTACCCGTCCCTCCTTGAAGAGGCAACATTTACTTGTCAGTGGGTTAGAGTGAGTGAATTTGACACTTCTTTCTTCAGTTTAATATTTATCCAAACTTCTCCACTAAATTTAACTATTTAGCTTAATTTCTACCTTACCCATAATCAATGGTCTAAAAGACTTGCGGAGAAAATGCCTCATGAATTGTGATCCTGCCTAAGGGGTTGGTGTCTCTCAGCCTGAGAACCTAATAAACTAAATGGGTTGGGCTTGGGTTGGAAATTCCTTGTTTTATCTATGCTATTGATGGGCTTCAGTTTTTCTATTATAATGTGGGTGGGCTTGATGCTGATCCTATCATCCAAAATGTATGATTCCTTGGGAAAAAAAATTCCTAGAATTTCAACACATTCTAAAGACGCGTTTGGTAAAAAAGAAATTGAAAATGATTAAAATGTTGTCTATTTTAATGATAAGTCAAAAAAAAGGAGATGGTAATTTGGTAAGGTTTTCTATAACTTCTTGGGTTTTTTTTTATAAAATAAGAAGAAAAAAAATATAAAAAATATCTCACTCGGTCATCCTTATTTCTAACTTTTTATAAAAGTTATTAGGCTCCATTTGATTGCAAAGTAGAGAAGAAAAATAAATTGAGTTAGTTTTAATGAAAAGATAGAAAATAAGTTGAGTGATAGAGGTGATATCCTCTTGATTTTTAAGTTTTTTCATGAAGAAATTTTCTTTACTTGGTGGTAAGTAAAAATTTTCCACCAAAAATATTGAAGGATGAAGGATATATACTCATAAAATGAGTAACATCTCTCACCTTATTTTCTATCTTTTCATACAAATTAACTAAATTTATTTTCCTTTTCCATTTTTGCAATCAAACGGAGCCTTAATGTTTTAAGTAGATTTTTTTTAAAAATTTATCAAAAGGCCTAATATATTTTTTAAGCATAAATTTGAAATAAATTGAGTGGATAATTTCAATAGTCAGAAAAATCTCACCAATTACAAACGCCACACTAATATCCTGACCTCTCCCCCTAACACCGCGATAGAGCTCCGGATAACTATAATCACTTTTAACTAGACTTAGTAATTAACATACTACAGGGGGTGTATTCAATTCAAATTTTAAAAGATTCTAACTGACTTTTTAAAATCTGTGAATTCTGTTAAGTCTATGGATTGTTTTAAATCCTTATAAAATTTGAAATATTTTAATGCATGGATTCTTTTGGATTTATGCAAATTTTAATAAGTCTATGGATTTCTGCATATTTTAATAAATTCATCAAAAAAATAAAAAATCAAAAGACAAAAGGAAAACAATAAAATAAATTAATTACGAGTTTAAAGTAACATTATCAAAAATGTAAAGACAATTAACGAAATATATTATAAAAATTTATACTGCACCCACAAAATTAGACTTCTCACCCCACTAGTATTTTTTAATGAAATTGACATGAATTCTTTTTAAAAATTTGAACGATAATTAGCGGTCTAACCATTTGAAATTATGTTAATGCGTGACAACCACATTAGTAAAAGATAGAATAAAGACTTTATAGGGACAAAAAAAAAATTATAATGCGTTCATCACATAATAAGAAATTTGGATTTTGAGAGAGAGAGAGGGGGAGGGGAAGGGGGAGAGAGAGAATGTTGAGTAAAGTTCTTTAATGAATTAGAAATCCATCTGAAATCTCTGAGTAAGTGAGAAGATTTCAAGATGAATTTTTATGTATAAAAAAGGCTTTACAATCCACCAAAATTCACTACTAATTAAAATCCTACTAAGTCATTAGACTTTTGAATACTATAAGATTTAGATGAATTTTTTAAAATCTTAATTGAATATATCAAGATTTTAAAAGACTTTTTAAAATCTCAATTGAATATATCATGACTTTAAAAGACTTTTTAAAATCTCAATTGTATACCCATGAAATTTAAAAGTCCATAAAAATCATATAGATTTTAAATTCAATACACCCCCCTACATTTAAATGATTATGGAATCTAAAATATTGTTATATTGAAAAATATATATTAAACACTAGACAATAAACTTTTATGGGATCTGCTATACAAAATTCTTTTTCAAAGGTTAAACTCGGTGGTGGAGCCACCTTAACTATAAGGTGAACATGTGCCTATCTTAATTTTTTAAATATATTTAATTTAACCAATAATTTAAAAAAAAAAATTAGTAGTTAATAATTTAGAGTTTGTCCACTCATTTCAAAGAAAAATTTACGGTTTGCCCATCTAACATTGCATTTTCATAATTTATGTCGAAGGATGAACTCTATAAGTCTTTATGAGTATTTTAAAACTTAAAAAATAATGTATTGTTATACCCAAACTAAGATAGCTCGTTAGTGTCTTTCTTATCTTATGTTTTCACTTTATTTTAAAATAGTATAATATAAAAAAAAAAAAAAAAAAAAAAAAAAACATATATATATAAGCGTTTATCAAACTAAATGAATTTTATCCCCCTAAATTTAAAATAATGACTCTGCTGTTGGTGCAACCAAACAATGACTTTTAATAATAGACTTGTTGCGTTAAATAATGCCTCCAAACTTATAATTTGCTTCCTTCTTTTATTCCATTAGGTTTGTTTATGTTCCCTGTGCTGCTGCGCGCTATTAGCTTGTTATAGGTGTATTTTTGTTTTGATAAAAAAAAATTCTCCCTATCCTAGCTAGGTGGAGGTTTATCCAGAAAGGCAAATGGAAAAAACAATGCCATTACACCTATACTATACTGTTCAACATACCCAATAATAAATCGAAGTGACGGCGTACATTATATTTGTTCTTTGTATCGGATAGATTTTGGGGCTTTTTTTTAATTGAAAATTAGGTAGAATGTCTTACTATATAATGATTTTTACTAAAACTCTAATGAATAATATTTTTTTGAATGAAGGGCCTATTTTTAATTGGTAATTAATGTAAGAGGCCTATTTTATCTTATATTTTAAATGAAGGTATTTCAATAAATTTAAATATCATTTAATTAATAAAAACATGTTATATATTACCTAAATTACCCCCTCTTTATGAAATTTGCACAAAAAATATGAATATTGCAGTGAAATATGAACTGCAATATGAACTTTGCACTAGAAATATGGACTGCAAAGTTCATATTGCTGTAAAATATGGACTGCAATATGAACTTTGCATCAAAAATATGGACTGCAAAGTTCATATTGCAGTAAAATATGAACTGCAAAGCTCATATTGCAGTGAAATATAGACTGTAAAGTTCATATTGCAATTCATATTTTAATGCATATTGGTATTTTTTAGTTTATTTTAAGGGTTGGGATGTCATTTTATAATGAAAAAAAAAACACATGTCATATTATTAATAAAATAAAAAATAGGCCCTTTATTTAAAAAAAAAATTATTCATTGGCTTTAGTGTGAAAATCTTTCTCTAATAAGACCTTTTTTGTAATTGTCCCTTTTTTTAAAGGACAACATCACACTCTCTTTTTAATAAAAAAAATATTATTTTTAAAAGATTAATTTGAAAGGCAACGTTTTAACTAAGGATAAAATATAAAATATTTAATTATTTCAATTAATTACGTTAAATTTCAAAACTACCTTTTTATAGATAAATACCCAAAATTAAATATAAAAGTAGTTACGTAATTAAGTAAATAATAATAAATTCAAAAACATATAACAAAAAATTCAAATAAAGATAACTGTAGGAATAATTCAAAGAAGTTAAATGAAAAACAAATTCAAACAATTTCAAACTCAGAAACTCTAAAATTCAAAAAAAGTTGAGTTTTCAAAATTTAAAGTAATAGAGTCAACGAAATAAATAAACAAATTAAAAACTTATCAACTTGGATGTTTAGGTTGAGACCAATGATAAAACAATGCTCAATGCTTCATCTATCTGAATCCTTAAAAAATGTCTACAAAATTATTTTTTATTGTAGTTATTAATTAATATGCCTGCAAAATTAAAAAAAGGATTAAAAAAATGCATACAAAATAATATGTTAGAAAAATGCCAACAAAATAAAATATTATACTTATTAGTTAACATGCCTGCAAAATTAACAAGGATAGAAAAATGCCTACAAAATAATATGTTAGAAAAATGTCAACGATAAAAAATAGTTATTTTTTCTAGCCGACATATTAAATCGCGTTCTTATAATTAATTTTCTGACAAATATATTAAGCTATATCTTTTTAATTTTTTGGTAGACATATTAAGTTATATATATATTTTTTGGTAGACATATTACGTAATATCTTTTTAATTTTCTGGCAGATATATTAAGTTACATCTTTTTCAATATAAAAAAATAGAGCAAAAATGTAACTCTTTGATTATTTTACACAATGGCCAGTGTATATGCTGAGTGGAAGAATCATAAGCCCTCGAATGCTCAAGTTCTGTACACTGCCTTCCACTATGTCTGAAAAACTCAAGCTCGCTGGAGTACTGATAAGTGACTTGTTGCTCAGAAAACTGACCGAGAACCAAATCAGGCAGCAGATCACAAATTTTATGCCTTGAGTTACTGTGTGTGCATACGAACAATAACCATAGGTGAGTTTAAGTGCATGCCAACAATAACGATTAATGGGACTATAGATAGGGAGAATAAGAGGAGAGAGGTTGGCCCAGTGGTAGGCAACTTCCACCCTTACTTTAAGGTCAATGGTTCGACTCATGGGAGGGGAGGGGAGGGTTTTTCTTTATTTGTAAGATTAAGGGAGAGACTTAGACCTCTCTTAATTTAAAAAAAAAGATAGCGAGAATAAAGAAAGAAAAATCATCTCCCCCTCTCCCTTTTCACTTGAATAGTTGTAAGAAGAAAAGCAGCCTAAACCTCCTAAAATAAGTTGAGAGTGGGGGAGAGAGAGAGAGAACATATATATCAATGGCATCAAAAGTTACATATAGAATAACTGTTGTAAAGGAAATAAAAACTACATTATAAACGGCCATAGAGCTTTATAGATGATTACCAAGCAATTTCTAATCATCGATCATTTTAATCGTCAAATTTCACCTTGAGTACATGTAGTTACTAATCGGAAAGACCTATATACTTTTCAACCATGGCAATTATGATCTGCAATTTGTGATATTTATTTTAATTTGTTTATGTTTTTATTGAATATTTTTTATGTTTATCTTTTTGATTGATTTTATTGTGATATGTATTTTAATTTTTTTGAATTAATTTTCATTAAATATAATTTTGAATTTAATTGCAAATTTATTTTCTTGTATTAATCTTTAAGAGGGGTAGTATTGAAATTTAATATAATTAATTAAAATAATAAAATAATTAATATTTTGTTCTTGATTAAAAAGTTGTCCTTTAAACTAATGATTTTAAACGAATATCTTTTATTATAACTATTATTTATGTAATATCTTTTATTATTATTTTCACTATAGATTTTTTAAAGCAATATTTTGTTTTTTTTGTTTTTTTTTTCATTTTACCTTCTGTCTGAATATTAATTTAGTTGAAAATGTCACGAGTCTTTGTTTTCTATACTTGATTATTATAGTTCAATCATTACAATAATTTGGACTTTAGTATTCATTACACGTCAAACTTAATTATTTAAGGGACATTTGGATTTTAGCCTTCAATTAATTTTTATAATAAAATTTGGTATCGAATTTAATTTTTGGACTTTGACTTTTAAGACGGAGGGATCTGTTAAAGTGAAAGGTTCAAATTATTAGTTGTGTATAATATGTTTCAATTTTCCAAAAATACCCTTGGTGAATCTTGGGCAGCTCTCCGTCTTCTCTCTCTCCATTAGTTGTCCTTTTGGTGGGAGAGAATGGTGTTCACACAACCCCACCACCACATAATCACATGAGACGATATCCACCGCCGCAAACAATCTGAACCCAAATGTGTTAATTTCTCCATTGTTTTTTGTATTTTTTATTTTTTAATTTTGTTAGATTAACTATTTGTAAACCCAAAAAAAAAAAAAAAAAAGCATCCATCTTCTTGAGGATCATCAAGATGCCATTTTTTAATTTTTAGGGATAATTTGAAAAGGGGGTTGGTTCTTAATTTTGTTGTTATTTCTCGGTTTTTTTTTGTAAATATGGGTGTTCATCTAGCTCTTCATCTTATTCGGTCTCTTGATCTTCTTTGGTTTGGTCTTGTTCTGTTGTTGTTCTTCCACTGATTGGTTTTGTACTTAAAATGATGGATCTTTTTTCTGATTGAGTTATAGTTGATAATGATCTGACTTTTGCTTCTTGGCCATGGAGAACAAATTCGAATGTAATTAGGATTTTGTGTCACGATTGGCTTGAGTCAACCTTTTATTTGGGTTGGATCTTGTTTTTTCAATACAATTTGGGTTAGATTTTCTAATGAACTGTTTTGGACAAGAGAAGAGATGATTCGAAGAAGGCAAGGGTATTTTCGGTACACTGGACATATATTTTACACAACAAACTGTTTGAGCCATCGACTTACCGGATCCGTCTAGTTTGGGGACCAAAGGTTAAGAATTGACAAAAATAAATAGCAAATTTGATTACGAAAATTAAATGAGGTTCAAAACCTATTATTTAAAGATTGTTTATGTGAAGTCATCTCTGACTTGCTCAGAAGCTCTGGACCACAAAATTTAATTACAATGATAAAACAAGAAATAATATATATATATATATATACGGTCCGGTTCACCTACGGACCACTATTCACGGACCGTCCGTACGGACTGGCCCGTGTGGCACGTTTCCCGATGAAATTTTTTGATGAAATTTTGTGGGGATGTTTTCATCGTGTGTAGAACATCTCTACCAAATTTCATCAAAAAATTCAACCGAGAAGTAGGTTAACTACATGATTGAAAAATATTGGATTTTATATATCTATTTCTGGACCAGTTTTTTTCAATCATGTGGTTAACCTACTTTCCGGTTGAATTTTTTGATGAAATTTGGTGGAGATGTTCTACACACGATGAAGAACATCCCCACAAAATTTCATCAAAAAATTCCATCGGGAAGCGTGCCAAACGGGCCGGTCCGTACGGACGGTCCGTGAATAGTGGTCCGTAGGTGAACCGGACCCTATATATATATATATATATATATATATTTACATCAAATATTTAGTTAAAAACTTGTAATATTTCTTTTAACTAATAATAATAGTTGAAACTTTATAATAAAACTTGGTTGCATCAAAAAAAAATTAATTGAGATAAGTTGATGAAATAAAAAATGATACAAATATGCATTTATCTATTTTTTATAAATATCAATTATACATACCACAATTTTTTTAACAAAAATTTTAATCCATTCAATCCTACCTCAGTTGGATTAAAATATGTATACTCTTTAATTTTGGAATGAGCGAAATATATATAATGAGGAGAATCTAGGACTTGGTGTACCACTAACTGTAGATTGTCCACCTCATGATGTTGTATGTCACAATTCACAGTAGTTGGCCTCTTTGTGTCATTGTAAAGCCTAACAAGAAATTATAATAATCAATAATGCAATATAGAGCTGGGGCCACTCCAGCGTTGAAAATTAAACAATTAATTTTTAAAGAAGAATAAATTAATTTATATATCTATCTTAATTTGTTGGCTTTATATAAATATGAGAGGCCGGTACGTGCATCCACAATATTCATCGAACTTAGAGCGTATTATATCCCTTCAGCTTAATTTCTTCTCTGCCTCTTCATCTCCTTCCGTTTCTTCCAAACGCTATTTTTTTCCCTCTCTTTTTCTTGTTCCTGAAGCTCTCACTCCATATTCAATATCAGTTCTCTTTTAAAAAAAAAAAAAAAAAAATTGTTCAATTTCTCGAAATAAACTTTTGTTGAATGGTTTAAAAAATAAGATAACTATGAGCAACACGATGAGACCAAGAATGAAAGTCATGTTTTACTTGGTTTATGACAGAGGCTAGCTGGCTGGCTGGATGGCTGGCTAGATATATACAATTAATCATCTTTTTTTCATATTTTGAATTTGTTTAAACATATATACTCAATCTCTACGTACGCTAGCTTGCAGTAAATACATATATATATATATATTATAATAACAAAATTTTCTAGCTTATTATTGATCGATAAGATGATGGATTTGGTTAAGGGAAAAAAAGGTCTCATCGTCAAGACATGGGAGCGGTGCACATCCATGGGCGGCAGAAATTCATCGGGAGTACTGCCGCGGGGCTTGGCTAGAAAGAGCAAGTCGTGGCCAAGATTGGAAGCCTCGCCGGACGGCGAGACAGAGACACGTGGAAGAAAAATGAGAGTTGCTCCAGAAGGGTGCTTCTCGGTGTACGTTGGACCACAAAAAGAGAGGTTTGTGATTAAAACAGAATACGTGAATCATCCGCTGTTCAAGGTACTACTGGAAGAAGCAGAGTTGGAATATGGGTACAACTGTGAAGGTCCACTTGCACTTCCATGCAACGTTGACTTTTTCGTAAAGGTTTTGGTGGAAATGGACGGTGGCGATGTTGATGATGAAAAAATTGTTCAACAAGGGTGCTCCTTTCGCAAGACCTGCAGGACTTCCAGCTCCTATCGCCTTCTTCCATAAACGTACGAGTTCTAGCTAGCTAGCCGAACGAATTAATTACTAGATATATATATATATATTGCCTACTTTAATTAGGGGCCGGTGTACGTGTTTAATTTAATGTTATTTTGTAAGAGGACTTTGTGAATTAGCTAGCTATTTATTTGTGCGTTCGTGAGTTGGTGCATATATGTTAATTAGAAAAATATTTGAAAAGCTGGCAAATATATATCTCCAAAGCTATTCGTTTGTGTGTGTGTATATATATATAGTTTGTTTTGGTTATTATGGGAATTGAAGCTAAGGGATCCCAGGAAGACTCGATCCCTTCTCATTTTCCTCACTTGTTGAATTAAAAACTCTTTTTAAGTACGTTTAATTTGCTAATATACTCACTGCATGCAAGTACTGATTCTAGTATAAAAAGCACTTATTTGAATTCCCCCAGTTCGATCAAGTCATATTTTGAGGGAATTTTATTTGTTATTGTAGTTTTTTTTTCCTTTTTTTTTAAAAAAAATAAATAAATACTCCAATTTTGCTGTTAGATTAATAAAGAAAATGTTTTTCCAAACGAATATTTTGACTGATTTTTTTCACCACACATGGCTCCTATGTTTGTGCTCTTGTGAAAAGTAAAACTTGATCGGTAAAAGTATATCAGTAAAAATTTATGTCAAAATACTTGATAAATAATTAAATATAGCAGCACTATTAAAATCTTTCCTTTTTACAATATAATGAAAGACCCTCCTAGCAAAACTAAACATCATTAACACCACCACGACAAAAACTAGGAGGAAGAGGAGAGGAGGCAACTCGCCAAAATGCTGCCATCTCGAGCATTTTAGCTAAGGAATTTGCCGCGGAGTTAGCTACTCTACCAACAAACGAGAAGTACAAGTTTGCTCTAGATGTCACCATAGACCGGATTTCTGACATATATGCTTTAACTTCCCATGGCGGGTCCTAAAAATTCGAGGAGGACCACTCAATGCATGGTTAGTTGGTTATCACTTTCGACATTGACATTACGAAGGCCGGCCTTGATACAGAAAACACATGCCTGCCTTCCTAATAACATAGGCAATTCAGCTGCTAGAACCAACAATGGATGGATCGGCTTAGTGAAGCATATATTCAACCACCTTTCCTTTATCATCCCTCATGCCCTTTAATGCCGCATCACAGTTGAACTTAACCGCGTTGTGAGGAGGACGACACCAAGATGAAACTTGGCTGATGCGAGAAAAAACAATTGAAGGTGAGAACAGAGTTGATAGAGCCAAACTTTGCCCAAACATTTAACGTCACTTCAGCTACTCGCGGTGAATCAAAGCTATCCCCATTGATGTTCTTTTACGAACCTAAATGGTTTTACAATACATGACATATTTTTAAATTGTTAACGCCTATGAGTCAAACAATTCTCAATAAACATAAATAGGTTATAAACATGGATTTTACTACCTACTCTTTCTCCTATATAATTTTATATTTACTTTCATAGCATACGCTTGTTTCTAGATATAAACTGACTAGTACCAATGAGTATTGTCTCCTTGAATATATGTATGTGTGGTGTAGCATAAATTTTATTACTAATTCAAGTATATTATCTAATTCAGAACGGCACAATATGTAGGAACATATTTAATGGAAGCTATGGGAAGTAAAAATTAAATATCGGCTTTGGGCCAAAGTCCACCTTGAAAGTTCAATATCATAATTGGCCCATAATCAAAGCTTTTAGGCTCACTGTCATTACAGATGAGGAATTGTCTAACCAAGCAAGACACATTAGCATATTACATGACCATCAATCAAAGTACTCTCATCATTAGCCAACCAGGATAGGGGAACTCATGGAAGACTGGCCAGACCTAGTTAACCAATAAAGAGGAGAAAGCTAAGTTGGAAGATAATTAATGAAAAATAACCACTTGTACAAATGTGAACAGGATTAGGAACAGCCGAACAACTAGTATCTTGGAATAGTACCCAAGTTTAATTTATCCTTTATAGTAATTTTCACACCCCTCAAACTTTAATGTAACCCTATCTTATACATATAAATAGAAGAAGAAACCCACGAAAAGAGACACAGAATTCAATACTCTTTGCACTCACTCCCACACATTCTCTCATTCTTCCCCAAACTAAAACTCCGGTTCATTGTTGTATTTTTTCTTCAAACTTTCAAACTAATACAATCATCACGCACACACATACGAAGGACGATGTATGTTGGATTGGGAATTAAAACCGCAGGAGCAGTGGCGGAGCCAGAAGTTTTTTTCAAGTGGGGCCAATTTTATTTTTTTAGGAATTTTCTAAGCCAATATTGAATCAACCACGATAATTAAAAAAATATATATTAATCTCAATATTAACTTATCAAATAATAATCTAATAAGCAAATCAACCTCAATAACAAAATTTATTATCAATATTAAACAATCTAATAAAAAATCAACGTTAATAAATAATAACTAAAAAATATATATTAATAAACACCTAAAAGAAAATATCAACATTAATATTAATATTAATATTTAACAATCTAAGAAACAAATCAATATTAATAAATAATAACCAACAAACAAATATATTAACAATTTAAGAAGCAAATTAATATTAAAACACTTAAATCTTAATATTAAACAATTTTAAAAAAAAAAATAATTGAATATAAGATTAGAACAATGGCCCCCTAGTCCTCAACCGCAAATTACATGCGGTGGCCCCCAAACTTACAAAGCTTCTCACACAGAAGCCCTTCTTCCCTTACTCACCTGTTTTTTCTCTTATTACAGCAGAAAACCCTCAACTTTTTGCAGTGTCTCAAATAGACCCTTGTACTCAGCAAAAAATTCAAAGAAGTCCAGGTGGGGCCATGGCCCCACCTCGCCTCTACATACCTCCGCCCCTTCGCAGGAGGAACTTACCCCAAAACAAATTTGGTTTTCTATTTACTTTGTTGTTTTTAATTGCTCATCACCTTCATCCATAATTACTGTGTAATACCCCGTACTTTAAATTATTTTAAATTGAATTACATAATTAGCTTATTTATACTCATGTGAATGATCGTTTGATGATTCGGGTGGTCCGAATCAATTTCGGTTGGTAAATAGGAAGTTTTAGTCCTTGCGATTCGTTAATTCTAGCTAACTTTGAGCTATCATAATTTCTTCGTTACTTATCCAAATAAGATTCCGTCCGTGAAGGTGTCTAGTATTTGTACCATTCTACAAGTTTTGTGTTTTGGCCGAAGTCCAATTTACAGTCCTCGTGGGTCAAAATAGGGCACAAAGTAGGCCCATTGCAAAATTCTGGTCATTCGATAGCGCTTTGGCAGAGCGCTGTCTTCGGTGAATTTTTTAGAAAAATCTATCCATAATTTGGAAAAACTTCCTATTATAAAGTTTTAGATCTTTGAAATACTTTTTCGTGGACATAAAGAACGCCTCAATCGAAATTCCAAACGAAAAGTTATAGCCGAAACAAAAATAGTGCTCCAGAGCCCAAAAATTAAAGCGCGGACGGGTATGGCGTTTTTGGCATACCGGTCCGGCACCAAAATTTTGGGAAAATTGACCCCCGCGAACCGGTATTGGGTATTTTTCATACCGATCCGCCAGTTAACTATTTCCACCAACTTAAGCACGATTTTAAGCAATTTTTACACCTTTTTCACCCCAACTTCGACCCAAACTCTTCCATACTCCTCTAGAGAGTTCTAGAGGGCTCTAGAGAGAGAAAGAGAAATATTTCTACGCATTTCTTACCCCGATCGAAGAATCAAAGCTTCAAATCAATCAAACGTCATTCTTCTTCACTATTCATCATCTTCTACCTTGGTTTCCTTCTAGAAAAGCTCAAGCATGAGCTTTGGCTACACGAGTTGGGGTCTATACATTATTGATTAAGGGGTTTTTTTATTCTAAGTACGTGGTTACGCAAGAGCTTGAGGATTTCACCGAACGGGGCTTCGGTTTACAACTTTCTTCATTCTTTTGGTCTATACACTTGAGGTAGGGGTTATATCTTCTCTAAGCTTGGTAATATGATTTTATATCAATGAGAAATGAATGATTAGATGCCTATTTGTTTAATATAAACCGCATATCTCTTGTTATTGATCATACATGGATGATTTTATACATGTATGTTAATATAATGATCATATCATTTGAAATACATAAGCTATGCATGATTAAGCTATGATTCTATGATATAAAGCAAGATATGCCATCTAAGCTCCATGATTACATGTTATTGATTCATACGGATGTTCTTTGGATGTATATGTGTTGGTTTGACAAGAAAATGATTAGTAAAGGGTTTCGTATACATCAAAGAACATGGACGTGAATTGGACAGAGTTTATATGGCATATGTAATTTCTACTTTCCATATGATGCATTAGTTGGGACAAGATATGCCACTTGAACTTGATATCTATGCAATATAGACTTGTAAGTGATGTTCCTTGGATATACATGCTTGGCTGTATCCAAGTGAATTTCTAAATGGGTTATGTATGTGCTGAGGAACATGGATACAGGATGAATGAAGTTTAAGTGGCATAGGTTGTTTCTAGTTTACATTTAGAGCATGAATTACACGCTATGCATAATTATTGTGTCAACCCGACATTCTCAGCGATATTCTCGACAAGTTTGGAGTACTTTCATGGCGTATGGAGTATTATATGCTTCTTGGAAGAATTGTATCTTATATCCGTGTTGTGGATGGCTTCCTATGCTCAAGTGGCATTCTTGAACACGTGATTATCTATCTTTGGGAGTTCTTTATTTGTATGTGGATATATTCTCGATTATGTTATATATGGTGGGATGTTGCCCACAATTATCTGTATCTGTTTGACCTCCGTCGATGAAGAGGAATGATTATAACGTGCTTGCCGGGATGGGAAAAATAGGCAGGGCCTAGTGCCTTTGGGTTGAAAAGTCCTAAACCTCCGGGGGGTCCTTTAGTCATCGGCTGTCTAGAGCCCGCGGTGAATAGTCCAAAAATTTAGACAACGACAAGACACTAGTGAGTCATCGGCTGTCTAGAGCCCACGGTGAATAGTCTGGAGATCTAAACAATTGTTGAGAAAATTGGTATGATAATGATCAGTTTATGTGATATTGCGGACTGTGGTTCAATTGTTAATTATCTATTGGTATTCACCTCAGACGGAGAGGCCATATTCTGGTTATATATGTTATAATCTTGATGCCCATATCTCTTGGGGGAAGTCAGGCCCATTATTGTTATGATTATGACGCTGTTTAGCTTCAGTATCTCTTGGGGGCAGTCAGGCCCATTGTTGTTATGATTATGACGTTGTTTAGCTTCAGTATCTCTTGGGGGTAGTCAGGCCCATTGTTGTTATGATTATGACGTTGTTTAGCTTCAGTATCTCTTGGGGGCAGTCAGACCCATTGTTGTTATGATTATGACGTTGTTTAGCTTCAGTATCTCTTGGGGGCAGTCAAGCCCAGTGTTATGATTATTATGGTTCGGTTTAGCTTTGGCACTTCTCTTGAAAAGGTGGCCCATATTCTATTCTGGTGACGTTGCTTAACGGTTGACACAAAGGGAGGTAACCTGCATATGCATGAGCATGCATTGTTTTGTGAAATCATGATATTTACTTAGATTGATGGTTGAAGTATAAATTATTAAGGAATTGATGATTATGCTTTTCAAACATGTTATCCCTTATTTCCCCCTATTGAGCTGTGAGCTCATCCCGTTTTCTTTTAACTAATACAGGTACACAGGGGACGTGTGATGTTAACAAGACGGCGGGTTCGGGATCGAAATAGAAGGCTCTGATATAAATATATTTTTGTTGTGTATATGTTAGCTCGGGAAGCCACGGCTAGCCCGAATTATTGTATACTATCTTAACTTTACTTAGTTGGTTTGTATAATGGTTACAAGCTTATGTATGAACCTTACTATTTTTTTGACACCTTATGCTTGGTTGACACGTGATAGAAATATTAGACATATGTAAAAAGCAATCACCTTGTATATTGGTGTTTGATATGACATGTGTTATATATGTTTTTTGAATTGTTTATATTTATATACTCATTTTAATCAATCTAAGATGGGTTATTGACACTCCAGGTCTTAATTACGGGTGTTGTCCTGTAGATTAAGGCAGGGGTGTTACATACTGGTTGCCACACAAGTTGACTTGATTTATTCTCTTCAATGCTTTAGTTTCTGACAATGTGAAGACTTTTCTTTGGAAGAACATAATAACTCGGTCTGGTATCCCTAACACCTTGGTTTTTGACAATGGAACGTAGTTCAAGAATTAGCGAATTGAGGATTTCTATAATTCGTATGGGATCAAACAATATTTCTCAAGTGTTTCTTATCCTCAAGGCAATGGTCTCGCAGAGACATCTAACAAGGTAATCCTGGATAGCCTTAAGAATAGGTTGGAAGATTAAAAAAAAGGAAGATTGGTGCAAGAACTACCATTAGTATTGTATGCATTCTAAACTACCCTTCGCCAATCAACTAGTGATACACCATATTCCTTAACTTATGGGACCGAAGCAGTAATCCCCTCGGAGGTTGGCCTACCTACTCTAATAATGACTCAATTGGAAACTGGAAATAATAATGAAGCTTTGGAAGAAGCTTCAGATTTTGCTGAGTCAATAAAGGAGATTGCTTCTATTCACTTAGCAAATTATCAAAGTTCCTTAGCAAAGCAACGCAAAGGCCACACAAATCCAAGAGAATTCTAGGTCATCGAGCTAGTCCTTTGGAAAACACTCGAGATAGCTGTTTAGCTAAAACATAGCAAGCTCAAACAAAACTATGACGGTCTTTATATAGTAACATCGGCAAGTAGCATAGGATCATATCACCTCCAAGATATGAATGGTTGGCAAGTTCAAAACCCATAGAATGTGATTATTTTGAGAAAATATTATCATTAATTGTAAAGGTAGCAAAGGGGCTTTTGTTTTTTTTAAATTATTAATATTAATAAAATGTTCATTTTTCAGATAAATTATATTCAAATTTAAAGACCCTTGATGGAGGAAAATGTATGAAAAATATGGCCTTGCTCATCTAATGCACTCAAAGACCTTTCTTATTAAAGGCAATTATTGAAAAAGAACTTGAACGGCAAGGAAATATTTAAGACCTTATTTTTTTAAGGCAATTATTGATTAAGACCTTCCTCGACAAGGCAAAGCTTAAGACCTTTCTTGTCATAAGCAATTTTTAAAAGACCTTGATTGATTTTAAGGCAAGAAATTCAAAAACTAAGACTTTGCTCAGCAAGGCAAAGTCAAAGACCTTTTCCTTATTAAAAGCAACTTGAAATTGTTAAGTGTTAGGAGTTTCAATAATTGACTTATTGTGTTCGTTGAACAAGCCAGTTTATTTGTTAGTTATTTTGAAACCACACTTAGCAATTTTTTACAAATATGAGATTTTTATTTAGGCGACATGATCAGCTCATTCAAGTCAACTTACTAAATAATCACACAAAAAAATTTCCAAGACAATTTTTTCATTAACTCAAAGGAAATTTACAAGGGAGTTTATCGACTTAATTAAAACTAATAAATGAAAGGGAACAAGAAAATCATACTGCTTTTTTAAGAGGGGAGTCTTCTTTTTCTTGGCTAACCAAGGCCTTTAAAACTAGTTTGATCCTTTTTGGCAGGACTTCCCTTTGGCTCATCGACCAATTCTCCTTCTTCCATTTCGGCTTCCTCGTCAAATTATTTGAGTCTCTCCATGGCAAAGTCATAGTCCACTTTAAATTCCTTAGTCAATTCTTCAACCAACTCATCAGCATAAGAATGAATTCCTGCCTTTATCTATTCTTCATTTAGTGTAGGCGAGCCATCGTTGTGAATTTTTAGGGCTGACTTGGCTTATTCGGCTCTCTTTAGAACAATAACAATTATGGAGTCTTTTTCAGCTAGCTTGGCCTCAACCTAGTCCTCTGATCCAAGGTCAGTTGGAAAGTGCATGTTCATGTCGACCCAAGCCTGATCCCTTTGCTCGATCAGGTTTAGGTTGTCCCTCTGAAACTTTTCGATCTTTTCCTTAGCCTGGGGCATCACGCATAAAGTATATAGGTTGAGTACAAGAAAACAAAAGATAGTTAACTGAAGTTAAAAAACTATCAAAATTTATAAGAACTGGAAACTCATAAAGAATGCATTGTTTACCATCAGTAGGTTATAGAAGGCTTGATTCCTTATTCCAACCTCTTGCATCCTCTCCAATTATTGTTCATTGGTGAGGATGAGGATGGAATGACTAAGAAATGAATATATGACGTTGGCAACTTAAGCGCAAATTCCTTCGTCGGCCTTTATGCATGAATTCAGACCGATGGATTTCACGTCTTCAGAATCCACAACGGTTGTGGTGTCTAGGGAAACTATTTCCTTGCCCTTGCCTCTCACAGTCAAAATAAAGGACTTGCTTCCTTTACAAAATAATTCAATGGAGTGGTCATCAATAGACTTGGCCCCTTCGGTAGTAGGTGAGTTAACCTTTTAGGAGAACAATTAACCCTCCTCGGAGGACTTATTTGGTTAAACTGATTTTTAGGGATGACTGGGGGCCCTAAGTCTTCTCGTCTTCGGCTTAGGCTTCTTGACAACCTTCTTTGTAGGCTTTGCCTTCCTCTTCCTGGAGGACTTTAATGCTTTTAGGAATTCAGAAGTCATCTCCGTGTCAATTTTGGTTTCCTTAGCTTCAGAACCTGAGCGACCAGAGATTGATGCTTATTCGCCTTTTAAGTCTGTTGGCTCATCAACCAACTTAAACCAGTCCTTAGAAGATTTTTTCTTCTTTTTGGTTGGCCCCTCAAGGTCGCCCTTAAATTGTTTGAAGATCTTAAAGGTCGTCATTTCGTGTGTTTTGATATAGGCCTTCTCCGTAGTGTTGAGTTCATATCACGGGATGTTATCTATGTCTCCTCAGCGACCTCGGTGCTTAGTGGTTTTTGCAAGTGTGGGGAACCACCGTTCTTATATTGTTTTCCATGTACACCTTCCAAAGGTTATGTACTCAATTCACGATCTTATATTTAATGAAGAGGGTGTCATTCTCTTTAAACAATGGCTCTGGCCCACTCCAAGTCATAAGAAGCTTGACTTTATGGTCCTCGTCGTTCTTCCTCTTACCTCTCTTAATAAAGGACGATCTTGTGCTCGTGTATCCTAGCAAATTATGGGCCGGATAAGTGGACTAGGTGACCTACGCACTACCACCGTCATGGTGTGCAAAAAAGTTAATTTGATTGGACCTAATGGCAAATCGTGGAAGTTGATTAAAAACTCTGAAGGCACCTGTACACAAAATAGATAAGTATCAAACATTTATAATTGGCTTGATTAAAAAGCAAAATGATAAATGTATTAAAAGTACATATCAGGGCCAGATGTTCGATGGGGAACTGGTTTACTGGTCGGATCAGGTTCAATGTCGCTAGTCATGATTATTACATCTTCGTTGGCACCTCATAGGAGTCTGAGGAGAGTAAGGACTAAACTAAGGGCATCATTCCTAGTCTTTAGACTCTAACCATAAGTTCCCTTGGTAAGGAAATAACAATAATTTACATCATTTAGTAATAAATTTGTGCCGTGGATTTTATTTAAGGCATCTATACCTCGATTATTTTAATTGCATTAAGGCTTAATTGCCCTAAAGTTATCTTAGTGCATCTAAGAAAGTTTATGAGAAGAGGCCACAAGGGCAGCCGAATACCAGCCTCTCTAAAAAAAGAAGTATGAATTGGGTGATCTTTTGGACCTAACTTATATTTCTTTACGAAGGGATTATTGTCGGCCCTAACAGGCCTCCAGCTAAATCCCTTAGGTATGTATTTGGTAGTGAATTCAGCTATTTGGACATCATTTATTAAAGCATTTCTACCTATGACTAAAAATTTATAAGAAATAAGATCAACTTATGTACTGAAAGGGGAAAAAACTGAAGAATGGTGAAGAACAAAAGATGAACTACAAGGAAAACCCAAAAAAACTGTCGATAAACTTACTTGTTCTATAGATTCCTGACTCTAAGATGAAAACGATGATGAAAAATGCTAAGAATATGAAGATTTCTGGAAAAATGGATGAGTTTATGAAGATTTCAGTGTTTTTTTAAAGTTTTCTAGCAATGAGACTCAAAATTGCAAGAGTTTGGCTAAAGAGAGAGTTTGAAAGTGAAAATGAAAATTTTGAGAGTGATTTATATAGCCCAACGATACATTCTCTCCTTAAACAATAGGTTTTCTTGGGAACATACAAAAAATTATGGGAGGTATTTAATGCGCGGGGCCCTCACAATTATCCCTCCCATTTTTTAGCTCACGTCCAGCCAATGAAGGCACTGATAGCTGGCATCACAAGTAACCACAGTTGTTAAGCATACATTTTCTCAAAGAAGCCAATACAATTTAAAATTCTTCGATCGATGGATCATTACAAGTATAGTTCTTTTACCTCCTTTCATATATTGATCCTAGCAAATTGTCCGTTATTTCTTCAAGCCGAGCATGTAACCCCTTTAAGTTAGCCGAGCTCAAATGCTCGAGGGGTAGTTATGGGAGGTAAAAATTAAATATGGGCTTTTTGCCAAGGCACACCTTGGAAGTCTAGTATCATAATCGACCCATAATCAAAGCCATTGGGCACATTGTCATTACATATGAGGAATTGTCTAGCAAAACAAGACACATTAGCATATTGGATGACCACCAATTAACTGTCATCATTAGCCGACCAGCATATGGGAACTCATGGAAGACCGACTAGTCCTGGTCAGCCAATAAAGCGGAGAAAGTTGAGCTGAAGGATAAGTAATGGAAAATAACCACTTGTACAAATGTGAACAGGGTTAGAGATAGTTGATATCTTCGAGTAGTGCCCAATTTTACCCATTATAGTAATTTTCATACCCCTTGTTTGTGCATAAAACTAAAAGGGTAGTTTACACCGCGCAGTCAAATAATTGGTCCAAATGATTAACATAATAAATACAGCAAGCTAAGAAAGTCAAAGATATATATAAGAGATTGGCCTCATATGAAAATATGGGTTCTGGAGTTTAATGTGAAAATTTATCATATCTTAATATAAAAATTCTTAAACCATCAGTATCTCCTCCTCACAACAAATCAATCAACACAAAAATCGAAGGGGTTTTAATTCTTATCCACAAGTTCGAAACCGCATGGTTAGAACAGAGCTTGATTCTAATTGGAAGATGTATAGCTGATACCAGCCATCACGCGCTCGTTACTCGACTGTGGTCAGAGGAATTTTGATCCATCCATGTCAATCAATGCCTACTCATACTTCATCACCAGAGATTATATCAATTCTGATGCGCTTCATTGGCTCGAAAACACCCCGATCTGAATCCGCTTTAAAGATTCGGAAGTTTTTAGAGGATTTTAGTAAGGAAGAACATAGAGATGATTATGGCTATTAAAAGCCAAATGATGAGATTTAGCGGAGTCTTTTGGAGAAGGAAACTATTAGGTTTATATTTTTAGTTGGCTTAGTTTCGATGCCAAAAAGACTTTTTATGTTGTAATTGTTTAAGTCAAATTGAAGATTTTAAGATACGACAATGAACAAAAGCTCGCTGAACTTTACCAGATGCACTGTACATAATTCATGACCTAAGGTAAGTTGTTATATGGTTTGATTCAAAATATAGGTGGTGGTTGAGCGTTAAATTATAAATTAAAAAGCTTTTGTGTCAAATTTTTTTTTAAAATATTTTTTTCAAATTTTGCCGAAATTCAAAAAGTCCCGTTTATACAAATTATTGAGAAAACTTATTTTTTTTATGTCTAACATATTCTATAAAGATGTTTCTAAAATTTGAGTCGAATTGAAGATCAAACAGATTTAATGTGGCAAAAAAAATAAAAAAAAAATTAAAAGATTTAATTTTGTTTTTAAATAAAATAAAAAAAGGGAAAATAGATTTAAAGATAAATTAAGTTTGAAAAGTCAAACTTCCTTTTTTTATAACCCCCGAGTGCATCTCCATTTAATTGGTCAATGGGACAAGCCCATAGTATCCTAAAGCCACGTGTAATGAATTAAAAAGGAGACTCAATTCTGCACTTGGGGTGAACCGATATCTACTAAAACTAATGAAAATGCAGCCCCATCTTACCAAGTAAGTGCCACGTGTCGGCTCTCTAGCTATAGAGCATTTATATCTCATTTTCTCTAAAGAAGCAAAACTCAAACGAATAGAACAGATGGTCCAACATTCCTTGCTTGGCCCTTTGCATCTTCCTCCTTCTCCTTCCATCCATTATTTTTACTTCTCCAAATTCATTGTACGTAACTCTTCGAATTCCAACCGTTCCAACACTTTAGTATTCTTCCTCTCCCATTTGGGCTTCTTGGATCATGGATGTTTGCATATTGTCTCTCTTCCCTTATATACATCCTTACTATCATCTCCTTTAATTCCATCAATAATTTCCACCCCTTTTATTTCATCGTTCATTTTCAATGTTTGGATCGTCTTTCTTTGCGCTCTTTTCTAAATATGAGAATTGCAAGTAGATACGTTGGTATCCAGGTACATCCTCTTCTTACTACCATATATGATATTTTTGTTAATTTATTTCAATATTTTATTTCTAATATATTTTATTGTTGATTTTTTAGGGAGTTAATTATCTTGGTGCAATTAAAGGATGGATAATTGAGAGAAATGTGTCATCTGCATTGAAAAAAAATTTTAGGCCCTCTTTTTTTTATCGTCTTTTGTTTTTGAAATTAAATTCCACATTCATCATGCTTTCAAGTTTAACATTATCGAGAAATTACTTGACTAATGTCAATAATTTTGAAGTTTTACAAAATTTAATGTAAATTTTGATTAATTTGAAATTCCATTACATGTTCTCATGATGTATTTTTTTTTCTTCTCAATAAATATTTTTTAATTCTTTGTGTACTATCTAAAAAATTTTTCTCTTTTGTATTTTTAACATTCTCATTTCAAAATGTGTATATGCATATATGCTTAATGATTTTATTATAAATATGTTTTCATTTTATTACATAATAACATATAGAATGACATTGTAAACATATTATTAGCGTCTATAAGCTAAATATTACAATGTTGTTTAGTATTAAAACTGATAATTGTTATAATTTTTTTAGTAATAAATATAACAATATATTTATAACTTTTTTATAACCATTAAATTTCAACAAATTTTTATTTTGAATTCACCTGTACATCTTACAAGACGTATTACACTTGTAAGTTATAAAAACTTGGACCCGTCCGGCACATAAATGTCCAAGGAATTGAAATTTCAATTTCGAATCACTCCAAGGATTTTTAAGCTGTATTGTTCCGGCGTATAAATTTCTAGGCACGTATTTTTATAGTAAAAATTACTTTTTTAATATTTTTAACATTTTCTAAAAAGAACTTTAACTCTATATTTTATTATAAATATAACTCATTTTTAGAGTAAAAAAACACATGATTTTAAATAATATTTTGAGGTAAAAAATATCCAAACGTTATAATCAATTTTGAGAGTTTTAAGACACAGCCAAGATTTTGTTTATATGTCATATGAGATCTTATTGTTCCTCAAATTTAAGAACTAGGGTTTCAAACGTTCATAGTCATGTAGGAGTATCTTCTGTTGCGATTGGAGGCAAGGTAAACGAAGTGACTGACTTGTAATAAGGGAAATCGCAGATATAGGTGAAGAATTATGATCAAGTACATAAAATGAGGCGACGGGTAAGCCGGAAAAGCTGGAAGCGCTACGCCAAGTCAGCTGCGATTGGATTCTATGTTTAAAGAATTGACAGGACTGTTGCGTGAATTGTGAGGAAGAAATTTTTTAAGTCATTCAGTCTGTAATTCTATTTTGATCATAGTGAAGCACACTCAGTTAATCCCGATGATTAGTCCTATGCAAGTAAGGATACTTTGTAAATTTCATGTGTTGTAGATTGCTTTTATATGATTTATTGCTTGATATAAATTGCTAGAAAACACAACACAAGATTTTGACAGTACTAAAATTGATTAAACCTAGGGTTTTAATTCGGCTTATCAAATCTTAAATTATTTTTAATAAAAACCCTAAAATCAACATAGGTAATACGATCCCTAATTTAATTTTCTTCAGAAACTGTGGAATTTATTCGGAAGGATACAAAGGTGTGGCTGAGAGTGAATGGAATGCTAATGGCTTTACTTTTCAAGTTGGATTGGATTGGAATATATTCGATTTATGGAGTTTACCCTTGGTTTAGGGATTACAGAAGGCCGTTTCATTACAAGAAAATGTGGATTGCATTGTTATTTCTCTTCCTAACCAAACGTTTGTTTTTCCACTTAACTATAGGAATGAAGAGGTGGATTCATAAAATTCTAATTCAGTTGCTAAATCTGTTAATTAAAGCCCTACATATGAAAGAAACAACCGACGATTTTGATGATAGAAGAGAGTGATGTTAAGGTAATGTAGCTGAAGCTAAAAATTATTGTTGCCTTTCAATTGAGTCTTTTAAAGATTTCAATGGTATAACATGAATGAAGATTCGGAACTGAATTTGGCAGTTCCTAACGAGTTTATTCCTAAGTCGGTCGGTTAAAACAGAGGAAGTGGTCATTAGACTTGTTAGTGCTAAAAACTGGAAGGGTATTTTAGACCACACTGTCAAATGATCGAATCAAATGATTAATACAATAAATACAATAAACCAACAGAGTCAAAGATGTATAGAGGAGGTTGGTCTCGTATGAAGATACATGTTAGTCATCCTCTGTGGAATAGAGCTAGGAGCTCGGTTTGTCTTGTATTGATGATAAACGAACAAGTATTACAAACTCGCAAAAATCTCTTTAACTATTCTATTTTCACAATATTATAATAAGAGTATGCTCAAGCTACACTAGTTACGGCTTCTCTATTATATGAGCTCTACTGAGTACTCTGAGCTTCTACTTCTTTCTTGTCTTCTTACTATTAAATGCTGGATTCTCATTGTTCTTAAGTTTTTTTGGTTGTTGTTGACGCTGGGTTGTTGAGAAAAGTAAATGCTTGTTCTATATATATGACTGGGAGGAAACGTGTGGCATGAGCTCCCAAAGCAGGTATGAAGCCATGCTTTTGTCATCACCAACTCTGACCTTGCTTCTCCATGAATTATGTTACATTAAATGCAATTGATGTGCATATAATGAAGGTGTGGGAAGTTCTGCGCGTTCTGTAAACGGATGGCAGTCTCCCATACTTCTGCCAACTACTCTAGCAAAGTGGTTAGGCGAGAGGGAACTTCAAAGCTCGCCGAAAAAGCTCTAGAGCCTGAGCTTCATAATTTGTTGTACGTAATTTACTCTCGAGCGAACGTCTAACTTGTGAGGGGCTTTACGCTTCTTATGGTGACCCAACGGGGCTCCTCTAAGCTCTTCCTACTAGGGCAAGCCTGATTACTAATGTGGACGTCCACGTGTCAGCTCATGGTTGGCGGCGCAAATTGGATTACTAATTTGCACCATTAATTGCCCATATCCTTGCCATTTAACTCGGATGAGCTAATTGGTGAAGATAAAGTTCACGTGTGATCCTGAGGGGAGTTCCGAGCTCTGTTGAGTGGACAGTACGTGGTTATAGCTCTTTGTGGAGATCGGGTTCTGCGTCCTCCTTAGATTCACCGGGAAACCCGAACACCAAGGTTTGCAAGCTGATTTCGCTGCCTATTTTTACTACCCGAGCTTTTAAGTGTGACCGTTACTATTTGAGGAGGTCGTGCGTGGCTGTTCCGTATTCCTTGGAGAACGTGAAAACTTGTGATAATGGGTCTGTGAGTGGACAGTTACGGCTTTGAAAAAATACTTAACTTTTCCTACACACCTTATATAAACTCTCTTGCATTAGGAAAAATTTCACTTTTTATCTCTCCTTCTCTTGAACCCTAGGCGCTTTAGAGCTCACAAAACCTTCACCCACCACGTTCTCTGCTACTCTAGCTCACAAACCTTATTTGGACCATAGGTTTAAGAGATTTTTGAGTGTTTCTCTAGTAGACTTCATCGAGCACATTTCTTACTTCGCTCCTACCACTTCTTTACACACATTAGCCTTCCTTATGGATCATTTTACCAGCCACAGCCATAACTTAGAGACACCTCCTAACACAAAGCAGGGTTCCTCTGTGGGAGATGCTCATACTCTCCCTAAAATGAGGTCCACAAAAATTGTGGACAGCAAGGAGAAAATAACGCGCATTTGCCTTCTCCCTCATGTATCCAACGATGCCAAGGATATCAAAAAGTACACGAAGTTCCTCAATTCCTTGGCCGTCTTTCGCATACCATCAACCTTCTCTGCCCCTGACATTTCGACCTTCAGGAGGAGATATCAGATCCCGAATTCGGTTAGGATTAGGGCTCCAGGTCAGGAGGAGAGGGCTTGTTACTACAGGCCTAGGGAGGTCTACTTTTATGAAGCCGTTTTTTAGTACGGGCTAAGGTTCCCAATGGACGACCACATGAGGGAACTGTTGGTGACCATGAACCTCATGCCAGCACAAGTCAGCCCTAATATGTGGTCTTGCCTGATCGGGTCAGTGCTGATCTTCAGGGCCATTTCTACTAGGAACCACAACATATCCATTGAGGAGCTTATCTCCCTCTTCTAACTTAAAGATATTGGTGGGAAGAAAAGGGTGTCTTCAACTGCCCCACGAGGTCAGGGGCTTTAAAAACATCTACGGCCTCCCCAATTGGCAGAAGCGATTCTTCTTTGTCTCAGGGGAGGACTGGGAGCACAATTTAAGGTATCCCAGCATCCACGACCTTAAATGCTGGTTCTTGAAACCAGACTCCATTAATAAATGTTGGTCTTCCCCTGCTCTCTTCTTTTTATGTGTTTCTTTGACCTTTGCATAATAGACCATTAACTCTTCATTCATTTCCTTTTCAGCAAGGTACGTATATGTGTTTTTTTGGGTCTTTTTTTCTATGCTTTACTTGTATAACTCTATTTCTCTGTCTTTTACAGGCCATGAATCTATTTTTCACTACTCTTCACTTGGCTGAAGAGGGCTCAAGCACAGTTGGCCACGCAGCTCTTCAGGAATAGGTTCGTCAAGACTCAAAACGAGCTCTATATTGCCAATAGCGACCTCGAAAGAGCTGAAAATGACAAGAAGGTCATGCTGGAGCAGCTCAATAATGCCTTGTTAGAGACAGAAGGTCTAAAGGGTAAGGTGGATAACTTCAACAGTATGTTCGCCCGACTGGAGTCCGCTTACAAAACATTGAGGCAAGAGCACGAGGACATGAAGCAGGAGGCTTTCAGTTTTAAATCCTAGCTAATCAACGCCAGGAGAGACCTCCAAACCGCTGGTTCTATGCTTATTTTATTAATAAAGAAAATGTGACTGTTTGTAAAGGAAAATAAGAGTCGCCAGTTTGTTTTACTAAACAAACAAAAGTCTGTGTAAAAGAGAAACATTTACGAATTAAGTGCTCTCATAAACACAATTATTACGAAACTAGTTGATTTAAAGGTTCGGGGATTAAGTTACGAATTGGGAAGGTGTTAGGCACCCAATTTGCCCTTTTGATCTCTACGTAGGATATGCGTGAAATTATAATCAAACATTCCCATACTTATTTATATTAAAGCGTATCGGTCCCTAATTTTAGGAATAATGAAATTTTGGGGTGAGGATTGAAACCATGTGCTTCGTATTTCGCCCTTCAATTTTAAAATCAGTTAGTGTATGATTTGAAAGATAATTTTGATAATAATAGATAGCAAAGTAGGTGCATTTGAAAATATCTAGGGCTTTTCAAAAGTTAATTCGATTTAGAATCGATTATTCAGCAATCCTCGAAATTCATTTGTTAATAGTGTACCACAATTTAATAATTTAAACCAGCATTGACGAATCCAATACTCTCATATTAAATATTTAGATCAGTACCGCGATTTATAGATTAAATTGGGTACAAACGCTTGTTGATTATTTCGTAAATCGAGACTGATACCAAGATTTTTTAAAATTAAGTGATAAAATAAGTTGAAAAAAATGGTTTCAGCTCGTTCTACGCTTTTGGTTTTGAAAACGGGGTTTTAATATGAAATATGGAATGATTTTAAGATAAACATCAATTTCTACATGTGATTGATCAATTATAACTGATAAGATAAAGACAGATAAAAATTAAAGCCGGGCTGCTATAAAAAATACCTGAGAGCCTTGAAAATAGTAAAATACTATTTTAGAGGACAGTTTCCGAAGTCCTAGAGCTGACTAATGCCTCAAATAGGGTATGTGCAAGTGTATTTATATCTGTATACAACTCAATGGACTGGGCCATGAAATATTTGTCTGCAGACAAACATCTTAGTGTTTGTCTACAGTCTATTGATTTTTGTCTGCGAACAAACTTTATTTATCCCACGAAATTTTTTGTAATATTGGTTAAACGACACATCATATTGATTCAATTTTTTAGTATGTTGTTACCCATGATAAAACCTACCTACTGACCAAACTTCAGATTTTTTTTGACATCGGGAAGGCCTCCGTTCGATTTACTGAGGTGAATTCTAGGTTTTCATAATTCCCGGGGATCCAGCCATCGGATGAAGCTAATTTTTTAGTATGTTACTCTCTGTGGTATTATTTACCAACTCACAAAATTTTAAGATGGTCAAAACTCAGAAAGTATCAAAAATTGGCAAAATTCGACTTTGAAAATGTTTGTCTGTCAACACCATAAGGTGTTTGTGTCTTGTGGACAAACATCTAGGAATGTTTGTCTACTGTGTGTTGTATTGGCAAACATTTTATAGTGTTTGTCTGTAGGCAATTCTCGTAATTTTCGTCGAACAGTTTATCGGATTAATCTAATTTTTAAGTATGTTATTCCTTATAATACAACCTATCTACTAACCAAATTTGAGCTTAATTGGACTTCAGAAAGGTCCCATTTTGATTACCTAAAGTAAATTTCTAATTTTCTGAATTTTCTGAGATCTGACCGTCGGATCAGACTGATTTTTGGGTATGTTACTCGTGATGGAATTTTCTAATAGTACTCAAAGTTTGAGAATGATTAGAAATGGGAAAATATCCTTACACAAGTTTTCAGAGGTTTTGGTAGTTTTCGTTTTCAACAATTTTTGATAATTCTCGAAACTTCTCGTCCGGGTGTCCTTTCGGTTTCATTCTTTGACCTATATCACATGTATAGGGTATATGTCCATTTAGTAGTGCTTGTTCATGCATGCGTGTTCATTTTCTTAAAGATCAAGATTCTTGCAATGGTCGCAAAATGAGGTGTTTACATTAGCAGGCCTGCATTGAGTACTTTTTTGCTTGGTGACTGACCTATATGGTGATAGAAATTTTTTCAAAGTTCTTGGTGTATTAAAAGGAAAACTTGCTATTTTGGCTATGTCTAGAATAGAGTCATGCCCCCTTCTGACTTAGACAAATTATAACAATTTTCTCATTTGTTACTAGGCTTATCCAGTTGAAAAATCGACCTCTTTGTGAGAGGGTTTTTGACAGAGTGTAAAGGTGCTCAATGAGCTGCTCACTTACTAAATTGACCTCTTCGTGAGAGATTTTTATAGAGTGCATATGTGCTCAGTGAGCTGGGCACTCACTAAACTGTCCTCTTCGTGAGAGGTTTTTACATATTGCATTTTACAAGTAATGAAGTAACAAAATAACTTTTTTCATATACATTTTTCTTGGAAACAACTATTACAAAAGTATAATATATTTCAGCTCAAGAATAGTATCTCTTAAGGTATTCTATATTCCATGGTCTCATGAGCTCCATGCTGTCTATAGTCTTCAAATAGTAGGTACTAGGTCAGCTAACCTTGGTAACCATATAAGGACCTTCTCACTTAGCACCGAGCTTTCCATGTTCAAAAATCTTGGTGGCTAAGATGACTTTTCAAAGTACTAAGTCACTTACATTTAGACTTTTGTACTTGACCCTTTTGTTGTAACTTTTGACCATGTTTCTTTTATAGGTCTCTTCTTTGATTCGAGCTTGCTCTCTTCTTTCTTCAAGGAGGTTTAAATTAGCTAGCAAGCCTTTGTCATTACGAGCTGGGTCATGATGGTTGATTTTGTGTGTCGGTACTCCTATCTCCACTAGGATAATTACTTCAGTTTCGTAGGTCAAGGATAAAGTAGTTTCACCGGTTGGATCTCATAGAACTGATGGGAACTCTTCAGACCAATTCCTTTTGGCATCATCAAGTATTTTCTTCAACGAGTTGGGTTATATTGGGGACCTCTACTTGGATGTTGGCTTGAGGATGGACAGGCAAGCTGTAATGGTTTTTAATTCCATGTCTTTCGCAAAAATTTCTAAAAAGGTCACAATCGAATTGTTTTCCATTATTGGTGATCAATACCTTTGGGAGACCAAAATGACAAATTATGGTCCTCCAGATAAAGCTCTGGATCTTCATGGTGGTGATTGTGGTCAGTGCCTCGGCCTCTGCCCATTTGGTGAAATAGTCGATGGCCACTACCAAGAATTTCGTCTGTCCTTTGCCCAAAAGAAATGGTATAACTATTCCCATGCCCCACGGAGAGAAAGTCCAGGGTTGCTAACTGGGGTCATCATCTTCACTAAAAGTTATTAGACGTTCGTGAATGGTTGGCACTTGTCACATTTTTTCACAAGCTCTTTAGCGTCTTGTAAGATGGTAGGCCAAAATTAGCCTTGTCTTTTAACTTTGAGGGCGAGTGAGCAAGCTGCTGGATGCCCCCGCACAATCCTTTATGAACCTCTAACAGAGCTGTTTGGGCTTGGTGAGGATGTAGGCAGAGCAAAAATGGGAAGATGTACCCACCTTTGTACAATGTCTCCTCGATGACCACGTATCTGTTGGAAACATATTTTATCCTTTTGGCCTTCTTCTTATCTTATGGAAGAGCTCCTCTCATGAGGTAGCTCAGTATTAAGTCAATCTAACAGCTGCATACATGTACTGGGGCGATGTTTAGTTCTACAAGTTCATCGATAACCTTTTTTTCTAGGTACTCTATGTGAAACCACTTGGTACCTCTGTGGATGAAGCAAGTTTGGCCAAGTGGTCTACTTTATTGTTCTGAGCTCGTGGGACCTTAATGAAGACCAAGTTTGAGTACCTCTGAGCCGTTCCCTTAGCCTTAGCCAAATAGGCAGTCATGTAATCTTTTTTAGCCATGTTATGGCCAAGTATTTAGTAAACCACTACTGCAGAGTCGTTGTAGACCACCATTTGCCTTGCCCCCAAATTACCAGTTACTCCCAGTCCTGAAATGATAACTTCGTATTCAGCCTCGTTATTTAAGACCTTGAAGAGAAATTTGAGAGCTATCTCTGAAGTGTTGACCTCGGGAGTGATCAATACTAAACAAGCACCAAATCCTTGTAAGTTGGAAGCTCCATCTGCGTGAAATATCCATACAAGAATTTATGGTTGCAAGTTTAATAAGGTAGGACACGAAGTACTTGGGTCTGCAAGTGGTAGCAGTTCTAGTGGCTTAGGGATTGGCCCTTCATTGTATGTGAACTCTGTTATGAAGTATGCCAAGGCCTAGCCTTTAACTGAAGTTCGGGGCTTTTAGTTCATCACAAACTATCTAAGCTCTACAACCCAAATGGCAAACCTCCCTGATTGCTCTAACTTGTCAAGAATTCTTCGTAAGGGTAGGTATGTGAGCACATCAATAGCATGGACTTGGAAGTAAGGCCCCAGTTTTCTAGACGTGATGAGGAGGGTATAGGCCAGTTTCTCCAATCTTGGGTAATTCAACTCGGTGGCATGCAAGGCTCTGCTTGTGTAGTAAACTGGTAGTTGTATCATTTCTTCATTTCTCATACGGGCTGAGCTAACTGTCGTTTGTGATACTTCTAGGTATAGACTCAGAATTTCCCATTTCTTTGGCAAACTGAGAAAATGAGGAGCTCCCAGGTATTGCTTGAGTTGCTGAAAGGCTAGCTCGCACTCCTTCGTCCACTTAAAGGCCTTCTTGAGGGCTTTCAAGAAGGGATGGCACTTGTTAGTAGCCTTGGAAATGAACATGTTCAAAACTACCACCATTTCTGCTAGGCTTTAGACCTCTTTTGGCTTGGTTGGAGATCTCATATCGACCAGGGCTTAAATCTTCTCCAGATTGGCTTTGATTCCCCTCTATAACTTTTCCTTTTTTACTCCAAAAGCGCACTTGGCCGGGTTGAGGGACATACCATTTTGCCTAAGTATAGGGAAAGCCTCATTGAGGTCCGTCACATGGATGGAGCCTTTGAGACTCTTGACTAGCATGTCATCAACGTACACTTCCATATTTATGCCAATTTGATCCTTAAACAAGGTGTTCATGACCTCTGGTAAGTAGCTTCAACGTTTCTAAGGCCAAAGGCAGCCTTGTAGCAGTAGGTGCCCTAATTCGTAATGAATGAGGTCTTTTCTTCATCTTCAGGGGCCATCTTAACCTAATTATAACCAGAATATGCATCCATAAAGCTTAGTATTTTATGGCCTGTGGTTGCATCCACCAGCTAATCAATCTTTAAAAGTATGAAGTTATCTTTTGGGCAAGCCTTGTTGAGATCTTTGAAGTCGACACACATTATCCACTTCCCACTGTGCTTCTTCACGAGCACCACGTTCGAAAGCCATTTTGAGTAGTGGACCTCCCTGATGAAACTTGCTCAAAGGAGCTTCTAAACCTCCTTTTTGGCGGCCAAATTCCTTTCAGCTGCAAAGTTTCTCTTCTTTTGCCTGACGGGCTTAAAAGTTATGTCAGCATTTAGCCTATGTACCATAACCTCTGTATTCAGCTCTTTTATATCATCATGGGACCAAGCAAAGATATTAGCATTAGTTCATAGGCATCGGGAGAGCTCCTCTTTGACTCCTGAGCTGAGCTAATTGCTAATCTTTAAAATTTTGTCGGGCTGTAGGGGGTCAAAGAGTAAGTCCTATTGGTCATGCACTGCCTTGCCTTTGAGCTCTTTCTTTTCATCTCGAGGATTCAGAGTATCTATTTCCCATTTTTCTTAGTCGTGAGGCCCTTCCGTGTTGGCCAACTTTTCTACAGCTACGACTTCGAGCTCTACAACTGCGACATTGGTGGTCATAACTTCTTTCAGGGCTCCAAACTGGAAATACCGTGCTTCCACCTGGTTTCTTTTGACCTCCCCGACTTCGTGAGGGATTGGGAACCTCATGGTCAGACTGTAGGTCGAAATGGCAGACTTAATCTCATTTAGAGTACCCTGGCCCAGGATGGCGTTGTAGTAAGGGGCTCTGTCTAGAATTAGGAACTTCGCGATGGTGGTGACTTACTTCGGAGCTGTTCCTAGGGTAACAACAAGCTTGATGGTTCCCAATGATTTGGTCTTTTCTCCAGAGAAATCAACCAGAGTGACTGTTGAATGGGTTAGGTGCTCGGTGGTGAGACCCATGGCCTTGAAGGCGCTATAGTACATGAGGTTAGAGGTAGCCCCAGTGTCTATAAGAATTCGATGGACGTTGTGATTGGACATCATTGTCGTTACCACTAAAGGATCATTATGTGAAAAACTCTACCCCATTCATGTCATCGTCTGTGAAGGTGGTTTATTTGACCTCGTACTTCACCATCTTCGTTTATCAAAAGCTAAAGCACTCTGCCTCTGAGCTCGAGGACTTGACTTGTTTAATGTAGGCCTTCTTAGACCTATTGTTGTTTTCAGAGTAGGACGAGCCCACTTCAATTATGAAAATTTCATTATCGTGCTATTTAACCTTTGCTTTTTGGGAAGCTTATTTCTTCTTGTCCACGTATTGATGAAGTTGTCTTCTCTAGATTAGTTTTTCGATTTTTTCTTTCAGGTTCTAGTAATCATCAATTTCGTGCCCTTGGTCCTTGTGGTACCGACAGTACTTGGTGGTGTCCTTCTTCTTTTCTGAAGTTTTCATTTTTCGGGGCTCTGAACCTGCCCTGGCTCCAACTGGGCATAGACCTCACCTAAGGGAGTTATTAGATGAGTGACCTGCTGGCGAGCTTTGCCCTCACTTGGTTCAAACGTGTTTGGTTCTTTCTTGCCCTCTTTTCTTGACCGAAGGGTGGACTGTGCCCCCTTTGCCGTTTGAAGGAGGGCAGGAGAGCTAAGAGACCTGACAAGTTTCATCCCTATAGAGTTTTTTCCACACGAATCTATTTGTTAACTTTATCTAGGAGTTCGGACATGGTCTTATGAGCCATCCTTGCCAGCTTCATTAGACAGTAGGGGGAGCTCACCCCCTCAATGAAGGCTGCCACTGTACCCCTTTGTTAAAGTTTGTGATCATAAGGCTCTCATGGTTGAAATGACACGCATACTCTTTCAAGTTCTCCGACGACCTCTGTTGACGGTGAAGAGATGGGTGGAGAACTTATACTATTTTCGGGTCCCAAATAAATGGGAGATGAACCTGGTACCAAGCTCTTGCGAGCTCTAAATTGATCCCGAGAGCAGGCTATTACACCATATTTAGGTTTCCCCCTTAAGAGTGGTGATAAAAAGCTCTGCACACTACATCATCCGGACATTTTGGAATCCCATCATGTTCCCTTACTGCTGCCAGTGGTTTACAGGGTCGGTGGTTCTGTCATATGACTCTAATGTTGAGAGTTTAAACTTTTCTGGGATTTGACAACTCTAGATGTGTTTGGCGAATGGAGATTTAGAGTCCCTTACCAGAGCTGCGGCTGAGTTCCTCCTCAGATGGCCCATCATTTTCATCACTTCGGCCATTTGAGCTCTCATTTCCGACATCAACCTCTTCTCGACCTCTTCTACAAAACCTTTGTGAGATATTCTGTCAAATACGAAGCCTTGAGGTTTGGCATCTACTTCTCGCTCAGGTGCTCGTGCTGGATGAAGGGGAGGTTGAGCTCCTCTATTTTGGCTCTGATGTCTTGAGGCTCCATCTGAATGCCTCTCACAAACCACGTGTACCTGTGGGTCCCTCGGCAGTGGAAGAGAAGTTCTGGGTGAGTCTCCTCGAAGGACAATTCCCTCCTAAAGTAGGACCGACTAAACTCGTACTCACCGGTTCTACTGCGGCTCTCCCTAGACTCTCTACCACGGTCTCCAAGCCTTTGCCTGACTGGGACTCATGGTGCAAGGACTGGGAGGGCAGCCCCAGACGTAAAAGCTGAGGCCGGCTTGTTTCTCGAGTTGACTGGGGGTGTTTTCATTTGGCTTATGAGCTTGTCAATCTGGACTTGGAAAGCGGCTTGTTGCTCCCGTAATGCTAATAGGGGGTCTGGCCGAGTATGTCTTAGGTAATTTTTGGAGTATATCTTCGGTAATAGCAGCTTAGTGCCAAACTGTTGGTGCTAAAAACGAAAAAGGTATTTTAGATCACACAGTCAAATGATCGGATCAAATGATTAATACAATAAATACAACAAACCAATAGAGTCAAAGATGTATAAAGGAAGTTGATCTCGTATGAAAATACAAATTAGTCCTCCTCTGTGGAATAGAGCTATGAGCTCGGTTTGCCTTATATTTATGATGAACGAACAAGTATTACAAATTCACAAAATTCTCTTTAACTATTATATTCTCACAATATTACAATACGAGTATGCTCGAGTAACCCTAATTCTTACTTCTCTATTCTAGGAGCTCTACTGAATGCTCTAAGCTTCTACTTCTCTCTTGTCTTCTTGCTATTGAATGTCGGATTCTCCATGTTCTTAGGTTTTTCTTTCTGTTGTTGTCCTTGGGTTGTTGAGAGAAGTAAATGATTCTTCTACATATATGACTAGGAGGAAAACGTGTGGCTAGAGCTCCCAGAGCAAGTCTGGAGCCATGCTTTTGTCATCATCAACTCTGACATTTCTTCTTCATGAATTCCAGTACATTAAATGCAGTTGATGTGCATTTAATGAAGGTGATGGGAGTTCTACGCGTTCTGCAGAGCGGGTGGCAGTCGCTCATACTTCTGTCAACCACTCTAGCAAAGTGGTTAGGTGAGAAGGAGCTTCAGAGCTCGCCGAAAGAGCTCTGGAGCATGAGTTCCAAAATTTGCTCTACGTAATTAACTCTCGAGTGGGCGTCCAACTTGTGAGGGGCTTTATGTTTCTTGTGGTGACCCAACGGGGCTTATCTGAGCTCTTCCCGTTGGGGCATGCCTGATTGCTGATGTGGACCGCCACATGTCAGCTCGTAGTTGACGGGACAAATTGGATTACTAATTTACACCATCAAGACTTACTAGCAAAGAATTGTGAGATGATAGATATTCATGAAACTGGAGTGGAGTACATTCTGAATATAAGGAAGATGAAGAATGAACCTTGCATGTGTTTCTTAGAGAAATTACTGAAAGTGAGTGTGTAAAAGAAGAAGAAAAAGAAGAGGGAAGCAAATATGATAGCAAGAGGAACATATAACTATTAGAGAAGATTATGAGTTAGTAAGTTTTTTGAAATAACCGAGATACAAACAGGGATGCTCACTTCCCTGACGCAAAGGGTAAAACGATTGGGGAAGGCCTTCCTTCATATGCGACAAACTTAGAAAGAAAACGACGATGACAACCACCACAAAGCATACTCCTCTACTACTACATTTTTTTTGTCCTTTAATTTACTAATTACATCAATTAAAATTATTTAATTTGTAAAATATCCAATTTTACATTTTGTTATAAAAATGAAATTAACCTAATATATAAGATATTAAATAATAGTTTAAATTTCAATATTTATAACTACCATACAAGTTTATGTGAAAAAAATTACAAGACAATTTTTTTTTTAAATTAAAAAATTTACAATAGAACAATTATAAATGTGATATTTTATGCAATAAAAAAAAAGCTCATAATAGATTTATTTTTACTTTTGTTGGCCTGGTTTTAGTTATACACTCTAGTAAAGATTTTGGTTGTGATTCTGAAGTATTTGACTCTGTAATTGCTTAAGATGTCATTAGAGCACAGTGTGTTTTTCTGTTTTTCTCTTTTCACTTAATTTTTATGATAAAAAGGTTTATCATTCATGGCTTGAAATGAAAATTTGCATGTCTTTGATGTTAGTATCCTTTTGTTCTTCATGTTAGAATATACTATTTAATTAGTTTCCTTATACTAATAGGTTTCTTATTCCTTATTCTATTAGGTTTCTTATTATTGTGTATACCCCTATAAATAGGGCTAGGCTTTTGACAACAAATCTCATTATTTTACTCTCAAGATGGCCTCAGAGGATGGTTTAAATCCTAACCATCATTCCATTGACAAAACCCAGCCACAATAAACAGCATCATAATACCCTGCCTATTATCTCTTTGTTTCCTGATAGCAACCAACACAAACCCTTAAAGCAGCCAACAAAATTCACTGCGTATTACCTCTTTGTCACCCAAATCTGGACCTTCAGTACACCAATGCAATCGAAATTCTAAGACGAAACAAATGCAGAAAGAATCAGCATCAACATATCATACACGCGCTTTCACGTGTGGCACGTCTATTTACATGTTCGTCACGATAGCCCACGCGCAGCATTCAGCTCACTCAAACCATGCCCCCGCACGCGCCAGCATATTTCCATTACACGCTCTGCTCCTCATGGGCATCCCACTCGCCTTATTTAAAAGCTTCTCAGCCAGTTTTAATTAAACCGGTTCAGTACGCACTTTCTTTGACCGGTTTGGTGCCCTTTAAACCGGTTCTTAAGCCCTTTATATCAGTTCCTATGGTTTTATACCCCCCCTAAGTTCAAAATTGATCATGGTTTTTCCAAAATCGGCTTCTATTTTGTAGTTTCAATTATAAGACTATGGCTACTAATTCGCCAACGATTAATCCAATCATCGTTCAGACTGACAGCTCTTCATTCAACATCGGGGTGACGTTGGATGAGACTAATTATGATCTATGGTCTCAACTCATGGAGATGCATTTAGCAAAAAAACAAAAACTCTCATTTATTCGTGGTACGGCTCAAATTCCAAAAGAAAGAACTCCGAAATACGAAGCGTGGTATCCAGACACTCAGAGAGTGAAAACGATGGCCCCTGATGTCCATGAAACCATAGATTATGAAGCGATATATTCAGGTTTCTATCGTACGAGAAATCTGGGAGTCTCTATCTAAGGCCTTTTATGATGGCACTGACGAGCTAAGAGCTTTCACCTTAAATCAAAGGGCATTCTCAGCTAAACATAGTAGCAAATCCCTTTTTTAGTATTATGGGGAGCTGAAAGAGATATTTAGCGAATTATATCATCGTGATAAGGTGGTCATGGAAAGTCCGAATGATATATAATCTTACAAAAAATTAATTTAGCATTTGTGAGTTCACATATTCCTTGCCGGGTTAGACAACGAACTTGAACGTATTCGTGGTGAAATTTTACAGAAAGATCATATTCTAGAATTAGAAGAAACATATGCACTAGTTCGTCGAGAAAACGTCAGGCGGAAAACTATGAACAATGACGTTGCTAATACCGATGCTACGGCCATAGTAGCCCGCAACCGTGTTTCACAGAATAACCAAGATCAGCTTCGAAAGAACTCGAATTGGCAGAATCAAGTAAACCAAACTCGTGACTCATAATCAAAGGATCGAGGAAGAAAATCTCAATATCCTCCTTGTTTGGTATGTGGACAAACCGGACACTCTAAAAAGGGGTGCTATCAAGTAATTGGCTATCCAGACTGGTGGGATCATTCTCGGGATCGTCGTTCAAATCATAAGAATGAAGGTGATGGGAAGAAGGCCTCATGATTGTTTACCATCGCTGAGATACCTGGTAAGGCTTTAAATTCTGCATCTGTTTCGAATAATACATGGATAATTGATTCTAATACTACTGATCATGTGACATTTAATTATAGACATGTTACTAAATTTACCCCCTTATCCAATAATTTCATTTCCACAGCTAATGGTGATTTAGTCTCCGTTATCCGTGAAGGAACAGTTCCTTTATCCGATTTCATGAATTTAAACTATGTGCTTATAGTTCCTTCGCTCAATTATAATTTACTATTTGTTACTCAAATTACTAATGCTCTAAATTGTATTATTGTTTTCTGGCATACTTATTGTGTTTTCAAGGATATTCAGACAAGATAGACAATTGGTTATGGGATTAGGCGGGGCAAGTTGTACTACTTGGATTTGGAAGTGAAGAGCACAAACCAGTTACAACAAGCTCTACAAACTAGTACTACCCAAGGAAAAAAAATTAAAAATGAAATTTGGTTGTGGCATCGTCGTTTGGGTCATGCGTCGTTTAGCTACTTAAAGAAATTATTTCCTAAACTTTTTAAGGATGTCGATATTTCTGTTTTTCAGTGTGATATATGTGAACTGGCAAAGAGCCATTGTACTTCTTTTTCATCATCATTCAATAAATGCTCAGTTCCTTTTGTGTTAATTCACTTTGATGTCTGGGGCCCATCTCCTAATAATTCTTTGAGTGGTTTTTGTTGGTTTGTTACTTTTATTGATATTGCACTAGAATGTCGTGGATATGTCCTATGAAGTCTAAGAGTGAAGTTAGTTCTTTATTTCAGTGATTTCATAAACAAATTATTACCCAATATAATGCTACTATCTAGGTACTTCGAAGTGATAATGGAGGTGAATATATGGGTACCACTTTACAGGAGTATTTTAAACATCATGGAATTGTCCATTAAATTACCTGCCCGTATACACCTCAACAAAATGGGGTTGCGGAAAGGAAGAATCGCCATTTGCTAGAAGTAGTACGGGCATTATTACTTGGGGCTAATGCTCCGGTCTCTTACTGGGGTGAAGCTCTATTTTCTGCCGCATATTTGATCAACCATGTTCCGTCAGCAATTATTGACTTTTAAACACCATTCGATGTTCTTCATAAAGTAGTCTCAGCTTTTAAAGCATCAAATTTGCCTCCATGAATTTTTTGTTGTATTGCATTTGTTCACTTAGTCCGAATCCCGTGCACTCAAGTGTGTATTTGTGGGCTACGCATCTAATCAAAAAGGGTATCACTATTATCATCCTCCGTCACGAAAAATGTACGTGACCAAGGATGTCGTATTTCATGAAGGAGAAATGTACTTTCAGCAGACTGAACTTTACGGGGAGCATTATAATGAAGTTCAAACTCTTGATTGTAGTAATAGGGACGAGCTAATTCAGGTCGAGGCCTCATCGCTTAATCTAAGCTCACAGAGGTCACTGCCGACTTGGACTGATGACTCATTACCTGGATCGCCACGGTCAAGTTCGCCGAGTTCGAGCTTACCACTGCCTCCATCTGACACAAATAACTAATCGTCTCTTTCTGACATGTCTACGTTTGAATATCGGGTAGCTTCTCTTGAACCTCCTAGAAAACAACTCCCTCCCCGAAATAATAGAGGTATTCATAAACCATTATATGAACCTGATCTCATCAGTAAAGCTAAATACCCCATGAGTAACCATGTGTCTTATGATAGGCTGTCTGAATCGAATAAGTCATTTGTAAATCAGTTATCCTCTGTATCTATTCCTAACAGTGTGTAGGAAGCCTTGAATTATCCAACATGGAAAGCAACTATGGACGAGGATATAAGATCCTTGAAAAAGAATGACACGTGGGATGTAGTTGAGTTACCACCATAAAAAAGGCGTGTTTGTTGCAAATGGGATGTACTACATCTCTTGAGGTTCCAAACTAACATAGTTAATAATTAATGGTGTGGCACTAACTCATTTAACAACTTGGCTTGTTATGTCATATTTTTTAAAAAAAGCTTGACATATCATAATTTTTTTTGGTCCCGGAAGTTTTACACTAAATATATCAATAGGTAATGGGTCTCTTACTGGCCATCAACACTAGAATTATTCAAGTTTTTTTTTTATTTTTTTCTTTTTAATTTGTAATGCTCAATGGTGATTCTTTATTTGTGGGGATTTAACCGTATCAAGGATTTGACATAAGTAATTTTGTAGGGTAAAGTAATATCACCCTTAGTAATTTAATATAATATTTTAAGCTCCTAAATAAAAGAAATAAAAAAATTGATATAATTTTTTATTTTTTTTAGGAGCTCGACATATCATATTAAATTATTAACGATGATATTATTTAACCCTGTAAAGTTACTTGTATCAAGCTCTTACTATGTTTATGTTGCAATAAAATAAAATCGAAACTTAAATAATTCCGGTGTTAATAGCCTACAAGAGACCCTTTATCTATTGATATATTCAGTGTAAAACTTCTGACACTAAAAAAATTATGATATGTCAAGCTCCTAATTTTTTTTTAAATCTGACGTGGTAAGCTAAGTTGGTAGATGAGTTGGCGCAATGTCATTAATTATTAACGTTATTAATTTGAAAACTTAACGGATGGATTAAATGAAACCAAACATAAAGTTTGTTGTCCAATTTTTTTTTTAAAATTGTACAATATCAAAATTGCAAAATTAATGTAAATACATTGTACTCTTTTTATAGTTAACTCTTGATTTTTTAAGGGGGTGTTTATTTTCTTATATGTAGGCCTGACAATTTACAATACGACACAAATTTACCGGGTTTGAGTAAACCCTTAATAGGTGCCAGTTATAATCAGGTTGACCCATTAAACCCATTTATTAAATTAGTGATATCGTGTAAATTCACGATACCCTAATAAAACCCGTTTAACCAGGTAAGAATTCGAGTCAATTTCGGGCTGTAAACCCGTGTAACCCATATATGATAAACAAAATTTACTTAAGGCTTTTAAAAACTTCTAAATTTTGTATTAAATATTTTTCCTTCCATCATAACCTTTCCTTTTTTCCACACAGATTTTATGCCCCCCAAATTTCTCACTTTCTAAATTATTAAGTTGCAACACAATTACAATATACGATGGTTTTAGTTGTTGCATATATATAAATTATTAAGTGTGTATCTTTTAATAGTTAATTGAATTCTTAGCGGGTCACTAAATGTTATTCGTATACGACCCGAATAGAATCGTTTATCTTAAATGAGTTAAAACAAATCAGGTCTTGTCATTCGCTAATTAAACGGGTCGTTTATGAATTTAAAATTTTCACCCGTTTATTAAACAGGTCGTGTATGGGTCATGACACTTTTCACCTGACATTAAACTTTTTTACTTAAAAAGTCTTAATTTTATTTTGATAATAAACATAAATTAATCATGTGTAATTTAACATATTTCTTGAAATAAGTTTGTAGTTTATTATCTTAGAAATTCAAGAAAAGCATGGATTTTATAAATGAAGCATGCCACATTACAAGGATCATTGAAACTCTATCCGATCAAGTCAACAAAGTATTGGACAAGACAAAGAATATTGATCACTTAATTGTTCTTCAAATTCATACATTTCAAGAGCATCACATATGTTAACAATGCAATTCATAAAAAACAAAGATCAAAGAAATATATGAAAAGCTTAAAGGCAAACAATTCAAGTGAAGATCAAATTGAAGAAAGAAATCAAAGCATTCGAAGACTCGTTAATTCAAAAATTGAGTGAGTGCTTAAGATTTATGTAAAGTTTCTTTATTGATTAATACCTATAGCTCAAACTTGTTCATGCATCATTCATATATTGAATTAAAAAAAAAGTTTGAAATGGAGTTTTTTGAAAAAAAAATTCTTCATAAACCGATTTTTTAATAAATTCATAATTAAATCATATGAATGGTTTTTGAACCAAAAATAAAATTAGGTATCTTAGAAACATGTTGGAATATTCTCCAAGCATTAACATAAATTTTGGATCAAAATTGAATAAGTAAAAAAATTGGATATTTGGCTTGATGGACAGAACTCATCAGTCGACTCAATGAGCTTTACTCAGTCGACTAAGGGCCATCAGTCAACTAATGACTTTGTTTAGTCCATTAGACTTTTGATTTTTGCCTTGTTTTAAGGTAACTACTTTACATAACCTCTAAAATGGCTATATACTCTTTGGGACTATATATTAAAGGTCTAAGGTACATTTAAACTAACTTGAATCATCGTTTTTACTTATTATTCATCTATTCACAGTAATCTAAGATTCAAGGCCTTGCATTGATCATATCATTCATTTTTTAGCTAAAATTATTGATCAATCTTGATAACTCTAGTGTGAGTTTCATTTGTATCTTATAAACACTTAAGAATTATTGTTCATTGGTATGTATCACCAAACAACTTCTATTATTCATTTGTGAGAGGATTTCTCATAATTTAGTAAGAAAATTTTCTTGTGTTGAATGTGGTGAGAAAAATCACATTTGCTTAAGTGTTATGAGAAGAATAACAATCATTGAGTGTAGTGACAAAAATTACATTTGTATTGAGGTTTGATTTTCACCTGTAAGAAAATCATTTAGTGGAACTTCTCGGGAAACTACTCGGGTGCGAATGTATGGTCTAAATAACCAAACCACGTGAACAAAACGTCTTTGTATTTTACGGTTCTATCTTTCTAAACTCAAGCTCCTTACTTATCATTATTGCATTGCATTGCATTGAGTTTATATTGCTCGACATATTTCCTTGATATATAGTTAAATATTCACTGCTTAAATATTTTTTGAAATATTTTTAAATTTCGCACTTATTTCCTAAACCCTATTCATCCACTCTAAAGTTAATTTTTGACCAGCAAAATTGATCAGTACATGACTCATTGCTGGACCTACTTGTATGAATGCTGAATCTAAAGACTAAGGGTGCATTTGTTTTATTGATTGAATTTGAACGTAATTTGAAAATTGGTTCTAAAATCTGAAAATTGAATATGAAATTTTTTGTTAATTATTTTTTCTTGAATATGTGTTATTTGTTTAAACATATCACATTTGAATTGTGAATAAATGTTAAAAGAGTAAGGGTAAAAGAAATATTTTACTTATGTAAAAGTTAAGACTTTAGACTTAAAGGCATGTAGAGATGACAGAATCCCTAACCCAATGAGTTTTTAACATGCCCCGATCTGAATGGGGGCGGATTTGGGTTTGCTAAATTAAAACTAACACCAAGTCAGGTTCGGGTTCAAGTCAGAGTACTTCTAAAGTGGGTCGGATTTGGGTTTAAGTAAAAAATAACATTTGAGCCACCCCGACCTGCCCCTAATATAATATTTTGTTTACCTTTACTACCCTTATAATATTTTGTAATTTCATCAAGTCGGGCGGATCAATGCGGGTCATGATGGATTCGGGTCCATGTACACTAACAAACGAATCGATTTGGGGTTTTCCATTATAAAATTCACCCCGAGTTGGGTCAGTTCAAGTTTGCGTATGTAACAACCGGTGTTTATATTAATGTAATTAAGAGCTACTTTGCTTGCTTTGTGTGAGAAAGTATTGTAAATGATGGAAATGTATGCAATTTTTTTCATTATTCCCGCATAGAAATCAATATCGTCCACCAAACTTGCGAAATTCACCAAAAATTCATTTTTCATCATTTTTAAGTGAATTCAAAGCCATATGTTAGATATTGAGCCATATTTTAAGATAAATTTTGGATACATGATAAACGCTTGTTTTGAAAAAACAGGCGCCTATTGGAAGGCAGTACTGAATCAAATTTCTTTCGTAATTAGACAACAAATGCCTGTTGTGGACCAAAGAGGCGCATGTAGCTATGTCAGTTTAAAGATTTAAAAGGGATTCTAGATTATTCCTTGGCCATAGTTTCACCCTTCTTTCACTAAAACTTATAACTTATTTTCCCCTACAAACTTCTCTCTAGATTTAAGCTAATTTTGAGATTTTGGATTCTGATTCAACTTTGAGAAAAGTTGTTCTACGCGATGCGGGGATCGAGGTGACTTAGGAATTTTAAGATTTTATTAGATGGGGTTCCAAATATCATTTTTTTTCTTCCGTTCGGCTTATAACTTCGAGGTAAGGTTTATATGGTTTCAAAACTTGAAATATGATTTTGTTTTATGGATATCATCGTGTTTCAATCTTATTTGCTTATTAAAACTATTACGTGATCTATAAAATGATGTTTTATGATTTATAAAGATTTAAATGTGAGATTTGAGGCAAGAGATGCCATCTACACTTAATATTCTTATATTATCAAACCCTATGAAGTATTCTATGGATACATGACTAATATAAGATAATAGAAATGGTTGTTATTGGTTTATATACATCATGGGATATGGGTTTGGATTTGTTGAAGTGTATGTGGCATAAATTGCTTTAAATGCTTATTGAATGGCATAAATGCATGTTTGCATTATTATCGTGTCAACTGAAGACTCGGAGATCTCATGGCAAGCCTTAAATGAACTTATGGCTTACGATTTGATTAAATATTTCATGAAAAGCCTATATTATCTATTGTTGACTTGGAGAGCTTGTGTCTCTCGAAAACGGATTCTCGACATGAATATATAATGCTTGCTAGGACGAAAAATAGGTAGGGCTCAGTGCCCTTGGGTTGAAAATTCCTAAATCTCCGGGAGAGTAATGTTTGGTCACCTATAAGCCACCGGTGGAGAATCCGAGAACTTAGGCAATAGGCAAGGCACTATGGATTCAATTTTTATCTATGCTTGTACAGATTGGGGACGGGTAGTCCTATTTTTATTATTGCATCGGTAATACATTCTTGAAGGTGACAAGTGACATTCTCTTATACTAGGTTTGGACTCTTTATATTGCGGTATTGGTTGACACATGAGGTAACTTACATTAGCACATGCATTACTTTTAATGACGATTGTTAATAATTGTATTACTAAACAAACATGATTGGATATCACATTGTCAATCATGTTTTCGAAAACACATGCCTTGTGATTTCCCCCTACTGAGCAAATAGCTCACCCCGTTTTTCTAAATAACCCAGGTACCCAGGAGTCCAACGAGGATAAAGATGCGACGGTATCGAGGACGAAGTAGAAGCTCTAATACATTAATTATTTTTGTGATGTATATGTTTTCATGCGAAGCCATGGCTAGCCCAAAGTATTGTATATTATCTTAAACTTACTTAGTTTGGTTTTGTATAACTGTTATATGCATGTGTAAGAATTATACTATTGTTTTGTACTTCTTGCTTGATTGACACATGACATGCATGGGTTGGTAACGCTCCAGGTCTTAATTATTGGTGCTATCATATTAATCAAGGTGGGGGTGTTACAGTGTAACTCTAAAGCAGTTTGGGTTTGGCCAAACCTGCTCCGTTGCTTTACCTAGAGGCAAGTCTGCCTTTTATTTTTTAAGAGGCAAAATAAGTGTTCAAATTTGAATTTTTAACCAGCAAACAAAATTAAAACCTCCCAAGTGTAAAAGTATAAACCATTCAGATTTGGATCAATCAAACAACCCCAACGGCTGGTTTTGAAAACTGAATTTAAAAACTTGTTGGTATTTTTTTTAAGTATCACATATGAAAAAGGTGCTGTTTGTTTGTAAATATTATATCAGAATGCTAAATGAATGTTATTTAAACAATTTTGCCATTATTTTCTTATTTTATTAAAATGCCTATATTTTAGGACAATGGTAAAATAAACGTTTTACCCCTTTAAAATTATGTGTTTAAATTGAAGATGTAAGGATGCATCTGAATTTTTAAGAGGCAAACTAAGTGATCAAATTTGAATTTTTAAACACACTAAACATATTTTAAACCTTTAAGTATGAATAAAATAAACCATTCAAACTTCAGAGGTGCAAAACAAAGAGCCACTAAGTCTATCCAATCCGGAGATTGAAAATAAAGTAAATTAAGTAAGAAACTAAAAATTCTTCGGTAAAATCTAGATCATAATCAATCATTTTTTAGAAAATTACACTAGAAACCACTAAATTATTAAGTGTTTGTTTGGTTGAGATTTTTTAAAACATGTTTTTTAGGTAAGTTTTTGGGAAGTGTGAAAGTAGGTTGAAAAGTGAATTTAATTTTTGTTGCAGGTCTTTTTCAACCAATTCAAAAAAGCTCATGAAAAAAATTCAAAAAATAGTCATAATGAATCTTATTTTATAGATCCTGATGAGTAGGTTTGAAATATATATATATTTTTTTATCTAATTATGATTTTTGAATTTAAAGTTATGGTGTTTTAAAAATTTGATGAGAGAGAAAGTAAAATAAAATAAATTTTGAGAAGTATGAAATAAAGTTGACTTTTTGGTAGAAATTTTAAAAATTTGATTTTAAAACACCAACCAAACATCACCTTAATTGTTTTAATTTATTGATTAAACTATTAAGTATTAATTGTTTCAATTCACCAACTAAATTACTGAGTTGTTTCAATTTACCAAGTAAACTGCTGAGTTGTTTCAATTTAACCACTAAATTATTGATTGTTTCAATTACATACTAATATATTTATTTGTTTCAATTTACCTATTAATTTTGTCAGAATCCTTTTAAAATGTTGAAAAGTTGGACACATGCAGTTCACATGAAAGGGGAAATTGGTGTTCTAGCAAATAAATGAATGTTGTTTGAACAATTTCAAGTGTTTTTTGGTGCCAAACTAGTCAAAGAGACCGGAGGGAAATGTTTAGGATTCTGGAAGACCAATTTGCACTCCCACGTGAGCCGCACATGCCTGGCTATGTCAACATTTTAAATGGATTGTGACATGATAGATAAATTGAAACAAATAAATATATAAGTGGTTAAATTGAAATAATTAATAATTTAGTGGATAAATTGAAACAACTCAATAACGGGCTTTGGATTTTTAAATGTTAAAACAAGTAATTATATCTGAATTTTTAAATCCACAAAACATATTTTAGACCTTTAAATTTAAATGAAATTACCCATTCAAATTTTAGATGTACAAACAAACAACTCTTAAATTTATACAATTAAGAGATTGAAAATAACATAAATTAACTAAGAAGTTCTAAATTCTTACCATGAAATCTAGATCAAAATCAGTTTTAACTCATTCAAATTTTAGAGGTGCAAACAAACAATCTGTAATCCTATCCAATAAAAAAAATAACATAAATCAAATAAGAAATTCTAAATTCTTTTGATAAAATAAAAATAAAAATTAATTCCTTTTTAACATAAAATAAAATTTCCACAATTTGTTGATAAAAGAGACGAATATTAGTTAAAAGTGAATTTTAAAGCAAAAAATGAAATGAAATGGTAATTATTTTTTGAGTTGATTTGGCTGTTCTGACCACCCAAACCCTCACCCTTTTTCTCCCCCTTTACCCCCTCTCTCTCCTTTTCTCTGCTCACAAGTGTTCAACCAAAGCTTTGTAAACCTAAGAATCTCTCTCAAGCGATCGAATCTCCTCCATTCACTAATCGCTCTCTACAAACTCTCTCTTTTGGTAGATTCTTCCATTACTCTCTCTCTACTCCTTTTTTACCGTCGAGTCGGTGCCTCTCTCGATCTCTTCTCCGAACTTGGCTACTTAGCGACCGTTCGATGGCTGGACGCAAACTTGATCTCCACGACGATCTCCTATCCTCCAAACCCTCCGATCAGTCTTGGACCTTTCCCAAAGGTGCTCAACAAATCTTCTCTCAGTTTTTTTTTATTGTTTCTCTCAGTTTTTTCGATTTATGAATTTAATTTGATGGATTCAAATATTTAGTTGTTAATGATAGGTTAGGGTTCTGAATGCGTTTTAAGTTTGTTTTTCTACTTAAGTTGTAATCAAAATCTGAAATTTAGGGTTTCAGATCAGATGCGTTCCGACTACTGTTTGACCTAGTTTGAGTATTTATTCACATTGATTTGCTTTACTTATTGATGCACCGGTTCAATTTAAGTGCCTTTAGATTGCTGGCAAAGGGCTGAATATGCGGAAAGGAGAAGAAATATTAGCAAGTATCTGGAGTAGAACCTTTTTTTTTCACGTGTTTTTAGACAAACAATCACGCTCTTTATCATTTAGAAGTTTATTACAGTTTTTAAGATATCAATTCGTGATTTCACCAGCTGTTTATACACTTATTTTATACCTGAAGATTGAACAGCCGTAGTTTGTTTACTGACTACTATGTAAGGCATATTTCTCAGATCTACACTCCTGCAAGATCTGACTGCCTCTAATCATTGTCAATCTCGGTAACTTCTTAAATAACTTAATGAAATATTGAAAGACATCATTGTCTGACCTTAAGATGTACTCTTATGAGTGCTCAATTCAGCAGTTCTCTAATATAGGATGGAGATTCTGGCAATCGTGGATGCCAAATTCCGAGTTTCTAACTGAGGGTTATTTTGATATGTACTTGAAATCACGCAAGAAGTTCCCAACCATAATCTCAATTATTCTTGAAGTCCACGTATTGTAAGGTGGTGTTAATCTACGTTTTCATTATATATGCAAGTGTTCTACACATATACTGGCAAATCGACGTATCAACATTTAAAACCACATATCAACATTTAAAACATTGATTTATGATGAAATCCTGTCAATTTTCATGTAAAAGCCCATGGATAGAAGATGTGTTATTGTTACGCCTTATCTCCTTCTTGAACATCCTCCTGTTCAATTTCCTTATCGTCATATTTTTCGGTTTCATATTCAGGTTCAAAATACTCCAAGACTAACCTTTCTCCTTTTTCATATTCCTCAATTGACTCTTTCACCTCATCATCCTCTGCCATGCAAAATAAGAAGATAGAAATGTCCATCCAGTCTACATAGATGAATTCTTGACCAACCAAAGCAAAAGAGTTCCAACACAATGGAATAAAAAAGAGAGAAGTTCTATATAGAGTACTAATCTTTTTCTACCAACTTAAAAATAAGGTTTGTTGAAAACATTCTAAGTTATACCGAGATGTTTTACCTTTTATCTGTACTTGAAATATTCTTATTCTATGGTTATATAAAATGATCCACGAAGTCAATATGGAAATATCTTTTAAGATTTGTGTGTTTGTGTTAGGGGTAATTGGTGTTTGTGTGAGACATAGCTGTTTGTAGATTTCTATGTCAGCATTGACCATTTAACTGCACTTATCTTGAGTTTAGTATGTAACTATGTATATAACTTTGAAAAAAATTAAGAGAATTTTGGACATTGGAATTGTTCAAGGTTCGTTTGATCAAATTGGTTGCTGTTTCTTGTATCCGCAAATGACCGGTCATGTATATATATATAACTTTATCTTCTATATTTGTACATTTCAATGATGATTTTTATATTCTCACAGTAAAATTCACAAGTGTTGGCTTCCTTGACCCACTTTTATTAGGATCTAGAGTCCTTTCAATGTTAAATCATTTCTAACAATTTCGATATATTATTTAATAAAACTGGAACTACATTTAATTTTGCTATTTGGATTGATGTCACAAAAGTGGATACTTCTGGAGGAAATGAGGAAGAAAAGGCGCTGACGTTTGATGAGTCAAAAGGTAACTTTTATTTGGTCTTTATTTGTTCTTAGATAATGAAACATTATACTTTTGGGTATACTTGTATCATTAAGCTTCTGTATTTCCTTTGCACTCATGAAACTATTACTGTTGGTTGGTGATTGTTATAGATCTAGCAGCATCAGAAAGCAGCATTCCGTTGTCTCCCCAATGGCTCTATGCTAAACCAACTGAGACCAAGATGGTGAGTGTTGTGTCTTGGGAAAAATATATATTTTCTACATTTATATTTTTCACAAAGCTAGTTGCTTTGTATAAATCTGTTACATCTTTATAGGAAATAATGTTTGTGGATCCCTTGTAACTCAGTAACAACTTGTTCGTTTGTACAGCAACTTGTGTTGATACTACTTTAATATTATGGTGTGTCTGCTTATCTATTCTGTACAGCCTCTGTACTTTTTGTAATTTTTTGTTGTTCCTGGATTCCAGTAGCTGATGACATGCGTTTCTTCTGGATGCCAATTAATGTTGTTCTTGTTGATTTTATCTTTATATGCTCAATCTATTGATATTTCATAATTAAATAACAATAATGGCTTGTGTTCGGGTACTTGAAAAGTTTTAAGTTAGTTGCCGAGTTCTATACATTTTGTGGTCCATTATCATCCTAAGATGATTTTGCATGCAGCTGTGAGTTGGTACTGTTGTTATTAATGTAATTATCACTCCTGCTATTACATTGTGATGACATGCATTGTGAGTCGCTTTCATGATTATTGCCCTGTCTATGGTAAAAGAGATATTCTGCCTTCAATCGTGGTTTTGAAACTCAATTCTCAACTCTCCTCTATTCATGTGGATTTCATTTGCACTACCTATTAGTTTGAAAGGGCTCTGTTTTATTTGCCATTCCCTGTCCAAATAAAGATCCCAGTTTTACTTTTATACCTTTTCCATGATACACTGATTTCAACATAATCAATGGCTAACAAGAAAACTTTGTCACTATAGTAAGACGCAGTGCAGTGATTTGCTCTAAAAGGGTAACTGGACTCTTGATTTGGGACAATCCAAAAGGCCAAAAACAAATAGTGGACTCTTAGTTTGGGAGGGGCGTGGGAGAGTACATGTTTTTGTGCGGACTTCTGTGTACTTTCTTATTTTGGCTCTCCACCCTCTTCAAGATATTTAATTATTATGAGAGAAGTTTCGTGGATAAATTATTTTACGAGTATGAAATGATTGCATGTAATAAGGTTCGAGTTTTCATGGATAAATTATTTTTCAAGTATGAAATAATTGCATGTAAGAAGGTGGGTGTTTACATTTTCTTTTTGTTGTTCAATCTTCTGAATTTTTATTAAAGGTTCAGAGGAACCTCCCACGTGTAAATATTTTCAGGTGTTAGAACATCTTGGGGTTAACTTGATTTCCATCTTTCAATGTTTCTTCCCCTCCCTATATAATCCATATTCTGATAATCTGATGTTCAAATTATTTACCAAAACAGTTGGTATTTTTATTATTGATGATTCTAATGTCAAATTTTTTAAATTTGGTGACAGGAACTGCGTGCCCCGAGTTCTCTGTCTCTTGGAAGCTCCACAGATTCCAGTCAAAAGGAGGTTTGGCGTTCTGATGGAGCTGACGACAAAAAAGATTGGAGAAAAGTTACAGCTGAGACTGACAGTGGCCGTCGCTGGCGTGAAGAAGAAAGGGAAACTGGCTTACTCGGTAGAAGGGATCGCCGGAAAACGGATCGTCGTGTTGACAATGTTCTCGGCAGAGAAATCACCGACAATAAGACTCTGCCTGCCTCAGACAGGTGGCATGATGTTAGTAATCGCAGTTCTGGGCATGAATCTCGGCGTGATAGCAAATGGTCATCGAGGTGGGGTCCCGAAGACAAAGAAAAGGAAGCCCGTGCTGAGAATAAGAGAACAGATGCAGAAAAGGAAGATGCTCACAATGAAAACCAATCATTTGTTGTTGGCAGCAGCCGTGCAGTTTCTGAACGGGACTCGGATTCTCGTGATAAGTGGAGGCCACGCCATAGAATGGAGTTGAGTTCCAGTGGTCCGGGATCCTATCGTGCTGCACCTGGGTTTGGACTTGAGAGGGGACGGGTTGAGGGTTCAACTATGGGGTTTACTGTAGGACGTGGAAGATCTAGCCTCAGGCCTTCATCTGCAGGTCCCATTGGTGCTTCTCATAACGGTGTTCCCGGGAAACCATTGCTTTCAGCTGAAACCTTCTGTTACCCAAGGGGGAAGCTTCTTGATATATACCGCAGGCAAAAGATTGATACATCTTTTGCCGACAAGCCTGACAAGCTTGATGATATACCTCCTATAACACAAGTTACTGCTATTGAACCTTTAGCTTTCATTGCTCCTAGTGGAGAAGAGGAGGTAAGTCATAAATTCACTGTGAATTTATTTATTTAGTTGGCTGTGTTTGTGTTTTAACAGAAATGTTCCTTTCCATTGACCTGAGACTTGAATACAGGTTGTACTTGGTGATATATTGAATGGAGTAATCACCAGCAGTGAGATATTGTACAATTCATTCCGAAAGGGCAGATCATCTGATAGTATTACAGGTAATAAAATTCTACCACTTCATTTTGTTGGCAATGCCTGTACCTACTTTCATTTTATTTTGTGGGTTTCTCTTTTCTCTGAATCATATGAGGATGCTTCATCCAGATGCAGGGGACATGGAACCCATTAACGGGAAGCAGGGTATCCTTCCCTCAATTAACACTGAGGAGCTGGCCAATACCTTTCAAAGTGCTTTGAACGGTGATGCTTATCAAGGTGATGCTGATAGCATCTTGTATAATGACGTTTCTAGAATGAATTTGGGAGATGGTGAGTGAATATCTCGTTGAACCTTATCTAAGTAATTTTTTTGTTGATAACTGCTAAGGAATCTACGTGTACTTTGTTTCAGAGAGAGATTTTAATCGTGATGGGCAGCTAAAACATCCTGATTCTAGTACAAGAATGGGCAATGGTGAACAAGAGATTAGCAGTGCTCATTATAATGTTCCTCATCCAAAAATTGCAGATTCTGCTCTTACCAATTACCCTCTGTTTGATGATATTGGGTCTGCCGGTCCTGTTGATATCAGTACCAAGCTTCCTGATGATTCAAACTCTCTATTTGTTTTGCCTTCTTCTGAGCAGTATTGGACTGGCAATCTGCAGCACTTGGATAGCAGTATGAATGAAAATCAGTTAGAAAGTGTTGTCTCACCTGAGGAGTTGAGTCTGTACTACCTTGATCCTCAAGGGGAGATCCAGGGGCCATTTCTTGGGGTTGACATCATATCATGGTTTGAACAAGGCTTTTTTGGGACTGACCTGCAAGTCCGCTTGGCAGATGCTACCGAAGGAACACCCTTTCAAGATTTGGGTGACGTTATGCCATACTTGAAAGTCAGGCATGAGTATTCCAGTAGCACTGATCTGAATTCTAAGGTGGAACATTCCGGAGCTTTTGAAGGGAAGTCGGACGCTGTTTCTGAAATCATTCATTCAGCTGCATTAGATGAGTCCAGCTGGCATTTGTCTGAATTTGATGGTCTCTCAGCAAAGCATGCTCAGTCAAGGATAGCAGAGCATGAAGATTCATTGCTACTCCCATATTCTGAGGGCCAAAGCTTTCATGAATATGTTGCCCAAGATGAAGGTTAATTGCTATTTCCGTTATTAATTTTACTGACCTTCATTTTATATTTTGATCTGGTCCTAACGGTTTTCTCTGTTCTTGTAGAAATTGTGTTTCCTGGAAGACCTGGAAGTAGTGGTAGTCATATGGGTGGGAAAAATTCTAGGGGCATTGGTGATCCTGCAAATATTATCAGTCACCCTTCTCTTCCAATTGAATTGACAGAACCTGGCACTCAAAATCAAAATGATAATAAGTTACATCCTTTTGGGTTATTGTGGTCTGAACTTGAAGGATCATATTCAAGGAATGATCATTCATCTAATATGCACCTCAGAGGTGGTGTTCAGGATCAACAGATGAACCCTATAGCTGGAAGGGTTGCGTCATTCAATGCAATGCCCGATTCAACTCAGGCTGCTGATGCATGGCCTGATGTATATAGAAGAAATACTGTTTCTGACCCCAACTTGTATCAGGATGCCGTAGATGCTCACCGGTTGTCACATATGGATCAAGAGTCCAATCGCTTTGATATGGCAGAGCAGCTCTTGTCCCAACAACTTCAACAGCATCTCCAGCAGCATAATCTACCATCTCCTCATCCTCACTTAAATGAGTCAATACTGGAACGAGCTCTGGGTCGCAATACAATGCACCAACAACAGATGGCCGGCCAAACGGGGCAAGAACTGGAACACTTTTTGGCACTAAAACAAATTCAACAACAAAGACAGCTTCAACTGCAACATCAGCAGTTGCAGCAGCAGCAGCAGTTTCATCAGCAGCAAATGCTATTGAAGGAGCAGCAGCAGGCTCAAGCTCGGCAGCTGCTTCTTGAACAATTATTGCAGAATCAAATGCGGGATCCTACTGGCCGTGGGCAGTCACGTGTTGATGCCGTTAGATCCAACAATGCTCTTGATCAAGCTTTGTTGAAGCAGCGCATTCTAAATGAACTACAGCAGCGTTCTGAATATCCAAGGCATGCTGATCCATCGCTCGAGCATCTCATTCAAGCAAAGTATGGTCAAACGCCACATCAAGGGCATCAAAGTGATTTATTAGAGCTCATATCACGTGCAAAACATGGGCAGATGCAATCCATGGAGCATCAGATCCTTCAAGAGCAGTTACAGGAAAGGCAGTTGAGACAGCGGATTGAAATGGAGGAAGAGAGGCGTCTTGGTTCTGCCTGGCCTGTTGATGAAACAAACCAGTTTCTCAGAAGTCATCTTCACCGAGCTAACTCTGCAGGATTTGGCCCGTTGGATGTTTATCAGCAGCAACAACAGAGGCCATCTCCTGAGGAGCATATGAGTCTTCTTGAACGTAATCTTTCAATACAAGATCGGCTGCAGCGAGGCCTTTATGACCCTGGTGCTCTTCCATTTGAGCGCTCAATGTCTTTGCCTGGTGGCGGTGCTTCGTTGGATATTGTAAATAATATAGCGCGTGGTCAAGGCTTAGATATTATGCAGGAAACTAATGCACGAATGCACTCTTCTGGTCAAGTGGGTGGGTTCTCCCCTGGTGCTTTCTCTCATCACTCTCATCATCCTTTGATGCCCAATCAGTTTCATCCAGCAGCACATTCAGATGCAATGGAAGGACACTGGTCTGAGAGTAATGATCAGCTACCAAGTGACTGGATGGAATCTCGTCGCCAACAATTGCATCTAAATGCTGAGAGGCAGAAAAGGGAGTCAGAAGCCTGGAGGAATTCCGAAGACCCAAGTTTATGGATGTCATCTGGAACCACTGACGACAGTTCTAAGAGGCTGCTTATGGAACTACTACACCAGAAATCAGGTCATCAGTCAGTCGAGGCTTCAGATGTGACCGACAGTGGATCCTATGAAAGAAGGGCACCTTCTGGTCACTATTCTGGAATGAGCTTTCCTAATCAATCATTCAATCTTCTCTCGGATCAAGAAGCAGGTCTAAACCGCTCCTTTCATGTTGGCTCTTATGGTTCTAATTCTGGTGGATCACTACAGGCTCAAATAGCTGATGAGAAGGCTAGCAGTTTGGAAAGCAGTGAAAGGTTACCACTTAGATCCAATTCTGGAGCATTATTTGAAGCAGGGCCATTCTTTTCAGGAGCAAATGAACCCTCTCGTACAGTTGACACAAACTCCAATACAGTGGGAAAGTCGTCTTCGGAACGAGAATTTATGGACATGGAGGGAAAAAGAAGAGGATTTAAAAGTGAAGTTCTTAAACCAACTTCAGAGACTCGAGAAGGCATGGTTCAGCATGCAGGTTTGGCTGCCATAGAACGTGTGGAGATGCCTGTCAATGTTGTTAGCAGACATACTTCGCTTGGCATTGCTGGTAATTTTCTAGTAAGTCTTTCTTGGTAGTCGTGCATTTTCTTCATGGGGGTAATGGTGTTTCTTGGTTCCAGGTGGGAACGCAGGATTCTACAATGAAAAGATTGGGCAAGAATCTCTTGGAGAAGAGATTGCTAAAGATAGGTAAGAACTACTACTGCCATATTTCAATTCTGACTCCTATATTTGAAGTAAAATCTGGATTGGATAATTTTCCTGATGGGATATGATTTATTACTATGGAGAGTCGGTACAGAATCATGTATGTTTTCAGCAGGCTGGTTTCTTGCAACCTTTGTCCGGGAGCTCTCTAGCAATATTTGATTGACCCCCCACAGTATCATATGAGTCGTATTTTACCAGAACTGGAGGATCCATATTATATTCTCTATCTGTCTCGAATTATGAGCAATCATTCAGGAATTCAAAACATTTTAATTGATCATTGTCTTTACTAGAATCAATGGCCAAAATTAAGTACTGTTATTAAATTGACTCCTAATATGAGAAATCTCCAAACTATAATGGACTCTTAACTAAGACATTTCTTTTGATAGGGCGCAAGCTGTATCCACAAAAAGGCCAGAAAACATTTTGCTGAAACGTCCTCCCGTCTCACGGGCATCCTCATCGCAGGAAGGTTTGTCAGAGCTGGCCCCTGAGCCAGTTAGCAGAGCGAAAAATCCCATGAGTATGATACCTTCTGAAGGTATGATATATTGATCTATCATAGAATATTTTTCTAATACAGAATCGCATGAAAAATGAATTATTTTCTAATAGTGGGTGCAATTTGTTTTAATTATGTATTTTTGTCAGGGGGAAGACGTGATAGGGGAGGGAGTTCGGCAAACCAAGTAGTATCTGACACCGGGAAGAAAGACATGCGTTTTAAAAGAACGCCATCTATGGGAGATGCTGATGGTTCTGAGGCAGCAGCATCATTCAGTGATATGCTTAAAAGCAATAATAGTAATGCAAAGAAGGCAGCAGCCCAGACTGAGATTCAGGCAGAGTCGACAGCAACAGATGGACAAGGAGGAGGAGGGAGAAGTGGTAAAAAGAAAGGTAAGAAAGGGAGGCAAATTGATCCGGCACTTCTTGGATTTAAGGTTACCAGCAATCGTATTATGATGGGTGAGATCCAACGTATAGAAGATTAGTTAGTCACTCGTGCTTTGCAATCCTGTTCCCCCATCCGTAGAAAATTGTTTTGTTTGTTTATTGCTCTCCATTTGCATCTCAATTTGTGGTGATGTAAGGGCGTGAGAAAGAATTGTCTGTGCCTTTATAAATCGAAGTTAGATTAGGGAAGGGTAGATATGATTGTCAGCAAGGAGCTTGTACACAATTTTTTTCTTGTAGACATATTCATAAATGAAGAGTATCATGTATACAACGTAATGGATGAAGAGTATCAATGGAGGTACGCTCACAACTCTCCACTAGGATGTTATTTGGAAAAGACGGAAAGCATAGAGAAAATAGTTAACCAGCTGGACAGTAAGGCATCAATTGGAATCATTTAGGTATCGTTTGGTTCATGGAAGGGAAATCAAATCTCGTATTTTTCATGGAGGAGGGAAATTAAAGTTCTTGTCAAGCTTCTTTTTTGGTGTTTGGTAAAGTATAAAAAATATTTAAGTAGGAGTATTGTTGTTTAGATTTTTTGTAATAAATACTAGAAAATTACAAGGAAAAATAAATCTCATGGGTTTTGAGAAAATGATTTTAGTCCCTTTTTTTTTTCGTCTTTGTTAAGGAAGTGTTTTTGGAATTTGTGCTTATCAAATAAAAGAAATAAAAGATTTTTTTTTCTTAAGTGCTCAAATTCATGAATCAAATAAGACATTAGGATAAATTTCAATGGAAAGTAATTCTACATCTTTTCCTATCCTGAGGGCCTGTAAACAGACTGCATTAGGAACTTGTAAGTTTGGTCCTTTTAAGAGACAGAAATTTCAACGTAATCGATGAGTACAAATCATGAATTTTGGTTATTGATTGTTTTGCAAATTTTAAAGGAAGGACGTGTATATATAAGATTTTTTTTTTCCATCTATCTAGCCTTTGTACTAGGGGCAAGAATTTATTTTATGAAAAATAAGAAAAGAAGAGAGTAGAAAATATTTTACCAAACTACTTGTATCCCTTCCTACATTCTCATGAGTGGTATTTTCTTTCAATTTAGTTTTCAATTTTCAATCATGGGAGTAAATAAGGGATTGAAGCCACACTAATATTCATTATAGATAGAAATTTTGTCAAAACATTGTGACAACGGTGTCGTGGTGTAGTTGGTTATCACGTCAGTCTAACACACTGAAGGTCTCCGGTTCGAACCCGGGCGACGCCAATTTAATTTTGCCTCCCCTTTCAGTATTTTGATAAAATTAAATTTGGAGAGGATAATTCATATTAGAAAAGGACGAATTCTAACTTATTCACAAACCATTTCTTTAACATCTCCGTCCTTATTACTTGTACGAACCCTAGAAAACCCTGGAAAAGTCTCCCCTCCTCCATTGATTAGAATAGAATAGACACTAGACTAGAAACACGAAACACTGATAAGGAGAGATACTTCAACATCAGCTCAGTCGGTCTCAGAATAGCTCAATGGCAGTTCCGTTTGCAACTTTGGTAACTAAAAACCTCCAATCTCCTCTCTAGTGTTCCATTCTATCCACTTAAATTATTTTCCCTTCCCACTCTTTTTTCTGATGAATTTGCATTTATCTCTGCAGTCGAACGTTGGTTGTTCCTTCACAGGTACACGAAGCTTCGCTCCAGTCAGAGTCTATAACTCCTCCTCTTCTACTTGTTCAAAGCTTCTCACTTCCTCCAACTTTTTGACGGGCTCATTGCGCTTTGTTCCTCCTCTCACATCGTCCTTCCCTACTAGATCTATTCGGACCAAATCCACCGGTCTTTTTCACTCCGTTAGCGCTTCTGCCCAGGTCTCTCTATATTTTCCCCTTTTTACTGATGGTATATTGCCCTACATTTTTGTTGCTGATATAATATAATATAATAGTAGCTGTTGTTTCAATTTCTACAGAACTTATTAGACGAAAATGTTGTATTATGACTCGGTTGACCTAGACAGCTAATTACAAATTTCTTGCTCTCTCCTTACACATTCATATCTAATAAACCAATTTTATGCTTCTCACTGCCCTTCAAAATAACCTCATTTAAACGTTTTATTGTTTGGGGATCAACACCCCCCCCCAGCCAGCAGGCGCGGCGCACAAAATGATAACAGAAACATCTGTTCAGATAATCTTTATCTGCTGGTTAAGTGTGATAGCCTGCTCCTTCCCTCCTCCAAGAAACTGATTTTTGCAATTGGTATATTCGTAAAAAGCTTCTGTGTTACATAATAGAAACCTTTAGTTTTTTAATGTGTTATTGTATTTGCAGGAAGTGGGGGTACAATCAAAAGTAACCCACAAAGTGTATTTTGACATAAGCATTGGGAATCCAGTGGGAAAGCTTGCTGGGAGAATCGTGATTGGATTGTTTGGCGATGATGTTCCACAAACAGCAGAGAATTTCCGCGCTCTTTGCACAGGTTGTGTAGTATGATATACTCAATTGTTTAAAGTTTCCTATTTTTCTTGCCAAATTAACTGGTCCTTGAAAAGTATTAATTTGATTTTGTCTTGATCAGGGGAGAAGGGATTTGGATACAAAGGCTCTGCATTCCATCGCGTCATTAAGGACTTCATGATTCAAGGAGGAGACTTCGATAAAGGAAATGTAAGTTTCTTAGCTCTCATTTCCTCCCTTGCTATTTAAACTTTGTCGTTGTGTTTTGCAATCATGGTATGTTGTCTAATGTTATAAGCAACATCAGAGTCAAAGGTTGAACCACAAAGAAATATAGGATGATATAGATTTGGTATAAGTCATCAAGGGGGTTTAGATCACAGGCCCATAGCTTTTCTTATGCGGGAACATGTATAGACAAAATTGTGTTTGCATGTGGTACTGAGAGGACATATATGATAAACTGATCATGGTTTTAAATTAGTAAGATTGACATGGAGAAAACTAACTTTTGATACAACGAATTGAAAATATTATAACATTTGGGTCCATTTGGTAAGATAGTGGAAAAACTATTTGTTTTTATGAGAAGTTAGAAAAAGAGATGAGTGATTTGGTGAGATGAGGAAAAAAGTAATAGAGCATCTCACTATATCATTCCTCTTTTTCCAACTTCTCATAGAAACCAATTACCAAATGTACCCTTCATGTCTAATGTTGGCGATTTTATGCTTCAATGACAAATTTCTTGAATGTTGTACAATTTCTTCCCTGTTTATTCGTTCACAATACTGCAGAAGAACGGTTAAATACACTTTGTTCGGTGCCTTTTCATTTGAGTTTGTCCTTGAGGTAGCAGAAGTATCCATTGTTTTCTTAATCTGTTTTATTATCATAATTTCATAGCTAGGAAGAATGAGAGGAAGGTAGTTCAAGTAAAGCATTGGAATCTTCAGATATGCATTATGTATAGCTGTAATTTAGGGATCAGAACTTTTCCCTTGGGCGTCCCTCTGCACAGAAAGAGGAGAAGAAACTTCTATATCAGATAACGTCATATATATCTGGTTGCATCAAATGAGATCCAATGAATAATTCAATACAATTCACACATGAAGTCTCACAAAAAAGTTGGAATATTCCTTTGTGAACCATTAAGATCAATGGAGCAGATATTGATACCTGGTGAATAACTCAATTCAACTCAGAAAACCTTGGCCCAACTGTTTGGCGTTGGCTGCATTATCCCTTTTTAATTCCATTATGAAAAGCATCACACTTTTGTTCCAATTACCATGACATCATCATTGATTTTTTGTATGACATTATCTAAGAATCCTTTTTTGAGGAGTTAACCTAATAACCTAACCTGTCAGGAAATCAATTTTCTTTGTATTATTTTTCCTTAAGAACTGTTGAAGCTCTATGGAGAAGCTATCTTAGTGTTGATTTTATGCGTGAGGTTATGTACACTGTTGTATGCATGTATTCATTAATTTACTGTTACTAATTAGATAACTTGTACTCCGGCTTGGCATACCACGTTATAACTCTCCATTTTTGGGGTTTTCTTTGGTAGGGAACTGGTGGTAAAAGCATATACGGCCGAACATTTAAGGATGAGAACTTCAAACGTAAGTCTTTCATTTCCTTGCTGGTGGAGGTTTGGAGAATGAATTTCCTTATCTTTTCAGATTTAAGAGTTCAATGGGCTTCAAACCGTAGTTATCTTTCCTTTGAATCTCAAATGGTTTGCAGATTTAATGCATGGTGCCTTTCCATATAGTTGATATGATATCAATGTAGTAATTTCTTTTTTTCTTGAATTTGAGTTAAATATCAAATATGTTGACACAAGTCTAAAAAATTTAACATTTGCATTTTGCAGTGACTCATGTTGGACCTGGAGTTGTTAGCATGGCAAATGCAGGCCCCAATACCAACGGTAGCCAATTCTTCATATGCACTGTCAAGGTACGTGGACAGAAATAAGTAAAAACTTTATAGGGCTATATTATCCCATTTTCTAGGAGTTTATTTAAGTTCTAAATTTCACGGAAACATTCTTTCAGAAACCCTGAAAACTTGAGTTTGTCCGATTAGTATTTTGGCTTGAAAATTAGCAAAAACATCATCCCTAAATTTCTAGAAAAAAAGAAATCATTCTCGTTTTCTGGCCTGAATTGTTTTTGAGAACCTCAAGCCCAGCACGATCTTGACTTATTATGGTCGACATATTTCATTTAGCATGAGTGATGAAGGGATCCATGTCTAGCAAAATGCTAACAGTTTTGTGTACAAACCGTATTCATACCACCTCCATTTTAAATTACGGTGTCGGTCTGTATTCTGTCCATATTCTTATGACCCAAGTGTCAAAGTTGCTCAAAAGATGGAATGAGCAACATCTTCAAGTTGATTATATATATTATTGACCCAACACCTTCAAGTAGATTTTGCTTTAGTTTGAATTCGTTAACTGGGATGTGGGCTGACAGTTCTTTTTCTTATTTGTCTGGTCTTCGGTGAAAAATGGTGGTGCAATGACATGTACAGACACCATGGCTGGACCAGAGGCATGTGGTGTTTGGGCAAGTGCTGGAGGGAATGGACATTGTGAAGTTGATAGAGTCCCAGGATACTGACAGAGGAGATCGCCCTAACAAGAAAGTTGTCATCAGCGATTGTGGCGAGCTTCCTGTTGCCTGAGGTGTACCATTCTCTTGTGACAACTTTCATTGTTTGTTTACTACTTGTTCCAATAGCCTTTTTCATCGTTGGGGGTATTTCCATCCACCTCTGAGTTCCTTCTTAGAATTTTGTAATGAGAGTTAAAATAAGAGCTGATAACTGGAAAGCTGTTGGCACAATTTCAACAACAGATTGAGTCTCGACTATTCTGTTGTGCTTGTCGTGCTAGTTAGAAATCCTATCTATTAAACCCATAGCAAACTCATTCTCTTTTAATAGGAGGCGAGAGGTGGTATGTTGGATTTGTCCTAAGAAAGAAATGATATGATGCTTTTAATTCCAGATTAATGGAGTAGTACTATTTAGAAAACCATTCAAAGGTTAGAATGAGAAGGCAGTACAGAAGTGGGAGCTCAAACCAAAGGGATACATATGTAAACGATTATGCTTAAACTGATAAGATTTTTATCTATGCCTGAGTTAATAATAATAGAAATTATAATAATTCATTTATGTATAGTAATAGTAATGATACGCAGCAAATTTCATATACTAGCTAGAAAATGGTAGCCCATCCTTTGGAAATTTGTCAGTTAATTAGTAATATCTACCTAACTATATCGAATTATTCTTTTTGCCTTGCCTAAATAGCATTACAACTCAAAACACACGATTATTTTCTTTTTCTTGAATTAAGAGTCTTTTAACTTTAATAAATAAAATTACTAATATATATATATTAATTAATTATGCAGACAAAAACAAAAAACAAAATAAAATCACCCCTTTATTAGTTTAAGATGATAAGATAGTTATTTAAAAAAGGAATAAGAGGTTATTTTGTTTGTGGTCCCGCGCAAGGGATACATTTGTGAACAAAATAAAAGAGGATGAGCAATCGAGAGTCGAACAATTCCTACTTCACTTGGACAGGCTGTGTGGGTGGAAGAAAGAGAAAGATGGAAAAGGCCCACTCAAGGACAAGAAAGCACAAGCCTTAGAAGGCCCCACTTTTTTCCTCGCAGATAAAAAAGCCCTATTTGTAGCCAAATGTGGATGAGATTAGGGCACGTCTAACACTATGATAACGAATGAATGTTAGTTAGTTACAGTGACTCAGTGAGTGAGTCTTTGCTGCTGTGAGTGGGAGATTTTGTTCCCCTGTTCCTTAATTCATATACATCTTTTGATTATATTTTACATTTTATTAAGGGTGCAATACTTCAAACTACATCTTGTATTTTAACGTTTTTATTGGATTGCCTTTGATAGCTGATATGAAAGAATTGAATTTTATAAAATTTTATTCAAGTGAAAATTTATGTAAAATGCTTGTATAAACTAAGTTGTAATATAAATTATGTAAGCAAATATCACTTAAATAAAATATATAAGATTACACTTTATTTTTTATTGTGAGACTGATGGGGAATCATATGATATGAATCGGAAATAAGGTAAAAGGGATTGAGTGATAATATTTTATGCAAAAAAACCAACGAATAATATTTTTTAAAAGTGGGGGTCTAGATATCATTATCATTGTAAGAAAATAACTTGTTTATCAATTGTGTTTTAAAATAAGGATTTTACTTAATGCAAATTTTACTTTGCACTAAATTGTGTTTTGTGCAAACTTAACTTTGCAATCAAAAAAATTTAGTTCAACTTTGTTTTATATAATGTGTTTATATTTTTTAACACGCATATTCTTATGTTTCATTCATAAAACTTTAAAACAATATCAAATAAACAAAATACATAATTATATTTTAGAAAATAAAGAGTGCAAACTTAACTTTGCATAATTCCAAAAAAATTGTTATGTGCATTTTATTAATAAATAGGTTTTGAATGTATAATTTGTTAAAATTATTCTAAAACACGTTCAATTAAATACTTATTTATAATAATATACTAAAAAACTTGTAGTGCAAACTTGATTTTGCATGATTCCATAAAAAATACAATTTAAAATTTTATTGCAAAGTTAACTTTGTAATCTTTTTAGAATTTGATCAAATATAGGTCCTTAATTTAAAAAATTATTATTTTCTGATTCTTTTACAATTTTTTTTTATATAAGCCCTATTTTTCAATATCCCGTATGATGAAATACCTTTCAAAGTGTTAAAAGTATAATTTAAAATTAAGGATTAAGTTGTTCAAATGGTTGGTTTAGAGTATGTTCTTACTTACACGAGGGCGATAGTTAGATTCCTCATACTTCATGCTCATTTTTCTTTCGAACATTTAATTTATTTTGTACTTTTAAAAAAGAAAAGAAAAGAAAAGAAAAGAGAGTATAATTTAGAATTAAACGCACTTTTAGCATAATAATATAATAAAGACGGTTCCAATAATAACTCGGGTGAAAGTCAAAATCACATTTTTTTTTAAATACAATCACAACATTACTTAAACGTTGAAGGAAGGGCGGAGGAAAAGGGGGTAATAAATTTTTATAAATCGCAATTTTAACCCCTAAAATTATTTTTAATATATATATATATATATATAAATATTCGTTAAATTTTCCTCCCTTTAAATTTAGAAAATAAGGTAAAAGGTCTTGCGTGACAATATTTTTCACAAAAAACACCAACAAATAATATTTTTTAGAAATAAGGATCTATATCATTATCATTTTAAAATAAAGACTTGTTTATCAATTGTGTTTTAAAATAAGGACTTTGACCAAGTGCAAACTTAACTTTGCACAAAATATAATTTTTCAATCAAACAAAAAAAATTAATGCAAATTTGTTTTGCTATATTTTTTAATAAGCATATTTTTATTTTTTATTCATAAAACTTTAAAATAACGTCAAATAAATACAAATAAATAGTAATGTTTTAGAAAATAAGGAGTGCAAACTTAATTTTCCATAACTCCAAAAAATTATTATATGCATTTTATTAATAATTATGTTTTAAATGTGTAATTTGTTAATATTATTATATAGCACTGTCAATTAAACACTTGTTTATAATAATATGCTGAAACATGTAGTGCAAACTTAATTTTGCATGATTTCATAAAAAAATATAATTTAAAAATCTACCGCGAAGTTAACTTTGTAATCTTTTTAGAGTTTAGTCAAATACAAGCTCTTTATTTTACAAAAATATTATTCCTTAATTTTTTTTGCAGATAACTTTTTCAAACAAGTCATATTTTTTAATATCTCGCATTAAATTTTAAAATTTATCATTACTATCGATTTTGCCACCTAGTCGTGTATAAAAATAATATTAATACTAATTTTTATTTTTTAATTTATAAAAGTAATATTAATTTTAAACTTGGCCCCCTTTAGAGAAAACCTAGCTCCGCCCTTCGTAGAAATGGTTATTGTAATATTAACCATTTGGGTGAGGTTTCAATGATTACCGTTCTTTTTATCCATGGATGGTTATTGTAATATTAACCATTGGATGAAAAATCAATGGTTGAGATCAAATGTGTAGTTGGCTAACATAATTAATGCACATTGAAGAAATATAAAGTATTAAATACAAAGTTAAGTGGGTAACTTGTTGATACTTGATGACATGACATTTTTTTCCTATTTAATTTTAAAGAAACATAAATTAGATATTCATTACATGATTTTGTAATTCCAATACAGGATATCCCTATTCTTTACCCCTATAAAATATGTGATTTTATTTATATTGATATCTTGTAGTTAATCTACATTGTTAAGTTAATTAGTATTGTTTCCTAAATTAATCCTTAAGTGTGGACAAACTAACAAAAAAATATTATTGATTTAATTTTATAAATATTATTTTATTAATGATTTAATATTCAAAAATAAATTAGATTAATAGGTACATCTATGTTAATTAAATAAATAAAAATATGGGGCTTCTTTTTAAAGTACAAATCAATTACTCTCATTCTAATAAAAGATATTCTATTTTTAGGATTAGTTTCAAAGATGACTTTTTAATCGATGCAAAATAAATTTTAATTTATTAAAAATAAAATATAGTTATTTTCAAAACTACCCCTTAATAAATATAACAACTATTAAAAAATAAAAATAATAAAAAATATAAATAACAAAAGCTCAAATTCAAACTAAACATCTCAAACAAAGATTTTAAATTTGAACATGTAATCGAAATCTTATAACAAAGGTCAACCAAGAACATAAGTATTAAATATATATATATATATATATATTTTATTAATTCTGAAAACTCTAAATTTTAAATTAATTATCAAATGATAAGATGATACAATTTTGAAAAGAAAAAAAAATTTACGTACAGCAAAAAAGAAAAATAAAAATACTTGAGAATGGTGATCCTTTCAAAAAAAAATTAAAATTTTGATGATTTTTTTTAGAATTGTTTGTAGGCTCATTTATTTCACATAAATTCATAAAAAAATATTTTTTTGAAGTACAAAATAAATCTCAAAAGTTTATGGTATGTTGTTTAGATAATTATCCTCTCACAAATTATTCTAGTAAAAAAAAAATACTATTCGTATTATAAATTATAGTACCAAATGTCATACTAACTAATTAATTACATGATCATGAATACTTTATATGATTATATATTAAAAATTTGATAAACATGAAATAGTTCTATTGTGATTGTCAGCATAGAAGAATACGTATACTTGATTCTTAAATATTTATTATTATTATTATTATTATTATGCGGTGGAAGTATTAATAACATAGTTAATTGAAAATATCTTTTAATAAAACCTTTTAAAATTCTTTAAGGGTGTGTTTGGAATGTGGATTTGAGAGAAAATTTTAACATGAGATTTGGAATATCAAATCTAAATATTTTTGTTTGCTGTGAAATTATGATTTAAAATTTATAAATATATTCAAGTAATGAGATTTGATACTTATCTTAAAGTTAACTTTCAAATTTTAGAGATAGAGTTGTTCTTTAGAGATCCCAAACTTGCGAATTTGAAAAAAATATTAATTAATTTTTAAACAAATTATTATTTTTTGTTATTATAAATATACTTGTAATATTAATTATAATAATAATACGAATGATGACAAAGGATCGTGTGCTGTCCAAACCCAAACCCAACAAGCTTATAAACACATTCCAGCCCGGTGCAGGTTTTATTTTTTAAAATCTAAATCCGTCTCAAATAGTATATGCATAAACCCACTCCCGTTTCATGGTAATTATGCTATATTATAAGAAATAAAATACTATAATAGGGGCGGGTCGAGTCAAACGGGTTAATTCTGTGTAAGCATGAGTTCTGCCACAGTGTTAAAAAATAAAAATAGCTTACTAATCAACTAAATATAAATTTTAGAGGAATAATATTTGGATTTAGAAATCAAGTTCCTTGTATTTGTTTAGCAAACACAGAATTTTAAGCTCTTGTATTTCAAATACCTAATTTTTGAATCTTAGATTTATGAATTTTAAAGCTAAATTCAATTATATAATTCAAATGCACCTTAAAAGAAAATAGAAAATAAATTAAAATGAAAGTAGATTTCGATTAAGAATCTAAATGAAAATGTAATCTAAATTAGTACAATTATGAATTAATTTTAATTAGTGGATATACTTCTCAATTTTGAAAATAGTACAAAATTTGTTTGTCAAACACAATACATTGATCATTGAACCAAATAATTAATTATTTAATACTAAATAAGATATATTTTAAGTGTTATTTAGGAAGTTGTGCGTTGATAAGTGTCTCAAATTGCTATTTAAACCTGCAAATAATATTTTTTTAGAATATAATTAATGCCTAAATTATGGAGGAATAATATTTATTTTGTCTTTTTGTAGGAAAGAAGTAAATTGTAATAAAAAGGTGGAAGACGTCTATTAAAGATAAAAAAGGAAGATAAAGAAGAAAAAATATCCCAATTCAATATTCTCTCATAATTAAAATACAACTCCTTATTCTTTCTTAATTAATTGTACTCGTATTTGTTATTTCTTCTATAATTATAGTTTTCTAAACCTTTTAAACTTGTATCTCTTATTACTAAATATAGATATATTCTCTACACTTAAAATCATAGAAAAAAGATAGAAAAAAAAGATAGAATATAGATATTGTTAGAGAGTTATAAAGAGATAAAATCCTCCATATACTAGTTGCCGTGTGGCCGAAGAATTCAAAGTGAATAAGTAGACAGTGTAAAGTCATGCAGTACACGCTAGTTCGAGCATCATAAACATGGACGCTTTTTAGCTTTTTAATTATCTATAGTTTGTATTCAAGTACTTTAATTTTAAATTTTAATGATGAATTATTATTTTGTTTTAATGTATTATTTATTTAATATGCTTGGCTAAATTATCTCCCAAAAGGGAAGGATGAACCGCCATGGATGTAATGGGCTTATTTTAATTCTAATTGATTTTTAATTATTCGTCCCGAATTAAAATAGATTTTGAAATTACCATTATTATAACGTGTTTTCTTTCTAGTACTTTAATTGTTTTTAAAATAAATGATGGATCTCTTATGATCACCATAAATGAGGATACAGGCGATGCCTATTTTTATTTACATTAGTTTTAAAGAAAGAATGATGGTAATTTTAAATTTGTTTATATAGTAGGGATGAATATTAAAAATATAATTAAATACTTTTTGTTTATATCTATGGTGTTGGATTATCTTTCCTAGGGATTTTTTATTATTGATTACGTACTTGCTAGATTTAATTTAATTGGTTTTGTTTCTTAGTTAAAATAATTTTAAAAATCAAAATTTAAAAACTGTTTTAATCTAAATTCCTAAAATATTGGATTTTGACAAACTTTCCTACTTTTAAAGTATTAACTTGAATTTGTATCGACTCCTACTTATTCGCTATACTAATTTAATTATTTTACATAAAAGTAGGGTTTTATTGTATTTAAGTGCGGAATTAAGTAACGACAAATTATTTATAAAATTTTCCCTTAAATCATGCGCATACTTCTGTATCTTATCAAATTATTAAAAGTTGAGTTTGTTTGAAATACTTTAAATTAAGAAAATAAGTTTCTTTTAATATTATTTTATGTTATTGTGTTAAAATTATTATTTAGTTGAACAGTGACTAATAAAACCACTAGCACATGCTATATGAGACGCTTCAAATTAATTTTTGAGTTTATATTGTGATATGATTTGTCATGAATGATAATAAAATGATTAAATTGAAAGTGTTATTGAAATAGTACTTTAGTTGTATGTAATTTGTACACCTATTGTATAGAGATGAAAATTCAAAGTCAAATATATTTTAAAGTGTTATTTTCAATAAACTTATGTTATTAATTAACTATAAAACTAAAAAGACAAAAACACCCGTAAACACTTATCCTAATTTAGAATTAGGTTATCCTAGGTTTAGTTGGCAAATAAAACATTTAAGGAATTTTGTTTGGTTGAGATTTTAAAATATGTTTTGAAAAGTGAATTTAATTTTTGTTAAAGTTTTTTTCAACCAATTCAAAAAAACTTGTAAAAAAATTTAAAAAAATAGTCACAATGGATCTTGTTTTATAGATATCGATAATTAGGTTTCAAATATTTTTTTTATCTAATTCCAATTTTTGAATTTAAAGTTATGGTGTTTTAAAAAAATTATGAGAGATAAAGTAAAGTAATTTGGGAAGTGTGAAGTAAAGTTGACTTTTTGGTAAAAATTTTAAAAACTTGATTTTAAAATCTCAACCAAACACCACCTAAAGTTTAATTAAAAAAAATAAAAATAGAATAGGTCACATTAACCTGCTATAACAGGTTAAAGGATTTGACACCTCACTAATGTGCATTAATTATTGTCGGTACCCATCAATGGGTAGAAAGAGAAGGTAACCATTGAAAACTCATCCATATATATATATATATATATATATTGTTGTACTAGCTCACAATTACATAAAATAATTTTTTAGTGGATGGATGCACCATCCATCATCTTCATATCCTTTTCACTATTTTATTCACTTCACAACTAGTTTTTCTCTTCCACCATCAACTTTATATATATATATATATATATATTCAGATTGGACCACTACTTTTTACCCATTTTTCTTTTTACCAATCCCACTATATATATACATATATGCAACAATTATATAATCCAACATCAAAAGGATTAGCTCCTTGGCCTATTATTCGATCTAAACCACATAAACAGGAAATGGATTCAAAGATTAAATTTCATACTACTACTACTACTACTACCGCTACTACTAGTAGCAGCTAGGACATTAATCATGTATGTTTATTTACAAATTTAGTTCACAGTAGACTTTACAAAGTAAAGTGCAAATTTAAGGCCTCAACCCAACAAATATTAATAATCGGTTGACTAGAAACTTTTGCAAATTTTCTGAAGCTTTTATGATCCAACACTGTACTCAAGCATATATAGTCATCGGACAGCATCTAATTTCTCTACTCAAGAATATGACCCTCAGTGGTGTAGCCAGAAATTTCTACCTGGGAGTGCGCAATTTGAATAAACTCAAAAGTTAAAATAGTAATAATATAAATATGAAATTCTTACATTAACAAAAGTACTAAAATAAAGAAATTACTTACAACAATCTCCTCCGAGACTTCATATTTTTGAAAATGTTGAATGACAACTTCGTTATCGATAAAGTTGAGTACATATTTCTCGATATAAGCCACGTACCAAACAATCATTCATGAAGTCATCTCTTAACCGATTTCGTAGTTGACTTTTGATTATCTTTATCGCTGAAAATACTCTTTCAACTGTTGCAATTGCTACGAGTAAGAGTAGAGCCAACTTAATAAGCAAAAAGACCAATGGATAGACACAATAGTTCTTCAACCGAATCATTATTCTACAAAGATCACTAATTCCAGTGATTTCCCCAATTCGATCGTCAGAGCGCATATCAACAATATAAGTCTTAAATTGATGTTCAAGCGCAATTAACTCTGTTCTTGAAAAATTAGATGGATAAAATTTGGCAAATCGAATCAATTTTCTCTTATCAAATGCAGCGAATGACTTGCTTGGATCAAGAGAAGAAATACACAATAATAATTCCATATTCACCTCATTAAAACGACTGTTCAACTCTAGAAGTAGTATATCTATCACGGTGTAAAACAATTCAACGCGATAGTAATATAAATTTGTGTTCGCTTCAGAATTGCGTTGTGATCTTCCTTAATATACAAAAGTATCTCCCATGTCTAAAACAATTATATCATCCTTAACACAAAAATCAGACACTAGACTTAGTAATGAATCCCACCCATCATCTCTCATCTTTTGTAACCGGCTTTTTGTTACTTTACTAGCTACATGGCATTAACAATATCTTGATCATCCATTTGCAAAGCTTGAGACAATTCATTTGTAATTCCCAACACAATTTTCATTAAGTGTAAGACAAATACGAATTCAAAACACTGAATAAGGTTTAGTGTAATAATTGTTTGGGCTATTTGAGTTGTGTCTAGTCCATCCTTTCTAACAATTAAAAGATCTTCTATCACTGAGGAATATAAATCAATTAAATTTATTAGAGTACCGTACTGAGATCCCCAACGAGTGTCTCTGGCTCGTTTTAATGTTGATTCTTGATTCAACCCATGGCCTGTCAAAATTTTCGCATTACAAATACCTGCAATCATTTTTTCAAGCTGCTTTTTTCGAAGAATCTCTCTACGCTTACATGAAGCTCTAACTATATTTGACAAAATTCTAACAACTTCAAAAAAAGTACATATCTTTGGATGATCCCGCGTAACAGTACAAGTATTAATTGAAGTTGGTGAGTGAAACAATATACATAATAAGCAGAAGAATTTTCCATTAATATCAAACTTTTTAGACCATTAAACACTCCACACATATTACTTGCTCCATCATATCCCTGTCCACGTAAACTTGATATACTAAGTCCATACTTTGACAAAAGAGAATCGATACCTACTTTAAGTGACAAAGCGGTGGTATCTTTCACATGTACTATACCTAGAAATCGCTCCATGACAAACCCCTTATCATCAACATAACGTAGAACGACGGTCATTTGCTCTTTTACGGACATATCACTAGCCTCATCAACTAGAATTAAAAAAAATTGATCTCCAATTTCTTTAATGATTGTATATGTGATCTCCATTGCAAAAGAATTAACAATATCATATTGAATTGTAGGCGAAATCAATTTAAGATTTTATGGAGCATTCTTTAAGACAACTTTCTTAACTCTCTCATTTTGTTCAGAAAGAAATTGAAAAAGTTCAAGAAAGTTACCCCGATTTGTCGATTCCTCTGATTCGATATGCCCACGAAAAGCTAACCATTGCTTTAAAAGGAACCTAATACAATCAATGGAGGCAGTTAAACGCGTACGATACTCAATTCTAGATTGATCAGAATGACTAGACAAAAGAGTTTCAATATGCTGCTTCTGATTCATAAGATCTTCGCAAGACTTTCTGCAACGATTATGTACATTATTGTGGGCTCCAACATGTTTATCAAACAAAGTCTTCTTCTTCCAATTATTAAAGCCGTCAATAATAAATACGTCACAACCTCCTTGCATTCCATTTGGATCTTTAAAAAGAAAACAATACAAACAATACGTTGCATCTTTTGATACACTATATTCCAACCAATCACTATAATTATTAAACCACGAAGACATAAATCTACGCTTAGCACGTCCTTCACCAGTCCAAGAAAAATCATGATTTTTTGGTTGACAAGGACTTTTTTGTAAATATGCTCGTCTCACATTCTCTCTATCATTAGGATCATAAGATTGTATACTTTTCCTCAACCCCAGAATCAGATTGATCCTCTAAATTAGAATAAACATTTGTAGGATTGAAATCAACATTCGGAATTGCGGAATTCATGCTTGGAATGGTAGAACTCGTGCCTCCATTTTGAGGACTGGAGGAAGAGCTTGTTCCTAGTTTGTTATAATACTTTTTCATTATAAACACAGCCCTATAAATTCAACATTTATTAAATTAATAACCAATTATTAAACCTAAATCAGTTATCAATATACAATTAACTAAAATCATCCCTATACAAATCAGCGATATAAAATCAGCCCTACAATCAGCCTTAAAATCAAAGATATAAAATCAGCCATTTAAAATCAGCCCTACTAAATTAAGCCCCAAAATCAACCCTATAAAATTAAGCTCCAACTAATTTTACACAATTATACATATATTGATATCATATATGATATATCCATTCATGATTCATAATATATATCATAGAAAAATTATCATTTTTTGCTATAAAAGGTAAAGGAAAAGAAAAGGGACTCGATCGGTACCTGACTGTCCAATTGTCCAAGCGTGAGCCGCGTGAGGTGTGATGCAGCTGCAGCAGCTGTGAGCTGTCCTTGGTCGCCTGGTCGGTGAGTGTGAGGGAGTAGAGAGAATAGCGGAAGAGAAGAGAGAAAGGAAGGAGACAAAGCACGAAAAGAGCAGTGCTGCTGTGCTATTTTACAGAAATAATAGGGGGAGACGGGAGAGTGAGGTCTCTCTCCTCCTTTTTAAGTATAGTTCATTTCTCAAAAGCCCTCAACGCTTATTTCTTATAACTACATATCTTCAACTATAAATTTATGCAAATAAGTCCCTAACTTTTTTTTTTTAAATTTGCAGAAAAACTCGGGGGTGCGTGCGCACTCCCTCGTCCTAGTGTGGCAACACCCCTGAGTATATATAGTAGGCACCTAGATTCGAGTGACTCTCCCCTACCCCTCTCCAACTCGAATACCCGCATATATCAATACTACGTATAAAAAAAAAATTGTTATCATGTGAGTACCACAACATAATTGTGTGGATGTAACGGAAATTAACGTTTAACCTTTTTCCTAAACTAATTGGCAACTACTTTTTTTAAAATGTATTAAATTAAAAATCAACTTTTCTAAGACATATTTAAAATATCATCTTTTACCATATTAAATAAGTTTTATCTATACTATTAATTAAGTATAAATAGAGAGTTTTTGTAAGTTTGTAAAATGACAAATTATCTTTTTCATGCCAAAAACTACAAAAAAGTTGCTGATGCAAGGATTTAAACACAAAAAAGAACAATGAAAAGCTCATCTAACAACCACAAGACAAAATGCAATTGTATATTTTTAATGCGAAAAATTACTAGATATCATATTACACATGCATAAAGTACGTGTGTGAGGCACAAAGAAGAAAGATTTTGCTACTAAACCATTTTGAATCTTGAACAACTATTAATGATTAAGCTAATCGATGTAAGTTAAACTATGAATGGTCAATCTCGATCAACCATGTCTAGGGGAAGCAATATATGATCACTGATCTTTTTTTTTTTTTGGTAGAAGAAATGATCACTGATCTTATACATGTAATTTATACTTAGATTCAATGAATGTTGATTCCCCCTTGTGTTACTACCCCAATTTGTATCATTTTTTTTCCTTATCAAATTTATATGGTCACTAGCCTAATCTATTCCAAGCACATAAGGTCAATCTCAACTGTCCAATGATCATTGATCACCTAATGAACTGAAATATATATATATATATATATATAATAGATTTTTGCACACGTGATACGTGTGTGTTCTAAATATAAGTTATATAAAAGAAATAAATTAAAATAAATAATAAGTGGCTTCGTGGTGGATGAGCCTCAAAACCTATTGCTTACGCTAAGATAATAACTTTTTGTTAGATTAAAACCATGCAAGGGGAAAATCGGAAGATTAAAAATTTGACATGGCTTTAACAATAAAAGAATTGTCTTTTGACTTTTCATAATAGTAGATATGAGAACATTTCCCATACATACTAAACAATATATACCAAGCTTACGAATTAAGCACATGAGGAAAATGAATGAATTTTTTGATAAAATTTAGTGAAGACGATTTTCATAATTAGTAGATTATTTCCACCAAATTTTATTTAAAAATTCAACGAGAGAAGTAAGTTAATATGTATTGGAATTGGGATGTTCCCAATATGGAAACAAAAATGTTTATCAAATATTAAATAAGCTCAAACCAAAAGCCTTTCCTCTTGCGTGCGGGGCTCACCTTGCTGGTTATTGCTAAATCCAAACCTCTTTTAAGGTGGAGATTAACTACTCCTAATGGTGATTAAAGTGGGCTTTCACATTTGGTTACTTTGCAAGAACGAACTTAGTAGCATAAACAGGTTAATAGACTTTAAACATATAGAGTTCAATTGACATAAATTCAAGAACTAGTGAGAAGTCTATGGAATTGATGAAAATGAAGATAGTATGCTGAAAATGTTATTAGCCACAACTTTCAATAATATTAAATTTTTAATCCCCCATGTCAAATTTAGAGTTTTTACTTTAATTTGATACGTTTTAAAAAACATTAACTTTAACGTATTCAATCATCAATAACACTTTGTCCGGTTTGGTTCAAAACTAAAAATTCAGTTTCTTAGTTTTCTAGCAAAAAGTCAATTTTATTTCACATTTTTCAAAATTTACATCACTTTACTTTTTCTCTCATAAATTTTTTGAAACACCATAACTTTAAATCTAAAAATCGGAATTAAATAAAAAAAAATATATCTGAAACCTACTCATTAAGATCTATAAAATAGGACCCATTGCTATTTTTTGAGTTTTTTTGAATTGGTTGAAAAAAATTCCAACAAAAACTAAATTCATTTTTCAATCTACTTTTATATTTCCCAAAAACTCAACTAAAAACCTCAACCAAACAAGCCGGAATATATTTTATGTCACCAACACGCGATCTTTGCTATGAAGTGTTCATTTGGTCAAGTTTTGATTCGTTTTTAGAATCCTAAGTTGGTAAATTCATAGTAAGAGTCTCTTATAATTTATATAAAGAGATTAAATCACAAGATGAGGCTCAAAATTTATGTGTGAAATTACTATTTCGAGAGTTTAGATTTCCAAAAATGAACAAAAATTCGAATAAAAAGAACAATGATGTGATGTGCAAGGGGGTGACAATACATGATCATAGTTACAATAATGTGCAATGGGCCAATATTGTGAGTATTGCATTACCGTACGTAAGGGCCGACCATGGTTTGTAGTTGCACAGAATATGTATATATCATGACCAACTTTCTTAGTGAGATTTGCTACGTTAATTATATCGCAAATGGATGGAGTATTACATTTTCGTGGTATTTGGAAAACAAACATATATACTTCTCAATTATGTAAGGAAGATTTATCTAACTTTGTCGTATGGAATGAGAGGAAATTTTCTATGATGTTGAAAAAGAACAAGAGCAGATTAAAAATAAAATATACACAATGCATCAGGAGTGCAACTTTGATGAAGCAAAAGAGTCCAAACACAACCAAACTCAATCTTTTCTCTTGGATGTTGTTAGATCAGCGATGTCCCTTTTCTTTTGCCTGTTTACAGCCTGTCGGTTGTTGTTTTTGGCTGTTAGATTGGCTTAATCAATTGGCTTATAAATACTTAATGACAGCTAGCCAGACCTACTATGCATGGCAACGCATATTTGTATTGAAGTTGAACTTGCTGGTGCAATAAGAAAAAGATAAATTAAGAAAGGTGGAGGATCCGGGAAGTAGGATCATGATTTGATAATCTTTTATTATGTCCGCCCCAAATTACGATTCCCAATTTGAGTTTCCTTTTTCTCAAAAAAGAAAAGAAATAAGAAGAGGAAGAATATGATGAAGAACCAAATATTCCTTATGCTCATCTTTCTGCTTTTTTTGTCATGTGGAGCGAAACTACTAAAATTGCAAAAAACTCACGGTTAACAATCTCAGAAGAAATTGGGTCACCAAATATCTCAACAGACAAAGGAGCTGAAGTTTACTCTTACAATCAAGAAGACTACTACTCCGTTCAAATTATATTAAGTACAAGCCCATAAATGTCCCTATAGAACTACTACTTTCTAGAATCACACCTCAAAATTTTGTAGAAATTAAAAGAAAAATAAACAAAATTACAACCAGCCCTCAAGCCACTCAGCTTCATACTCCAAACTGCAAATATCAAACCCAGAATGTATGATTATAAACAATTCATAGTCCAAGAACCTGCCTATGTATAATATATATATATATAGAACTTGTCATCAAAGTACCTATTTGTGGAAACTGGGATGAGATCTGAAACCTAAAGAAAGGGAAGCCTCACAGTAAAAATTCATAAGGAAGAATGAATTCTTGTATGCTAGCTTCCTCCAATTCCTCGTTTACTCAATACAACAAACCACAAGAGATCACTCTGGCTATTTCTAAACAATCAAATCCTCAATAGGAACACTTCTCTATCCGAGCTTCTATTTTCTTGATCCATGACAGTCATCCTTATCCGAATCTTGTCCTTGCGATGTAGCACCTCCACTCTGCTCAATCTGCTGGTAAAGCTGATTTATGGCTTGAGAATTCAAAACCCCAATATGACCCTCGTGAGATAGCCCCAACTCCAAACCCGGAAGCTGGTGGCTATTTCCACTCAAAATTGTGGATAGACTCATTGAACCCAAGCTCGTGTTTGGGAATTCAAACCCATGAAAACCAAATTTTGATGCAAAATTCGAGTTGTCGTTTCCTGAATTTGAAGTCAACATACCCGAGCTATGCACAATACCTGGTCCAAAGCCAGTTATAGATGGCCAAACCCCAGTGGGTAAATGAGATCTACCTATATTTCCACTCATCGTAGACCAATTAGTCCTACTTCCCACCATATTTGCTCCAAACTCATCTAGCATCGAATGCAAACCTGTCGAAACAGAGTTCCCCTGTTCTGAAACAGAGGATCCTGCAGCTGCAAGTGCTGAAGCTGGCATAGTTCCGGTACCCGTTGCAGCTATAATTGAAGGCTCAGATTGCTGTAAAAGCCACTGAATTGTCTCTCCATCAGATTTATGGCCCAATTCTCTAGTCAATTGGAAAATTCTAGCAGCACATAGAGCCGGCATCCTTATTCTTCTACCCCTACCATCCACTTTTTTGTGCCTGTCTTTGGTGGAGCTTCTCTTAGGGGCAAGTTGCTTCTTGCAATCATCATCCCTGCTTGAAGCCACAATTTGGAGCTCTTTGGTGTCTGTTGGCTTCTTCTCCGCCATTTCAGGTTGTTGGAATTGAAGCAAGAAGGTGGGCACCTCTTGTGGATCCTTCTTTGAGACCCAGTTTTCCATGAGAACGTACAGGGGAAAGAAAGAAAGAAAGAAAGAAAGAAAATGGGGCCTCCTTGATTGATGAAGAGGACATTAAAAGTCCTAGTCTTTCATGACCTTTCACTATAATTGTCAAGAAATGTTAGCTTCTTGTTCAAATTTTGAATGCCACCAAGTTTCTAATTTGATAGTGACTTAATTTTTAACTGCTGGTACGTGTAGGTAAAGGTTAAAAAATGGGTTCATACTAAATCTTGTCCTCATCAATATGTACTTACTGTTGGTAAAGACTATTTAATTATATGTTATCATATATAGGTACGTACTGATCGATCTATAAATTATGATAATTTGGAGAGAGAGAGAGAGAGAGATTTTCAAGGTATCCTAAGTAGCTAGCTAGGTTGATGGGCAGACGATCGAGATGAGGCTTATACAATTCAACCTTAAATATATATTATGGGTCATGAATGAAGGATGTTGCATGTTCAATTCCTTATAATTGGAGGGCAATCAAGAAACATGGTTATAAAGAGTCCCATATTAATGTTGATGATGAAGGGTGGTGGTTGAATAAATTATAAAATAGCGGTAGAGATAATATTTATTGATTTAGAGAGAGAGAGAGATAGAAAAATCAAAAAGTAAAATGTATACTTTAATTTGTCAATGACAACGAATCCTTGAATGATTACCTTGCATGACAAAGATGTCTAGCTATTACTTCAATTCTTTTAAGGTTTCATATTTTTACAATTACTTGTTCATTAGATATTGGCACGTACGTACGAGGGCATTTTTGACTTGCCACTTAATTTGTAAAAACCAATCTCTTGTAAAATTAATACAAGTGGACAAATTGAGTAATACTGTCATTTGATTTGCAAAATGACAGTACAATATCACTATTATCTTCACAAGCAAATTGAACCTTATACATTAATTACACAGACGAGTTAATTTCACACATGCATGCACACACATACGTTCGCACCATCCATTATATATATATATATATATATTATATTATATTATATTATCTGTTTCATCGTAATCTTTTGTAACAGCTATTGTTAAGAAAAGTTAGCCGAATCATGCCTATAAATCATTTCAATTCTCTTTATTCTCAAAGTATATGCCCATGCCTACTTATTTCCTGCCGTGCTCAATCACTTTTGCTTCTCCTGCATATATATTTCATTCCCAACCCCCACGAAGTGTGATGAAAGTGGGTGTCCATGGGTTGCGCTTGGGCTTGATCCAATCTTAATTAGCCCAAAAATCTTAACAAAAAGATGGACCAGAGGGCAGCTCATGATGGACACCTCCAGAAAATCAGAAGTACAACACGTAGAAGCGTGGCATAATTTATGTACATGTTGCTTTATTCTTTTATTTTAATTTTTTGGACTTCGTTGAGGTGAAGAAATTGACAAGCAAGGAGTTGATTAATTTGTAGTGATTATTTATAAATATAGGAATTGGTAGGTGGGAGTGATGATCGGTGTTCGTAGTCCCTGTTGCTGTATGTTGCCCACACTAGAGACATATTGGGACCCTTTTAAAAAAGCAAGTTGTTGACGTATCACCCAATTTCACTTCATTTCAAAGTTTACACGAAAAAAGGTCTTTCTTTGGTTGGTGTTGGAGGACAAATTTTCTAAAAGCAGTAAAAGCTCATTCAATGATTTGATTTTCTTTTTCCACTCCCTTAATTCTTCCTAGATTTCCCATTAAAAGTCCAATTTAAAAAAAAAAAAAGAAAGAAAGAAAGAAAGAAGCCCCAGTTGATCTGGTTCAACCTCCATTACAATTTATTTGAATTTCTCATATCATAATTGCATGTTAAGTCTTTGGTGGTGTGGAGTCCTCTTAACAGCCTAATAGTACGTATATTTGGACTGTGACATTCACTTGTACTAGAATTAAGTCAATATATTAATATTGGATTGAGAGAATGGCAAGAAAAGCCCTCAATCACATTCACATTATATATATATATATATATATTAACGACCAGCCAGATTTTAAAATCAATGTAATTATGCTCATAGGTCTCGAAAGCAAATGCTGTAGATTTAGCTGGTTAATCGTATATAGAGAATAATTTGCAGTGGCTTTCAAGTCTTTCTTTGCTACATCAGCAGCTTACGAGTGCGGTATGGGAAAAACTCTTTGTCTATTTCCCATCATTTAACAATACTTTTATTGTAAAAATGAAATAATCATCTATTTTCTCATTGATCGATTAAGGAGCGATGCTGCACTCACCAGCTTCATCAGCACACGTATGTGAGATGATCATACGTCTTGTTGCTAAGAGGATGCCCACGTGAGACGTTTGAATTGGGTTCACACATGTAAAATGTACGTGGTAACTAAAGCAATTCAATCAGAATGAGCGCATAAATTACAAAGCAAGAAAAACAATTTATACCAGGTTAATAACATCGTGTATGGTTTCGATTATTAACCAACCACACTTTCTTTTAATTTTTTATTCTTATATATTGCTTTGCTTTGAGAGGTTTTAATTTTCCCTTTAGTCTAAAATCCTGGAGCTCTTTTGGCTATTGGGCCTTGACACGGTAATACCATATTAGAGTTTGAAGCTTCCAACTCGAAACTTAATTAGCAATGGATGGAGTAGGCGCCCTTTCTTCTTATATAATGCTGGATCCAATTTCTTCATGTGGAATTTATAATTTCAACATCTATATCCTCAGCAATGTGTAGCGTGATTGTCACCATTGGGGATGTTACGTGGACGAAATAGCATGCTATAATATTAGTCATTAGCTTCGTATCATTCCGTCAAAAATTATTTGCAATGGCCCCAAAATATTTTATTCATGCGTATGGTTAGGCTTGAACCTGCTGAAGTGAAATTAAATGGATGTATTTGTCCCAAAAAAAGAAGGAAAGAAGTTAAATGGATATATGTGTTACATACTTGCATATATCTATAAGTTCTGGCATCACTTTTTTTTTTTTTTTTTTTTTTTATCACAGTTCTCGCTTCACTTTGGATGATACCTTAATTTCCTTTGGTTAACTGCTTTCCTTGGGTCATCTCGATCTGAGTCTACAAAACCTGGAGTCGCAATTGTTATAACATTATGGACCCAATTTAACTCTCAATATTGTCTTGTAGAAACTTATTAAGGCCGCTTTATAAATCAACTCCACATGCATGCAGTACAAAATTAAATGTACCATTTGATTTCACTAGGTATTACCCGTGCCGAACGGCACAGTAACGTAAACAAAATTAAGAGTTAAAAAATAGTGAGATTGAACAAAAAATACCTAAACAGCGTAAAACTTTTAACGCGACCTATTTAACTGTCAGGCGCGTGCAGGGAGGTTTGCTAAAGTCGAACTCGAGATATCGAATGATATATTCGATCCGACTAGATTCATGTGTTTTAATTGAAAAACTAGAATTTGTCCCTATTTATGATACTAGGTATTGCCCGTGCCGAAAGGCACGGTAACGTAAAAAAAATTAACAGTTGAAAAATAGTGAGATTGAACAAAAATACCTAAAACTTTTAACGCAACCTATTTAACTGTCAAGTGCGTGCAGGGAGGTTTGCTAAAGCTGAACTTGAGATACCAAATGATATATTCGACCAAACTAGATTGAGGTGTTTTTAATTGAAAAACTCGAATTTGTCCCGATTTATGATATGCTTAAATTCGAACCCCGTTTTGTCACCTCATTAAAGTCGGATTGGGTTAATTTATCATCCCTAATCATTCACCAATATATACAAAAATAAATATTTGGAAAAACTAATGTATCTCTTTATTATTACAATAACATTATATATTTCTAAAATTTTAATTATAAACAGATGTTACCATCGGTAGTAACCTTGGTTTACAAAAGTAATGTGTTTTCTTCTTTCTTTAAAAAAAGAAAAACTATCTAAGTTTGTAAAAGATTAAATAAGAACATATATCTTTTTATATTTTTAAGCTAAAGTAAGAATTAGGTTGTAACTGGATTTAAAACAAATAACTTGTATAAAGTGAGTTGAATATAAGTTATATGAAGAAAAAATATGTTTAAAGAGAGAAAAGTGGGTTAGAATAGCTTTTCTTTAATTTTTTTTACACACAATTTTATAATCATAGTGGATCTTATTTTATAGGAATAGATAATTAGATTTCAAATATAAATTTTTTAACAATTTCTACTTTTTGTATTTAAAGATAATGTATTTTAAATTTTAAAAATAAATTAATGGGAGAGAAAAGTGTGAGAGATAATAGTTGGTAGAATAAGAGAGAAAAAAAATTGTTGATTTCTTTGATTTGATATTTTGAAAACATATTGAATGCCCCCAAAATTATCTTTTTATTATAGCTAAATACGAGCCATTGATTTGATAAATTAGTCATGTTATGTTTCTTTCCTTTCTAATATAGATTTGATTTGATTCAAATATGGATATTGGAAGGTTTAATAAATTTTGGGTAAATAAATTGAAGCCTACAACAATGATAATAGTAAATAGAAACAAGCACACACACACACGAGAGAGAGAGACATAAAATATTTGGTAGGATGGTTCCCCCAGCCCATGGATGGCGGGGTCTGGTGTACATCCACCCCTGACAATGGTGTTGGTATTTATATTGATCATGATAATGGTGGTTACAAAAGATAGATCGATAATAGATAGAGTTTTGATGGGTTATTTCCTTGTTGGTTTTTCTCCCTCTTTATTGGATGATAGCTAGTCCTTTAATAGATGTAAGGAATTAGCTTTACAAGTTGATAGTTAATGATAAGGGCCACTCCCCATGATTTGGGTGAGTGGGAGAAAATGGTGGGAAGTGGGTTGGTGGTTTATTGATGATAAGTGTCTCTTGCATGATTCATTCTGGTGCCAACACGTGTTATGCGTCCGTTAGTGATGGGAGCTTAGACCTGAGATGAGCTCGGATCTTGAGTGGAGCTTAGATCTGATGTAAATTCGGATTATAGATATATTTTTGGCCCTCCAATAGGCCCCCAAGCGTCTGAGTTCGGCCGATAGGTTAAGGTCATACGCTTAATCCTTCATGTAAGCCAGCCATAAGGAGAGCTTGAAAAATTGACGCGTAAGGCTTCCTTGAACTTTGATCGAAAGTCATAGAGTTTCAAACACTAATGTGTAGAGCTGTCTAGAGATTGGCCGTAAACATAAAGCTCGGAACATCAATGTGTATGGCCGATTAAACTGTGGTCGCAAGTCGTGGTTCAAGGAACATCATCATGTTAACCTTAGTAGAACTCGGGCACGAGTCATTGAGCTCGATACATTGATGTGTATGGCTTGCTAAGCTTTAAATGCAAGTCAGAGGGCTTGGAACATTAACATGAGAAACTCGTTAACTTCTCAGCGACAAGCCGTTGGACTTTGGACATTGATGTTGTAGTTTGCGTTGTGCTTGGGCTTTAGCCCCCCATTTCCTTAGCACCGGTGAGTTCGATGCCCTAGCAGCTCGGCTAGTGCACTACATTGTTCATTTTCGCATTCTTTTAGAATATAAGGAAGTCGAATGGTTCTAGCCATTGAAGGAAGGCGAGCTCGGCAAAAAATTGGTAGCTGCCCAGTATTGAACACGTGACCTCTGCATAATAAACTGGATTACTGACTAGCTCGGCTAAATGAAATTGGTAATTAATATTCGTTCTTCTTCAATATAGTGAGGTTGGCTAGCCCTAGCCATTAAATCAAGTACTCTGCAAAAAATATTTGTGGTGGCTGGGTTTTGAACCATGCATCTCGGCATTTACAAGCTCACATCTTACCAACTCAGCTAGGCCTTTCTATGATTTTTTGTGCATTTTCTAACAAGCATATATGCTATCTATTTTAAGAGGAAATGGCAGACCAGCTGAGCTAGGCAATGTGTTACAATGATTTTTGCGTCTTTGCGTCTTTGCATCATGATGGATCTGGTAACTTGAGTTGGCTGTAAATCAATCAATTCACTAACTCGGCTTGACTTCTCCTCACAAAATTTTCATTCTTTTCTAACACAAAGATAATTAATACGTTGAATTAATGAATATGTGAGCTCTTGTGAAACAAGTTGGTAATGAGGAGCTAATAATATTATAATAATATTAAATGTAAATAAATGCTCATAAATGAAGTTAAAAAAAGTCTTATCTGATGATGGAAGTAATGAGTCATGTTGTTCTATTTTTTTTTTTTTTGCAAATTCCTTTATGGCAGCATGTTGTATGTAAAATTGTAAGGAAAAACTTGGAGACGACATGGCTTGTAAACGTCGTTCCCACAGATTGAGCCAATTGTAAGTCAACAAATTTGGGGTAAATAAATTGAAGCCTACAACAATGATAATAGTAAATAAAAACAAGCACACACACGAGAGGCATAAGATTTTTGGTAAGGTGGTTCCCCCATCCTATGGATGGCGAGTCTAGTGTACATCCACCCTGGCAATGGTGTTAATATTTATATTGATCATGGTAATGATGGTTACAAAAGAGAGAGCGATTAATAAATAGAGTTTTGGTGGGTTCTTTCTTTGTTGTTTTCTCTCCCCCTTATTAGATGATAGCTAGTCCTTTTATAAATGTAAGGAATTAGCTTTACAAGTTGATAATTAATGACAAGGCCCACTCCCAATGATTTGGATGAGTGGAAGAAAATGGTGGGAAATAGGTTGGTGGTTTATTGATGATAAATGTCTCTTGCATAATTTATTTCGGTGCCGACACGTGTCATGCGTCTGTTAGTGATGGGAGCTTGGACCTGAGATGAGCTCGGATCTTTGATGGAAGCTCCGATTCTAGATATATTTTTGGCCATCTAGATATATACTTTTTAGTAGATTGGCACTAGATATGTAATTAAATAGCGCACATGTGATTCTATCCGCACCGCACGCCATAGAAGCTGAATCTTGGAGGATTCAACAAAGCACATATATTTTGTTTTAAAAAAAAAGCAAAGCATCTATATATATATATATATATATACATATGCACCAACTGATGAATTAGCGACAGTCTTTATTTTAAGGTGAGGAATTAATTATGTTGCTTAGTACGTTGGAATGTTGGATAAATCAATAGAATATATCGAGCCCCAAAAGAGTATATTTTGTAGGATTTGAAGCTGGCAACTAAAATCATTTCAAGAATAATATACGTCATCACATTATAAATATATTAGTAGTCTATGTTACCATTAGGGGCGCGGACATCAGTAGCGACCCCTTTAATTACGAAGGCAGTATTGTTTCCAGCGTAATTCACAATAAGTGCCTCTTTTTCAATAGTGGTGCAAAACTGAATTTTGAGTAATATTTATCCATCATCTTTAAAAAATATTTGCTTCAATAGGTGTATGCATAAAAGGGCAGTTCGTAAATTCCACGCTCCTAAGTCAAATAGCCGAGTATCAGGAACCAATTCGAAGTTGAGGTTAAGATCATGCGGAGATTTCAAAATTTAGTTTGTGTCCGGATATAATTTTTGTTATGCCCACCAGCACGTGGGTCGAGTCCAGGACACTAAATGGGCCCACCGGTCCGCGCATATAGTAACGATATTATTCCCAACTTAAACACTTTTGGGCCACAGGTATACATATACCTTAGTCCACCTTAAATCCACTTTTGAACTGTTCATGTAGATCACCACTCAACACTATCCATAAAATTGTCCACCTTTGGTCAATGCACATCTTGAGGTATACCCTATTTCACTTAGTTGAAGAACTTGCTCAACCACCTTGACAGTATCCCGGGTATACATAAGTTGAAGTGAATCCATCCCCGGTTTCTCCGAGTCTAACACCACCATAGGCTCCACCGAGTCCAACTATTGAGATGCTTTTTATAACGACCCATCACCTTAGGGTTTTTTTTTAAACAAACCGAATTTTTTTTAAACCAAAAGGGAAAATCCCCCTAAAATTTTATTAAAATCAAAATGAAAACAGAAATTATAGGAGGACAAACCCACCACCGACATGAAAAAAAATAAAAAAAATTACTTGAATTGCGCCGGTTTACAAATATTCCTTTTTGGCCTTCCATGAAAGTACTTTGGAGTATCCAATTGAACTTGTTTTAAAAGATAAATTTCTTCTTGATCACAGTGAGGTTGGGATAATTTCTCCTCGAAATGCGTCTTTAAAGCCTTCCTTTGATACTAGAATATATCATACTGAAACCATCTTTTTCTACAACATTTGAGCATGGGGCACTTGTAGAAGATTGCGTTAACATTTTAGAAGAGGATTTACTTTCACCCAATGATACAAAAATGTCACAACTTTCTATCTCATACATATCATCACATTTGCTAGAGTTAGTATCACATTCACTTTCTTTGTCTTCTTCCTCCTTAAGATTCGCATCTAATTTATTCTCATCCTTATGAGACTCATATGTGATTTTCTTCCTTTCAACATCACCCAAGTTGCTTGTTGCAACCCTTCCATCATCACTACTTTTTGAAATCAATGACCCTTCCTTTAACACTCCAGTTTGATTAAGGCCCGATACACCCTCTCTATATCTAGATTTAATCTCATCCTGTATAAAAGTTAAAGGACTAGGAATCACTCCCCCATCAAATAAAGGAGAAGAAGAAATCTGACCAAACACTTTACCACTACTATCAATTAACTGTTTCCCTTTTTAAGTTTCTCTATTACAATTTTCTCCCTCAGCTTTTAACACCCCTTCATTACACTCCATATTAACAGTCCTGTAGATCATGTTTGAACCAATTTTAGAATGACCTTCCTTAGACTTTCCCTCTAGCACCTTCCTATACCCTCTAGCTATCTTACATTCCCCTATATCATGACCCTGCTTATTGCAATTCACACAATATTTTTGAATTTTTTCGTATTCAACAGTCTGCCAAAACCCAGAAAATCCATTACCAATCCAAACTCTATAGGGAATTTTTTAAGAAGATCCATTTCAACGCATACGCGGGCCACACTAGGACGAGCTAACACTGCAGTAGCTGCATCCGTTTTCATGGATGAACCAATGGTCTGAGCAATTGAGAATAAGCTACTTTGATCAAACAGATGGACCGGTAATTGGGGAAAATTCACCCACACAGGAGCAATAGACATTTCTGCATCTACTCTAAAATCATATGTCCACTTAAAACATGCATATGACATTTCATCAAATACCAAATCTCACGAAGCCATATTTTATGATAATCTTCTTCATTATGAAATCGAATTAAAACATGCCGAGGATCCAATAAACCAATAAAATACGAAGACTTCAAATTGATTGTCTCAAAATCATTTTTAATTTCAGGCATTGAGGGTCTTCCATGAGAGAATTTACAAACTAATGCAAACATAAACAGAGATGCGAGACTAAAAATTTCTTCTTCGGTAAAAAATATAATAAGTTCCCCTTTGTAAGAACTCGAAAATTTTAGAGGAATAGATGAAGAAAAGGTAGATCTAGCCTTACCTACAACAACAACGAAAAAGTTGGGAGCAATCGAGACCAGTTGATCAATCACATCTGCCTTTTCTAGTTGCATCGGTATTGGTTGAGATCTAACCACATCTACAAATGATTTCGCCGGCTGGATCGTCAGAGATTTGGGGTCTAAATTCATCGCAGAGCTTCGCTGCCGCATATTCTCCGCCCTCTACATCAATTTCCCAAATTAGAGAGGAGAGATAATGGAGGAAGAAGAAGGGAAACAAAGCCTTCTCGCCGTTAATAGAGGAGTAGATGTCGGTCGCCGGTCGGAGAGAGAGAGAGAGAGAGTTCGATGAAGAGGAGCCTTCGTCTCCCATCACTTTAGGTTTTACTGAGTTCTTTTTGACTCCTCCGAATTTAACTACCGGTATTGTTTCACAAGTGCATGGATTCACCATCGAACTTTGATACTAATTGTTGTGCCCATCGGCACGTGGATTGGGCCTAAGGCACCAATTGGGCCTGCCGGTCTACGCACATACTAACGATGGTGACTTACTTTTTCCTCTTTTCATTTTGTTTTCATTCTAAGATAATACCTTTGATTAACATTTTATATTTTTAATTTTGTGTTGATATTACTCACTAAATTAAGCTTATATCTGCCGAAATTGTGTACCACGTCATCTACAAATCATTACAGTCATTGATATTTGAAACATCAGCACAGATAGGAAGAACTTGAGGGGAGCCAAGCACACGTGCTCTTTCTACAACCTTTTCAATTTGCTTCTCCCGTTTGTCAACTATGGCTAGAGAAGCTCCTTTTTAGCATTTTCATAAGCCAATTATTGTAATTGATTAAATTTTCAAGATTAAAAGTGCTGTTGAATTAAATATACACAGTCATCATATTTATATATATATATATTAGATTTGTTGTGTATACAGCCAGTCTCTTATGCAGACAATCCATATGCAGCTTGAGCTTTAGCAACTTGCTAATTAAATGCATCTCCGAATGCGTTGGCAACAATTTTTCATTACTGAGGGTTAGGTTTATATATGGAATGGTCCGTAAGAGAGACAACCTCTTATATGCCCGCATATTTATTAGCTTCCCTAAAGATGTTGTGGGAATCCGCAAATACGACCCCCGAGTCTCAACCTTTAGTTTGGGGGTCTGAAACGTTAGAAGAAATTCCATCATTTAATTTACTTTTATATGGTGATAATTCATATTGTGTGTTCCTCTACCCTATTCTAGATGCAAGATATTTTATTCAGAGTCGCCTGTACGTATTACGATAAAACGGACAAAAAGAGTTGTGTAAGGAAAAAGGCCACATATAAGCCTTTTTCCTTACTCGTTTATCTACGAAACCAGGATTCGGGAACTATATTACGAATTGGGAATGTGTTAAGCACCATTTCTACCCTTTCGATCACTAGTGGTCTTTATATATTTATTCTATATTGAAAAACTTGGATGGTTTTACTTATATTCTACTACTTTCTAGAATTATCTTATGAAAACCTAATTCTGGGGAAAACAGAAAAAGTGATGAAAATCTTGTATTCTGTGATCCGATGGTTGCTTTTATCAAAGTCTGATTACTAATGACAAAAGTTCTTTTCTGTTTGAAATCATGAGATTGATTTGGTATTATTTTATCAAATAACAATATTAATTATCTTATTTGGTTAATTTTAAAAAGATCGGATCTTATCAGAATTATTTTGATATAGAATTGAGCTTTCTAAGATAGTATATCATATACATTATAGTTTATATGGAAGACGGAATATATTCGAGTTGAATTCTTAAGCAAGAACCTATTAGTCCGAGTTTTTCAAAGCTTGGTTTTATCCGGATGATAATGACTAGGGGTGTGCAGAAAAAACCGAAAACCGAAAAAAAAACGGCCGAACCGATTTAGTCGGTTATTTACGATTTTCGGTCGGTTCGGTTGGAAAAAATAAAAACCGTTAGGGGTCGGTTCGTTGGCGGTTAGCGGAGTTACGAACGATAATAACCGAACCGAACGAAATTACACGTGTCACGTTACTATTGGTTGGTTAATTTAATAATATAATATTATATGTTAAATATTATATAAATAAAAAAATATATAAACTAAAAGTGAGGCACACTACCTAATCCCTAATGTGCCGCCTGCGCCGCTCGCTCCCTTTTCAATTTCGTCTCACTATCTAAGAATTAATGACCTTACTTCGTCTAGTTTTACAAATGTTTTTATTCAGAGTTTTGAAAAGACGTTTTATTTAAAAATTTTAGACTATCAATAACTTGACAATACGTTTATTCAACTAGAAAGTGGATAGAACAAAATATATAAAACGTCTATAACTATGAATACTAAACAATTATAGTATAACGAGTACACACATATATATGTTTAAATACTATAAGAGACTTTAGTTACCTTTCTTACGATATATATATATATATATAAGAATAAAATAGAAAAAATATAATGTGGTAGAGAAAACCTCCGGCGGATATCAACTTTTCTTCTCTAGATATTTTCGAGAATTCGATTCCAGAATATAACATCTCGAGTGTTGAGAATGGACTTGAGAATTTCTCAAAAATTAGACGAATATATTAAGCAAACTTGAAATATCTTGAAAATCAGAAAATAAGACCGAACAATAAGAATTTATAGGGTAAAAATCTTGTCCTTGAACCCATGGGGGTTTAGGCTTATTTATAGTACTGAAAGGGTTTGTCGCTCGACAAACCATAACAGTGTGTTGTTTATCGTGTGACAAGTATCCATCTGTCGTGCGACAAACGGCTGAAGTGGGTGGTCTGTGTTTGAGAGACTTGTCGTGCGACAAGGCTGGGTTTGTTGTGTGATAAACTAGGCCAATAGGCCTATTTGTCGCTTAACGAACCTTCTTAAAATATATTATAGTGTGCGGGTGAGCTCTAAAATCCAAATGTATTTTTTGAGAGCTTTTAGAGTTCTCGTGGGAGTCAAGAATTAGGGTGTCTATAGATGTGTAAAATTACAGCATTCATTTCATTCTTTATAGTCGTTAATGAGGATGCAGTTAGGGTGGCTTTCTTCTTCGTCGTTCTCATTGATGAGGTTAAACCCTATTTGGCAATTGCTTCCACCGTAATGCCACACCAATTTGTTTCCTTCTGGAGCTTTAAAGCGTGTTTAATTCCCCACAACTTTGCCTTTAAAGAGCCCGCATATTCGTTGTAGCGGCAAAGTCCTTCCATCCACTTCATTAGATAAGTTCTGACTGAAGAACCATTAAATGGTCAATGCAACTTTCAACTAATTGAGTGGCATGTTTCCAATGTTATTGTCTTATTGTCTTTTATAATGTTAACGGGTTTTACCATTTTTTTTATGTAAATGTTACAATGATACACACGGTAGTTAGCCACACAAGGGAAGGGGAAATAAAACAGGTTCCGGTGGTTTAAAAGGCATGCGGTGGCGAAACCCACCTTTTTTTCCACTGTGCTAACACCCCATGTGTAACGGTTTTCACCATTTGACTAATGAATATACTTATTTTGGAGCCTTAAAGTCCAATAAATGAGAAATGTGAACCCAAAACTCAATAAAGCTAAAACTATAGATTCAAAGTACAAATGGCCCAAAAATTTAAGAAAATATTATGATTTAGTATTACTTTTAACCCTTTAAGTATGCTACTAGTCTTACTTTTATCCTTAATATTTTGATTTCGGCACATTTGTAACGCCCCGATTTCAATTAGTGCACCAACGACACCATTAGGACCCAAGGGAGTCATAAACCCAGTTTAGATTAGCTAAAATATGTTGAATAGATAATAAATATAAATAAAATAAGATGTTGACGTGTTAAGAGTAAAAACAATAGACGTGGCAATCATACTTTTAACGTGCCAGAAAAAAAACCAATTCAATCATCACAACAAAATCCATATATAACCACGTTGTGACTTTTCCTAGTAAATATGAATAAGAGTCTAAACATGCCTTTTATGTAAAACTAACAGTTCATCTAGTGAAAATACTTCATAATTCATCAAAGAAAATAACTCAATACATATAACTGAAATATTTACATCATGATATTTCTATCCTCTATGTACATACTTCTCATCATATCAACTCGACACATAATCACGTGTCACATGTCGTCATCAGTATATTTATCTATTTCAAATAACAGGTACTTCACATAAACAATTAGATGTATAACACAACGAAAGTATAAAATAATATATACATCAACCAAATATGCCGTAGCGTATCCCATTACAATACCAATATATAACCAACATAAGTAGGTGGTATCAAAAAACTATACTGCGAACCCAACTCAAACTCGACGACTCCGTACTCATTAAGTCAGCTTTGGTACCTACATATATATACATTTTAAAACGGGGTGAACTTGTAAACTAGTAGGGGGGATATAGCATGAGGTATTATGTTCAAAACATAACTAACGAGTTAATAATAGTTCACACTTAAATCGATAATTTCGTTTAAAATCGTCAACAGATAAAACAATGTATACATATGCATATGCAGGTTACCTCTCGTGTAGTAACCATTGTATTGAGAGAATACTGAAACCGAGCCGAATCATAATAATAATAATAACAATGGACCTGACCACCTCCAAGAGATACCGAAGCTGAACCAAATCACAATAATAAGAATGAGCCTGACCACCCCTCATAATCATCCGAATATGATAACAATATAACATATTTCGTCTTAAGAAAGAACATCCTCACCTCATAATAGAATTGGACCATACGTCCATCAATATCATATTAATAAAATCACAAGTGTTTTGCTGAGGTATAGATTTTTGGGTTACTCACCGTTGGCTCTAGACAGCCGACCTCATTGCTATCCCTCGGGGGTTTAGGAATTTTCAATCCAATGGCACCGAGACCTACTTATTTTCACACCGAGAAGTACTAATCAATAACATTCGCTTCAATCGATCAAAAGGGCCACAATAAAATATACTCCATGGATCCTCACGAGATTTCAGTTCTCAGAATTATATACAACAATCATAAAAAGATTTTGACATCATAGATACAAAACATATACCCACATGATAGGCCATAAAAATAGTCTGAACTTGTCAAAAAATCTCCAAGAATCCGGTTGACACACTAACGGTGTACAATATGCATAACATGCTAATAAATGAACATTTAAAACAACTTATGCCATATAACTACAACTGTAATATCTTGTATTTATATTAATGTTAATTATGTTATATTAACTCCTTGATACATATATGAATAATCGTTTGGTGTTTCGGGTGGTCCGAATCTATTTTGGTTGATAAATAGAAAGTTTTGGTTCTTCGCGATTCGTTAATTTTAGCTAACGTTGAGCTATTGTAATTTCTTTGTTACTTATCCAATTAAGGTTTTGTTCATGTTGGTGTCTAGTGTTTATACTATTCTACAATTTTTGTGTTTTGATCGAAAGCTAATTCACACTCCTCATGGGTCAAAACAGGGCGTGAAGTAGGCCCATTGCAAAATTCTGGTCATTCGGTTTCGTTTCGGCAGAGTGCTGTCTTCGGTGAATTTTTGAAAAAATATATCCCGAATTTGGGAAAACTTCCACTTAGGAAATTGTAGATCTTTGAAATACCTTTCCGCGGACATAAAGAACGCCTCAATCGGAGTTCCGAGCGAAAAGTTATGGCCAAAACAAAAATAGTGCTCCAGGGCCCAAAAATTTAAAACGCGGACCGATATGGTGTTTTTGGCATACCGGTCCGGCACCAAATTTTTAGAAAATTTGTGCTCCACGGACTGGTATTAAATATTTGGCATATCGGTCCGCCAGTTAATTTTTTCCACCGACTTAAGCTCGTTTTAAATGCGTTTTAGGTCATTTTTCATCTATTTTTCGACCTAAACTCTTCCACACTCTAGGAGAGGTTTCTAGAGAGAGAAAGGAAGAGATTTCTACGCATTAATCCTTCCGCATCAACGATTTAAGCTCAAAATCATCTGAATCATCATTAACTTCACTATTCATCATCTTCCTCCTTGGGATTCCTTTGAGTGAGCTTGGATTCTCTTCTTTCTTCGTTCTATATGACTAATAAATACGAGGTAGGGTTTACCTGTTTGTATAACATGATAATATGAATTTATTAGTTAAAAATTATTGTGTTTGATTCATGGTTGGTTGGGAGCTAAAATATAAGAAATGTTATAATGTTTTATGATCTTTAAGGCTATAATTGCATGATTTAAGACATGGTATGCCATATATACTCGAGATAAAATGTTATTTGAACAAAATGACGTATCCTTTGGCGGTATATATTATAATTGTTGATAAAAGTGGCTTATTGATGAATTTGAAGACCAAAGGATATGTGATGAAACTTTTGGAGCATATATGGCATAAATTGCCTCATATTTATATTTAACATCATATTATGTACTATACATATATTTGTTGTGTCAACTGACTGCTCGGGAATCATATGGCAATAATTTGAACGGACACGCGACTTATGGATTGGTTGGCTACCTTATGAAAGGCCTTCATCATTTACCATTGATTTGGAGAGCTTGTGTCTCTCGGGAACAACTTCTTGGTATAGTTGGACAGTGCTTGCCGGGATGGGAAATAAGTGGGGCTTGGTGCCCTTGGGTTGAAAATCCCTAAACCCCCGGGGGGCAACGTTTGGCCGCCTATAAGCCACCGGTGAGGAGCCTGGAAACCTAGGCAATTGGCAAGGCACTATAATTCATGTCGATGTATGTGTTCTTATAAAATTGGGATGGTTGATCCCATGGCTCTGTTACGATGATGGCCTTATAATTCTGGTGTCTATGGATCATCTCTATAGTTCATGCTATCTATTATACGGTAAACGGTTGACACGAGAGGTAACCTGCATTAGCACGATCATGCATCTTTTAATGGCTGGCAATGATTCTTGTTTGTATTACTTAATAATATATTTTGAAAATGAAATGACAAACTTGTCTGAAACACCATGCCCTATACTTTCCCCCTACTGAGCAAATAGCTCACCCCGTTCTTTCTCTAAAACCCTACAGGGATTCAGGAATCCAAAGAAGGCAAGGATGCGATGGGCTCGGGAACGAATTAGAGGCTTTGATACTTGTATTTTGATATTTTTGATTGTGTATACCTTGGTACGGCAAGTCACGGCTTGCCTATAACACGTCCACTTTTAATTTTGTCTGTGATAAATATATATAAACAGCTCCCTTTTTGATATCTATACATGTATATATGTACGGACTTGACTTGCCCTATATCATTACTATGCTTGTGAAATCTTAACTACATCGTACATGTTATAATGTTTTGACATTATTTTCGTATCTTATACTCACCAATGCTTGATGTACAGTATGTTGTTGACTTATATTCTTCTTATATACTTATCTTAGTCCTACTAAGATGGGTCAGTGACGCTCCAGGCCTTAACTACGGGTGTTATCCTATACAATTAAGGCGAGGGTGTTACAATAACAAATCTCTATACATGTCACTTAATGTATATAATTCATTTATTAATCAATTTCATCAATATATAATATCTATACATCCAAGGGATACCTCATCTGTATCAAATAACATATATATATATCAAGTACAATGCATATCTTGCTTTAAATCACATGGTCATGGCTTTATAAATCATAAAACATCATCATCCTTATCATGTAATAATTCTTAAAATAAAGATAATTAAAACATGATGATTTACATAGAATAAAACCATATTATCAGGTTTTGAAAACAATTAAACCCTTACCTCAATTTTCATGGAGCACATAAAAGAAGGAAGCTAAGTTGATCTATAAAGGCAAAATTATCGAATAATATTCGATCCAAATTAAAGCTCTCGATGCGTAGAATAACTTCTGTGTAGAAACCTTGGAGAAATACCGAATATTAAAGCTTTAATTTAACCCAAATTAAACAAAGGCTTATTAAAATTTAAGAGGAACAAAGTCGGCCAAAAATGAAAGAAATGGAAGATTTGGCACGAAAAGCAAGGCTTGGTCGGTTTGTTATAATCAATGTTTTAGCATAATTACAATAATGTGTCATCTAGTTTTATAACTTTATTACTTTAACCCTAAACTTTTATAACTTTACATTTTAGTCCTTTCAACTCAAATAAATTATAATATTTCCCAACCACTTTAAAAAAAGTTCCTCATTCAAACCCAAGTCTTGAGTCAAGTACCAAAAATATTTCAACACTTCCAAATATATTTCTAAGGTTTATGATATGCCAATAAATTGGTATAATTTATTATGTCAATTTATAATTTAAATAGCATATATTATTACTAATATTTATATTTTTAATGCTTTTCAGGTATTAGAAAAGAATTTGAGAAGATTGAAAAAAATAGAGAAATTAAAGATTGTGAAGCACCTAAAGTGCTCAATACTTTCAGATGCATAACTTGTTACTTGGAATTCTAAATAATACGATTCTTGAGCCTAATTTAAAAGAAAATTTCAAGAGCAACAACTTTGCAGTTTAGAACTTTTTCAAATTCAGCTACCTCGGGGTTCAAAATTGCGAAGCAAATGCAGCAGTCAAAAAATGGCGAAAATTTAAAGTGTACTCAAATAAATGGGCCCAAGCCCACTCACTAGCAATAAAAATAAGAAGGAAAATCCAACCATTTATTATGAAGCTAAATGAGATGCAAAGCCCATACAATGCCCAAATATCCATTAACTAAGGTGTGTATAAGCCCATTTATACAAATCTCATTGAGCCAAAGCCCACAATTAAATTAAAGCCCTAAAGAAATCTATCAAGCATATAGAGAGAAGAGCTATAGCAACAAGCAGTCGTGCATTATTTTGGAGCTGCCGAGCACTTCCCCCTCCTCTCTTTTCCTCCTCTATTTTCTTTGTTTTTCTTTTATTTTCTTTTTACTTTGAAGACAAGAAGATTAAAGGTTTATTTTTACTCTCTAATTTATTTAATGCCAAGTAAGTTTTCTTTTAATTTTATTTGCTATTTAATTTATTCCATGCTAGCATAAATTTGTGTTAGGGTTTGGACGAGTATATTTAATTGATTTTCTTATACATATTCATGCCAATTGACTCTGCTAATTTAATGCTTTAATTTTAAATAAAATTCTTCCTACTAGATACTTATTTTAATTGACAAAAAATAAAGTTGGATTCTCATTATTTTTTGTTGGATTCACCTTGTGATTTGTTAAGAGCGGATATATGGTGTGTTTTGATGAATATAGTAAGTGTTTTGATTTCATACATAAGTTTGGCTGTGGAAGAATTACAATTGGATTTTATAAATTACTTGAACTTGAATGATTTTATTTTTCGCATCTAATAGAGTCAAGAGACCAAATTAATGCGAGATAAGAGTAGAGTTTATACGCATGAATACTTAGGAAGATGATATTAAATATATGTCTTCAAAACCCTAGTTAATTAATTCATTAATTTTATTATCTTGCTTAGTATTGTTTAGCTTAGTTCCATTACTTTAATTTATTTAGTTTGCTCTATTTTATTTGTTTAATTACAATAAACTTTTCTAGCTAGATTAGGAATTAAGTGAAAGTTAACAAGATAATTATAAAACATATTGTTTGAGTCTCTGTGAGATCGACATCGCTTACACGCTACATTATAAATTGATTCGTGTGCTCGCGAGTATTAAAATTTATCACAACAGTTTTCACGTGTCAATTCGCATACGCATCAATTGCCACCACAACAAATTTACATAAATTATATGCAACTCAAATATAATATAAGCACTCATATATATCAAACATGACTTACAATTAAGCCTCTAGTATGCTTTACTAATAATTAACAAATAAAACACATACGTCATAAATCACATAATTACTTGTCAGTACATAAAGACAAGTAAAGGCCACTACTCACTTTCTATGGTCAACATAACCATATATTAATTTACTCGACCTAACTAATGGGCCACTAACACATGTCACATACTAGTTACAACCTAGTTACCATACTTGGACTGGTCAAATCCCAGTCTAACACATGATTAAGACACTTAGTCTCGCTAACTCATGATTAATCAAGATTCTTAAACTCTTCAAAAATTTCACTTAATCGAGGTTAATAAGTGTCTACTTTACTCTAGTTACATTACGGGGTATTACAACATTAAACCCCAAAGTTTAGAAATTATTCTAACGTAATCCATGTCATACCCTGATTTTTGAACAATTAAATATCAAGCCGAGGTAAATTCTTCACGATATTTCACTATTCAAAAATCAGGGGTAAAAAAAATATAAAATATAAATGTATATATATAACGCATACCTTTGTAATGTAGCTAGAGAAAGGCATAACTACCACTAAATCCAAGATAACAAAATATTTAATAGCTTTTTAAACCATCAATTATAATAAGAGAATCAAATAAAGTAAAATATATCCCTCAAAAGAATTTCATCCAAAAACTTAAATTATTTCTAGCAATAAATGAAGTAACCAAAAATGGCAAACATGTCCAAAAACTTTAAGGTTCAAAGTAGCAAGAAATTAAGTTTAATATCCAACTACTTAAATAATAACTAGTGCGGAAAAATGAAATGCCTGGACTCCTTCAAATAAAGCCATATTCCCACATGTTAATCCCTTAGCCAGTTTCATCCTATAAATTCTCTCTGGCTACACTTATAAAAGAACATACCTGAGATGCATGGAGACATTCGGGTCAGTAAAAATTGGTATAAGTATAATTATAAGTTCCACTAAGATGTTCATGATCCAAAAATAGAACGTACAATATAGGACTACATAAATCATGGCAAAACAAGTAGTTCCATTGTCTTTTACAGGACACTACAATCCTTCCCTAAAAGATATTGGCTGATAGTTTCTTACACATGAATCGAAAATAATAATTATCACAAAAAGCTTACCCTTTTATATAATAGGTTAACCTTGCAAAGAAAAGTTAGTGTAGCCTACCACCCTGCATGAAAGGATTAGTGAAAGCGTGGATAATAATCATAAAAGTAACTACAGTAAAAAATAGTAAAAAACACAGACAAAATGACATTTTTTGGAAAAACACAAAAAAGGTGCATAACGAAATTTACTAGTCCCGTATTTGAGAAATTGCAAAATAAGTACATTTAACAATCCAAAATAATGGTCTACCCACAACACGGTAATTACCGAATATGTGGGATTAAAATTGGCAATTTTTTAGACTAAGGTGAACTAATAATGAAAAATCAGAGAACGGAAGTTTTTTGGAATGTAATTTTATATCAGACTGTAAAGTTTCATAATTTTCTAAGCACATTTACTATTTTTAAAGTGCTCAAAATAGTTCCAGAATTAATATAACGTAAATAATGAAAAAGTAAATTAATAATGTGTACCAAGCCCACTCTTACTACCACAATTGCACCCCCATGTGCCAAACATACATACCTGTGTACCCCCTTATACTCTAGCCAATTCTCCAGGCACGCCTCACTCCAAACATGGTATCACATATAAAGTGTGTCTTACCACGAATAACTACGCCGTATAAGTCTAAGAAGCCACTATTCAACTAGGTTGCATAAACACCTCTTATTACATATTTAGTTGAGGACAAATACCATTATTCAGTATAGTAATCAAATTAACCCAATATGTAAGGCCAAAAGTAGTTTCTCTTTAAGATATGGGTGATACAAAATTTTATCCAAAAAATAAATTAATAATGCGTACCAAGCCCACTCTTACTACCACAATTGTACCTCCATGTGCCGAACATACATACCTGTGTGCCCCTTATACTCTAGCCAATTCTCTGGGCATGCCCCACTCCAAACATGGTATCACATATAAAGTGTCTTACCATGAATAACTACACCGTATAAGTTTAAGAAGTCACTATTCAACAAGGTTGCGTAAACACCTCTCATTACATATTTAATTGAGGACAAATACCATTATTCGGTATAGCAATCAAATTAACGCAATTTGTAAGACCAAAAGTAGTTTCTCTTTAAGATATGGGTGATACAAAATTTTATCCAAAAAAGGTTGTGATGATGACTTGGATTTTCTACAAATTTATAGTGTCTTCAAATTATCAAGATGCAAATACAGAATTTATATCTCAAATTATTCTCTAATTCCATGATTCAATTACCAATTTTGGTAAAAGTACGTACGCAATGGCTCGTCAAGAAAGTTCTTAACTTATAATATTCAGCCTTCTTACATTTAAGTGGTAATGTTAACTATTCTTAAACCAAGTAAATGTATTAGCAACTTGTATTTTATACGCATTAAGACTTATGAGGGTATTTAAGTATGCACTTAAAAGAGTTTTTTCAAAGGCCACCAATACAAGAATCAACGAGTCAAATAGTAGGATCCAACTATAGTGTATATTATTTTATCCTAATATTTTAGTATGAATCAATATAAATAATTAATAGATGTATAATGAACTGAAATAGAATAAATAATGAATGTAACGAATCATACGTGATCTTATCAACATATCAATGCGAATAGTTAGGCAAGTTAATATAACATATATGTTAGAGTTTTCACGTATTGGTGAGAAATTGACTCACTTACTCAAAGCCAACCCACCAGAAGAAGATGGCAAGTTGGATTAAAAACAAATTAAGCCCTGAACCCGAGGTTTCTCCCTTGACTCTTTTCCCTTTTTCTTTTCTTCTTCAGGGTGCAGATTGAAAAAAAAGGAAGAAGACAAGACGAAGAGGTGGGGGAGGATTACGCCCTCCTACTTCATTTTCCTCCTCTTTTCATTTTTTTTAAATAATAATATAACTCTCTCTATTTTTTTTTTAAAAGTATATATGTAAGGGACTCGTTCCTTTTTAACCTTCTAAAAAATATTTTATCAATTCAAAAATTCAAAGTATAATAATCCTTCTAAGTCATCTAGACACCAAACTAATTTTTCTGTATTATATATTTTATTAGACCAAAAGTCAACTAAGCATTAAGGAAATTAATAAATTAGCGTCTAATAATCAACTAATATAGAACCCAGGAAGATAAAATTTACCTAATTTGAATAAGGGTGATTTTAAATGCACCTCTTTAATTAATCTTTTCACCCCACCTAAAATTTAAATTTTAAAAATTTAACCATAAACCTAACTTGTAAACTCACCCCGTCTCTTTTACACCTGTAGCTAACATTGATTCTATTTTTTTTCCTTTTTATTTTTATTCAATTTTTCTTCACTCATTTTCTTCTCTTCGTTAATTTTCTTACTTTTTACAAATGAAAATATATAAGAATTAATCGAGATTCCGAAGTTTCAAATCAAATACAAACTTTTAGTGTAATTTTTTTGTTATTCTCAACATGTATTTTACAGATTATTGTCTACAATTCTAAGTCTATTATAATAAGGAAAAAAATATGAATAATCCTTTTTCATGTTAAACTATTTTTTTTAACGGGTAAAAGTTAAATTGTAACCAAGCTAGGGTTGTGAAGCTTTTTGCATTGAATAGTTCATCCATCAAATTATTTCGACAATTATTATTGTGGTTCAGTGTTGTTAGAAATTATGTCGTAATATTAATTCCTCGCAACATGAACATTTACTTATCATAATATGTTTCGGGCACAAAAATTATGAATTGTTTTGCCATTAAATAATTTTTGTGAATATTTTAGTTACTGACAAAGTTTTTTTGTCACTAAATATTCCCCCTTTGGAGTCATATAGGTTTCAATAAACTCAACCCACTAAGGGGGCGAGTTGAAAGTTTTTTATAAAATTTAGTGGGCTGAGAAGAAAGTTCTCTTAAATTGAGATAAGAAGTATGATTTAATGGGTGCATTTAAAATCACCCTTTGAATAAAAAGTACACGAAAGGAAATATTATTTATATAATAAATGTAGTAAAATAGGTGGGTCATCACAGTCCAATCAATAACTTATGTTAAGTTGTTAACGGAATTAACATGTGGTGTCCATATGATTCTTTTTTTTTTCATTTTACTAAAGAGATTTTGCGTCATAATTTTGAACCCCAAGATGGCTGAATTTGAAAAAAATAGTAAACTGCAAAATCGTAGCTCTTGAAATTCTTTTTGTGATGGGATCAAGAAACTCACAATTCGGAATCCTGAGAAAAAAGTTATGCTTTAAAAACTATTGGAGCCACATTAGGTATATTTGAAAAAGTATTGAACTGCAAACTTTCTTTTCTCTCTCTAAACATATTTTTCCATATAATTTACATTTAAATCATTTTACTCAATTTATCTATTGCAAATTTAATGGGTATCAAACCTAGTTGAGCGTACATAGCCTAATTCTTCTTTTAGTTAAAAAAAATTATTTTTTCTTAATCTTTTAAATACTTATATAATTAAGGGAGGCTAAAAGTAAAACGGTTGATCAAATGTATTGAAGCCGATATCCCTGAAGAATCAATATCATTATTGTCCATTTTACCTTTTGCGTCCCTCAATTATATGTTTCTAAAAATTAAGTTTTTAAAAGATTGAACAAAAATATTTTAAAAAAAATCTAAAAGAAGAATTAGGTCCCAATTAGGTTTGACAAACATTAAATTTGCAATAGATAAACTGTGTAAAAAGATTTGAATGTAAATTATATGGATAAAATAAGCTCAGAGATAGAAAAAGTGGGTTAAAATGCCTAACTTTGTTAAATTTGTGAGACAAGATACATAAAGTGCCTCAAATAATTTTTAAATTATAATTTTCTTCTCGGGACTCGAAATTATAAGTTTCTTGAGTCTATCAAGAAGAGAATTTTGAAAGTTACTATTTTGCAGTTTAACACTTTTTCCAATTAGGCCATCTAAACGTCCAAAATTGTGACGCAATATCTCAACAGAAAAGTGAAAAAAAAATAATCACATGGCCCCACGTGTTAATTCCGTTAAAAACTTAACGGAAGTTGCCAATTGGACTACATTAAACAATTTCTAAATTTTGGGGTTTAATTTAATGCACCCAAATAAAAGTATTAGGGACAAAAGTGAGATTAGTAGCATACTTCAAGGGTCAAAAGTGTAACTAACTCAAATATTATATTGAAAATTGATTTTGCTTGATAGATTTTAGTGAAAAAAAAATTAGAATATTAATTTTAATTAAAAATTATATATATATATATATATATTTAAAAATAAAACATCTTAAATTGAAAATGAAAGTAAGAAATTCGAAAAAGTTAACGTGGCATATAAGGCATTGTCCAAATATATACTTACACGATCTCATTCATGTTGTCTTTCATTTTTGTTACCACATCAACTTCATATTAAAAGCCCTACATTTACTATTATATAAAAGCGACGACATTGAGGAGATTATTAAAGCCGTGCCAAATTTTAGGTCTTTCATTTTCGTTACCGCACCAACTTCATGTTAAAAGCCCTACATGTACTATTATATAAAACTCAAAAGACATTTTAGTGATTATTGAAACCGTGTCAAGTTTTTGACCTTTTCATTTTATCTTTACGAACTTTTATTTCACAAAAAATATTATATTATATATAACATAAAGAATGAGATTCGAACTCTTGCCATTATAAAAATATATATTAATTCTAGTCGTTACTCAGCTTACTATTATTAAACTATTCTTAAAAAAAATTACATATAATTGAAGCACACATGTTTGTGCAAAACATTGAACACACAAAAAAAATGTAATTCTTGAGTATTCAAAAATAATCTATCGTGGATCTCAAAAATATGGAATATATATATATATATATATATAAGTAATTAAGGCTCCATTTGATTGCTAAGTGAAAAAGGAAAATAAATTGAGTTAGTTTTGATGAAAATATAGAAAATAAGTTGAGTGATAGAGGTGATATCCTCTTGATTTTTAAGTTTTTCCATAAAAAAATTTTCTTTGCTTGGTAATGAGTAACAATTTTCCACCAAAAATATTAAAGGAGGAAAAATATAAACTCATAAAATGAGTAACATCTCTCATCTTATTTTATATCTTTTCATACAAGCTACTAAATTTATTTGTCTTTTTTATTTTTACGATCAAACGGAGCCTAAATGTAGAATTTAGTCTGCTTTGTATTGCGGCAGGGGAGTACTCCAACCTGGGAAGTCGTGGTAAAGTTTGTTGAGAATCCACTCCATGGGTTGAGGGCAGAAAGTGTAAAGCCAGAACAACAATTTGTACCATTTTGGTTCACTCACGTATCTTTCTCTTCTACGTACTCCATCAATTATCGCTTCCCCACAAGCCTTGGCACTCATCATTGGTATTCCTTTCCAAGTTTCCTGCATATATACATATTTTAACATATTAACCAATCACTTTCGTCTTTTATTATTTATTTATTTATAAAAGAAGAAAAACAAAAGTGAAATGCATATATACTGTTTAATTAATTAATGACTTTTATCTTGATCACATTATTAATTTCGTACTGCATGCTTGTTTTCCATCTACACTAAGATCGAGGGGAGGGATACAGACCATCATTAATTGTAGCCCAGCCTCCGATAATAAATTAAACACTACTAATGATAATTATATATATATATATATTCTCAACCCCTCTCAGATTACGCGTGAGGTGATTCTGAACACCACGTGAAATCTTTAACTGTATGCGTGGAGCATATGTGTATGTCCACTGCGACCCATTTGCTATATATATATAATATATATATAGTACGTTTAATCCATTCAAAGTCAATTATCAACAGGCTGAAATGGCCCTCGATCAAAATCCTCAACATATAATTTTGTTGTAATTAATTAATTAAAGAAACTATATATATATATTATATATATATTCATATATAGCTAGCTAGCTTGCTGATCGAGAGAGATAAATAGATAGATAGAAATTTTGATTATAGTTATAATTACTAAGGATATCTTAATTACGTACTGCAAGTTCTGGTTTCAGTATGATGACACCTTCTTTAGATAAGTGTTTTCCCTGAGTCATCTCTGATTCTACAAAACCTGGAATTACTATTGTTATTGAGATTGATGCATCCAATTCCATTCTCAGCGTATCGTAGAAACTTATTATTGCGGCTTTACTTGCCTGAAAAATCAATCCCCCACAAAATTAAATTATATATACCAATTATGATATATAATGTTAATTAGTAGATATAATATTAATGAGTTAATTAATTAAGATGAAGAAATTAATCAAACATAGAAACTTACACCATAGAAGCTTAAATTTGGGACTCCCACAAGTGCAGTACTAGATGAAATAACAACAATCTTGCCACCGCTTCTTTTGAGGTGAGGAATTGCATAATAAGTTGGATAGATATACCCCCAAAAGTTTATATCCTTCACATGTATGCAGTTCAAAGTTAGAAATTATATAATTAAATCATTTCAAATAAAAAATAAAATAAAATTCAATGGACAATTCACAAATATTAGATTATATATATATATATATATATATGTGGGTGTATTATGCATGTTACCATAACAGGCGCGAAATTTGTGACATCAGTGACATCTTCAAATAGGCAGGCAGTAGTGATTCCCGCATTATTCACTAAATGATCCACTGCTCACATAATTAAAACTAAATAAGCTTATTTCTAGCCCAAGATATATCTATATCATTTATAAGAAAGAAAGTGATTAACAGAAGAACTTCAATTATTGTATATATATTTACTCGATCTCCTTCTCAGTACGTCCCACTTTGAGTGCATAACGGCCTTGTCAAAGTTTATAACTTACTTTTTCTGTTGGATGCTATGTAACTTATTTTTTTACCTCCTTCTCATTTTGTTTTCATTCTGATCGAGATGAACATTAATTTTCTATTTTGTTTATTTCTTGTGATATTACTCACTAACTTAAGCTTACATCTGCCGAAATGCCGTACGGCATCATCTACAAATCGTTTGCACTCGTTGATATTTGAAATATCCGCACGGATAGGAAGAACTTGAGGGGAGCCAAGTACACGTGCTCTTTCCGCAACCTTTTCAAGTTTCTTCTCCCGTATGTCAACTATGACTAGAGAAGCTCCTTTTTTAGCATATCCATAAGCCAATTGCTGTAATAATTAATTGATTAATTAGTTTTTCAAGTTTAAGAATCAAAGTGCTGTAGAATCAAATATAAATAAGTACTCATCAAAAGTGCTGTAGAATCAAATATACACTCATAGTAGATTTGTTGTACACAGCTAGCTAGCTAGCTAGTCTCTTGTATATGCAGATCAACCGCCTGAACTTTAATTAGCACAACTTCGCTAGATGCATTTCTCTATGCATTGGCAGCAAAATTTCATCCCTGAAGGTCTGGTTCGTATATGAAACGGTTCATATGAGAGATGACCTCTTGTTATATACACATGCATATATGTGTTAGTTATAAAATGGATTAATTAAGTATATATTACCTCTCCAATGCCAGAAGAAGCACCAGTGATGATGACTACCTTTCCATTGAGGTCTTCTTTAGAAAGGTAACTAAAGATCTTAAGAATGAAGTTGTAGAGGAAGAAGGTTGGTATGAACAAACAAAGAAATGAAAGGACTAAAGGCAACAGAGATGCATATATCAAGTTGTGAAGCAAATAGTTTGGATCCATGTTGCCGTTTTAAGTCCTTGTGACCGACTTCTTGCCTTACCATCGTATATTGTTCGTTATATACTGGTGAATGGGGTGCATTTGACTACTTGATCAAGGAATGTAGAGAATTAGCTGTCTTTGTTTTACTTAAAGCATCTCCAACAAGTTCTACCGGAGCATTCTTTAAATTTTTATTTTGATATGCTTCCAGTTTAATTTGAGTTTTGATTCATTCTTAAAATCTTAAATTGATAAATTTACAAAAGGAATATTTTATAATTTATATCAAGAAATTAAATTAAAAGTCAATGAGAATAATTCTAACTTTTTATACGAAATTATTATTTTAAATTTCAAGAACTAACAAAACCTCGAACCAAATGACTATTAAAGATTTTATTTTTTAAAAATGAAAAGCTTGTTGGGCTTTATATAAGTGAAAACGATTTTTCTTGTAATTGTAATTAAAGGTTCAAACGTTCATGTGAGAGAGAGAGAGAGAGAGAGAATGTAAAGAGGGGTCGGGAGAACATTAAAATGGTCATATGCATTCAAGGGAGGAAGAAATGGTAGCTAGGATCAACAGCAGCCCAACCAATCAAATGTTTTGTTCCAATGACATAAGGTTATTATTGAAAAAGACATAGGTCAATTTAGAGTTTTAAGGTTAATTTTTTACATTATTAAAATAATATTTAACTAATGACAGTCACAAACTTTAAATATAGATTAGTTAAAATGTATAAAAACTGATTCCAACATCTCTTGAAAAAAAAAAGAAGAAAAAAAACCAGCAACCCAACCAAATTAGATAGCGAGCATTGAATTGAATGATGTGACCTCTCTTAATTAATTTACGCCCCCCTGCCCGCCCGCCACCCCGCAAAAAAAAGAAAATAAAAGAGGAACAGTCCTATTTAGTTTACAGCTATGCAGCGCCAGCTACGCATGTCCCACGTTACTGCGTACCGGTCCTTTATTTATAAAAACTGATGCAAAAAGAAAATGAATAAATACATATTTAATTCTGAAAGTGTAGGGTCATGGCCTTTAAATTAGGGTGGTGATGTTGGCACCTTTAAATTATTTACACCACGTCTTGTGAAGGACCGAATTAAATAATTTGAAAAAACTTAAATTTATCCAAGAAGTTTTTGAAAAATTTGAAAATGCCTTATTCGGTTTAGCTCTTCGGTCTTAATAGACAACTCGTTGCGAAACCGAATTAAAGTGGGAGTGTTACCATTTGGGGTGCCACATCACCACCCTTAAATTATTTACTCTCTTAAATAATTCTTAAATTATCCAAAAGTTTCGGTTTAGCTCTTCCTTCAAAAATCATTTGACGCCGTAACGGTAACAACTCATTTATGGGCCAAAAACTGATTTTTTGGCAATAATTTAGGGCTTAAATATATAATTTACTTTTAATAATTAAAAAAAAAGATAATATTAAATACACTCACCAAATTATTATATTCATCATATTTTAAAGAAACTTGAAACTTATTTTTTTATTTCCTTACAATCCACCCACTTGCTCTTTCATAAAATAAATTAAATAAGGCTATATATAAAAAATACTTTAAAGGAATTTTTAAACAGACCTCCGGCTGTCCAAAGGTCCGAACTCCGGTGAAGCATCACGGCCCTCCCAGAATTACAATATTGTCCAATTCCTTATTTACTTTGATCTTAGATTAAAAAGTGAGATATCTAACAAATTACACAGATATATGGAGTAAAATTTTAGATCTAAATTAAAAAGTACGTTGCTACATCAATGTGAGGTGATATTTAATTTGTCCGTGTCTCTCACCTGATATTTTTGTTTTTATTTTTATTCTAGCTCTTATCTCTTTTTTCTGTCCACGAATCTACACTGAAATATATAGGAGGTGACCCTAGTTTCCCCTCTATCTCTAGCTTTCCCTAGCTCTCTAGTTTGTCTCTCTCCGAATCCAGAATATGTAGGACTACCATGTTTATGCCGAATATAGTGGTTTTCTTTTAATGTTTTCATATTGCATTTTTTTTTTCTCTTTTATTGTAAAATAGTACCCATTAAATTCTGTGGGACGGCTGTATGCCTAGGCAGATGTAGTGAATGTGTGGGTTTTGGACAGGTGCACTAAGAAGCAACTTGAGTCAATTCAGTCCATCCATGATTCCATTTGTTTAATTACATACAGATGTTGCGACAAGTTACCCCACGCGTAGATATAGGAGACTGTGAGGAACTCAAACCGACCCTACGCTAATTACGAGTTTTTGGTCAATTTGGGGTAACTTATTTAGTTAATTATAGTACTTTTCAACTTACTTGAAAAAATGACTGTGGGACATAAAAACGTGAGAAAGTCACACGTTTTTTACTTTAAAAACATGAATTTCAACAGCGATTTAAAAATACAAAAACAAATATTTCAAAACTTAAAACCATGAAAAGAGGTCACGTTTTTATGTGTAAAAACATGAGATGCTCTCACACTTTTCATGTGAAGTAATTTTTTTTTATCTCCTTCCTTAAATAATCGCATGAGATAGATGGAGTCACGATTTATTATTTAATTTTTTTCTTATATCATTTGTTTTCTTCTTTATTTCATGAAAAAATTATTTTTGATTTACTCTCACATTTTTTTCTTTTTCTCTTCTAATCACATGAGATTGATAGAGTCACGTTTTCATGCTCTTTTTTTTTCTATATCATTTTTTTTCTTCTTTATTTCATGGAAACAATTATTTTTCCTTAGTTATTTTTTATTTTTTATTTTAATCTTGGGACTTATCTTACTTTGATTGTTCGACTATTATTAAAATATGAATTATATTATTCTATCTACTATTACTATTAATATTAATTTAATTATTTAGACACAATAAACATAACTATTCATTTTATTTAACAAAATTATTTAAAAAGATACATGAAAAAAATGGACCTACGATAAACTATTACATATAGTTGAAATTAAAAATGAACATAAAAGCTATCCGTCATATACTTTAGACGAAGAAGCATTACATCCCTCAGACGAAGTGAAAATAGAGGAGTCGTAGCCATCTACATCCATCTGATTAAAATAAACATATAATTTTAATCAATTTTCATTTGCATTTGTGCATCTGGAGTCGTTGCCATATCTTTAGTATTGTATGCAATGCCCGTGTTCAAAGACTCTGCTTTCTGTATGGAAGTTTGGCATACATTGTTCAGCAAATCTTCTGGGTCGTGTTCGTGTAAAGATCCATCTGCATCGGTTTACCCATTCAAACTGAGTTGGTTCATGAATACCATTGTCCATTGCAGGCTTTTTCAAACTGAGTTGGCTCATGATTACGTATACTAATATAAGTAACAATTAAAGTATATTAAGTCACGAAAATATCATATTAAGATTAAAATTCATGATAAAACATTACATAAAAATAAAAATAAACTTGAAGATTACATTACATCATAAGAAGTTGAAACAAACAGTGCGTGATAATTAATCAGAAATGGGTAAATTACATATCGTCTTTATAAGCTCAAAATGGAAATAATTAACACAACTTCATTTTTTCTTATTCCAACCACAAGTGCGACGGTCATTTCTCGCTTCCCCACAAAGTTCGCAATGGTTACTTCGTCGACGATCGCTTAAGTTTATCTCGTTATGAATGCGCCTTGACGGACGACCCTTCTGTCGTAACAGAATAGGATTAGGGATCAAGACAGTTGTAATAGATGGGATTAATTCCCCCAGTACTCATTTGGCAAAGCAGGATTCATCGCAGGAGCATAAGTACCCACGTAAGCCTCAAGACTCAAATATGGATCAATTAAATACTTTGGCTACAATCTTAAATCAGCATACACTGCCATGACATGAGAACAATGCTACTTATAAACAGACCAACTCTCGCAACTGCACATGCGTTCCTTAATGTTGACATTCTTAACTTTATATTTGCCTAATGTGACTGCTGCATGGCCCTAAACAAGATTATGCCTAAAGACACTATATTTCTTGATATCCTTTTCAAGATTCGCTAATTTGATCGCCATGATCGGGGTATATTCCAACTCTAGATCGTTTTGCCTTTCTATGCCTTGATGTCTTCGTTGACAAAAATAAATAACGAAGTGATTAAATATGAGCTGCACGGACGCAGTGACAGGCAAGGACCTCACTCCTAGTAAAACCCCGTTGAATACCTCTGAAATGTTTGTCGAGTTAAGCCCATATCAATGCCCTCCATCATAGACAAAAGTTGACTTTTTGAGTTGAATCTCATTTAACCACTTCCACGGTTTTTTTCCTTCAATCTGTTGATATTTATCATACGCTTTTATCATTTTCATGTAGTGAATGAATTTTGGCAATTGGTAAACAGTAGCAGCCTTCCACATTAGTAGCCTTAACATTTTATCTAGTTTACATTTGCTTGTGAAGTTACTATGAATGTGGCGCATACAAAACCGATGATATGTTTTTGGCTCCTGAAATTGTTCATCGAAATTGATTACTGCTACTATACCCCTGTGGTGATCAGAAAGCAAGTATGTACCTTCTTGTCCTTTAACAATATAATGCCAAACCCGCTTTAAAAAATAATGCCAACTATCGTAACTTTCTTCCTCTCCGTATCCAAACGCAAGCGAAAAAATACCCCCATTTGCATCCATGGCCATTGCAATAAATAGCTTTCCATTATATTTGTCCTGAAAATGTGTCGCGTCTACACTAATAATAGGGCGGCAATGCATAAAACGTTCAATAGAACCGCTAAAGGCCCAAAAGTTCTTGTCAAAACACGATTATTCGCATCAAATTGGTTGTTTCTCAATTCATGGATCGTCCCTTCATTGTTATACTTAATAGATGCCAAGCATCTTAGCATTATCGCATAAAACTCTTTCCAATCGCCAAATAAAGTGGCAATCGCTTTCTGGTTTGCATTTCATGCTTTCCAATAAAAGACCTTGTAGCCATATTGATCCTTAATATAAACAACAATAATGCCAATCTTAAGGACTGGATCAACCTCCAGCATGTGCATTATTTTGTTTACAATGAAGTTATAGTTCAGATGTTTGTGGTTTAGTTTCAAATGATCAAATTTGCATGTGTGGGAACCTTTGTACTTAGTTATTTCAAATTGACCGTGCTTCTTCTTCCTCTTACATGCACGAAGACGCCATTCGCACCCTTTTTCATGTAATTTACACTTAATTGCCTATATATTTGTCTTAGATTCATCAACAATATTCATTAGAATTCTTTATTACGAACTATTTCACAAAAGTCTTCAAGTCTGCTTTCGTCTCGTAAATTAGCCTTTTACGCAGTTTATTTTCACCCACAAGCTGATCTTGCATTAACACATCCTCGTCCACATTTGTAACCTGAAATCGTGTGTAGAAGGGCGAAATATCATTATCAACCTGCCTAATCTCATTCGGTTCTTCCCTTCATCACTTTCGATATTGCTGAAATTTTGCATAACTTCAAATTTGGTGTCTACGTCCTCTCCAATGAGGTATTCTACTTCAAAGTCATAATCTATACCACCTCCGCCCCCAAACGTGGACTTGGGTAGGGACTGAGATGATTTGTGACCTTTTTATCTAGTGCCACCAAAGTTAAGGCGTCTTGATAGCCGCGAAGTAGAACCGAAGAGAAAAACATGAAGGCCTTCATTGATAGGGTCACAAAACTCTTGTTGTGGTATTGGATCAATGTACATAGGGGCACAATGTGTTAACGGTGGTGATATGTATGGTCCGGACAATGGCAAATTTTTGCCAATTGGGTATATATCATAATCCAAATCCACTTTTTTAATATACAAATCAATTGCATTAACAACAGGAGCATTGCAAATAATTGCCATTGCAAACTCCAAACTTCCATCATTTTTAATCTTATGAAGGAAGTAATTCCAAGTAGTTGTGGTTACAAAAAAGGGACATCTACAAGTTATCTTCAACGTGGACGGCGTACGGTCAATATCCATAACAGAATAAACTTTCTCGACTAATTCTGAGTAATTGCTGCCTTCTTCCAGGATAATGCCATTTTCATATGGCTTATCGTATGTCCAACCCTGCTCCCCATTAATTATATTTCCACCCCAATACAATAGAATACAATAACGTTTACTTCCCATTATCCACTTTCGACACAATAACCCAGTTTAGTTTATTTTTAATAAAAATATCTTGAACCAAGGAAATATGAAGTTATGGGTTTTGGTTTGTAGTTTCTAATGAATATGTGGATAGTAATTTCATTATAGTCTTAAAAAAAGGAAAGACTTGTCTTTGTTATCTCTCTCTTTAAACTATAAATTTTAATTATAGTTTTGGCAGTAACATTCAAACTCTAAATTTTAATTATAGCATAACAACTAAAGGGGGCATGGGCTGAGGTAGAAATTAAACAAAATATACAAACTAACTTTTTCTCTATACTATACCATTTTACTCTCTCATCAAAATTTTAATTAAATACTAGAATATCATAAATTTAAATTCAAAATGCAAATTTTAACATATTTGGACCCTATTAGTCTATATCATTAAATATCAAGTTTCATAAAAAAAATTATATTCTAAAAAAGTTTAAAAAATTAATAATGGTTAAAAATATATATATCTTATGGTGTAGCTTAGTTGCATAGCCTTGGATATTTTTTAAACATACAAAAAGAATTTAGATTTTAATAAAATTTATGTAATTAAAATATATTATTCAAGATAGCCTTGCATTTAATTTGTTAAACCAAAACTTCGATTAAATGTGCCACTAAAGGATTAAAAACAAGGATGATCGAATATCTTTTATACACACAATAAGAATTCGGATTTTAATTTATCAATTTTTTATTTATGTTCGGGTCGTTCTTATCTATATATAAGTATTTACCAAACATTTTATCCATTTAATTACATAGTTTATATAATTGTGAAAATATATAAACTACACTTTTATGTTGTCGAACTAATGAAATGGTCCCATTTGCACACTCACATTGAAAATAAAACTATCAATTACATTGTGGAGAATGCACTTTTAGTTTTGAACATATCATCATAAAAAGTAGAGTGGGTAATCTTAGCATCTTTACATATATAAAGCTTTCACCAATTTCTAATCAACCTATAGTGCGCACAATTAAGTATTATCAATCCTCAACATACACACCAACTCTAAACCAATTAGAACTCCAAAAATATACACCAAATTCCAAGTAGTATCAAATCCAAAACACAAATAAAGCAACTAAAAGTTCAAGGGAACCGCATGTGGGATCAATTATAGTTTATTTTTTTCAATTGATTCAAATTTGGTGACTTTTATAAAAAGAACATAATGAAGCCAAAAACATGGAGGAATAGATATGTAGATTGTAAAGGAGTCTTCTTATGTAATGTATCCCATATAAACACATACATGATTACCTTGAGATAAGAAATAAACACATACATGTACATAAGTCTTCTCTATATTTCTTATAATAGATCGTTAGAATAAGAAATAAATTCAGTTAATTAAGCAAGGTTTTGAGATTACCTTGAGTAGATCGAGCGAGAGGAAGCAGCGGTGGAGGAAACTCTACAAAGGGGGTGCCGTCGACGGTGGTGAGATGAAGCAGGATGGGAGGCAATTCGGTGATGAGGGTACGACGACTCACAGTTGTCGCGATGGGGTGCTACTGCGAAGAGAGGAAAAGCGTGGGAGAGAGAAAAAAAGTCCACGGATGGCGACGAACAATGATAAACGGCGCCGGCGACGACGAGGAAAAGAAATGGACTCAATTTGATTGAAGGATGATGGGGCAAGAGGTGTGACTGTAGAGAGGGGAAATCGAGGGAGAGAGAGACAGCTGACGGAAGGTGACGGCGATAGAGTGGGATGGCGACGGTGAAGAATGGTAGGGCTTGGTTAAAGGAGGAAGGAAGGCAATAAATAGTAAAAGGATTTAGGGGAATCGATTATTTACGGAAAAAGATAAAAAAAAATTTGCTTCACATAAAAGTGTGAGAGCATCTCATGTTTTTACACCTAAAAATGTGAGACCAAATCACGTTTTATGGGTAAAATGTGACCTCTTCTCACGGTTTTAAGTTTTTAATTTTTATTTTTTTGAAATCGCTACTGAAATTCACGTTTTTAAAGTAAAAAATGTGAGACCTTCTCACATTTTTATGTCCCGCAACATTTTCTCAAATAAGTTGAAAAGTACCCTAGTTAACTAAATAAGTTTCAAAACTACACCAAATTGACCAAAAACTCCTAATTATATATATAGTCACCGTGACTCCCTTTTTTATTGGTTAAAAAAATCTAAGTCATTTTTTTTTAAAAAAAAAGATGATCAATAGTGTTTTCATACTTCCCTCTTAGTGGGACTTGAACTCATCCCCTTGAGGATCGGTGAGAACTTACCTACCACTAGACTGTCTCTTGTCCCTACAATCTAAGTCTTCCGACTAATATACATATTATATAAAAAAATCACATATTGATTAAAGAATCCAAGTCTTGAAACTAATATTATAAAATAAAAAAAAGACAAAAAAAAACATAAATTATTCATTTTTTCCAATGTGTCTAGCAAAACCCATCAGCACCATAACCTCATTGCCGTAAAACCTTGATTTGTTGTGAGAGACTCAATCAGATGGAGCGTCCTACCCAGTTAAAGCTTATAATCATCTTACTTCAATCCTTGTTTAAATATATTTTATTGTTGGCTATTGAGTTAATTAATTACATGTAAGGAGTGAGGCACTGAGGGTGAAGGCAATGTGCATTAGTAGTGATAAGTGTACATGGTCTTTATATGCTTCTAAAATGCAAGCTAGACAGCTTTAACATGCAAATAAAGATATTTTATGATGAGCACAAGTGTAGTAGGAAGTTTTAAAAATGTACTTGTAAACTCTAGATGGATTTCAAAGACTTAAGTGGATACATTTAGGTCCAATCATAATATCCCGATAAACTGTTTTGCTGAATTTTTTTGGAAGAACCTGTGGTTGATCAAGTGTCAATGTAACAAGTATATAGGTTCAAAAATAAAAGCACTAAAGCTCTTTAATGGTTCATATGTTGAATAGTTTGGTAGTTTGTAGAGTTATATGGAGGAAGTAAGGAAAACCAACCTTGGTACAACTATTTTTCTGAAGTTAGTGGATGGCACAATGGAGCAATGTGAGCCTAGATTTGAAAGAGTATGTCTTCTTTTAAGATTATAAAGATGACTTATTTTTTATTCGGTTACTTTCATTTACATGCATTTATTGATATAAGCACTTTATTTTTCAGGTGAGTGGTACAAGGCCTCTGCCTCTTCATAAGCCAACAACACAAGCACATGGACAAAGAGCACCAACAAGTACTATGCAGTAGAGGCCTTTCACACAATCACAAATGGCACTAACAACAAGTTTGATTTATAGGCCTTTTAGAAAGCCACAATAAGCACCAACAACTACTATGCATTAGAGGCCACAATAACAACCAAACTTAATTCAAAAAGAAGGTAAAAATTACATGACATTGTCAAGTTTAAAGGCAGCAACATCAGACAAACCTCAGTGGAAGTAGTCTCTAATCCTTCCTTATTTTTTAGTGCATATATGAATAGGTTTCATCTGCCAAACTAAATGACGTTGTTTTCTTTTTGGTTCAATTTGTGGTTATGAGAGATGTACTTTCATATATCTACTATGTTTTTTTATGGTCTTTTGAATCAGTTGGGATTCTTATGTGGAAAAACTTATGGATATGTAATATTGTTACAACTACTTGATGAAATGAAGTAATCTTGTTTGGAAAAGTTGTTTTGTGTATTAGATTTGAACTTTATGGTTTATTGAATTTGAACAGTAAATATAATAAAACAGAGCATATTTCATTAATTATATTGCATTACATGTCATTCTTGTTACAATCTCCATCTCCAACTAGTACATCTCCCCAAAACGCATGAAAAAATATAAGCACCATCGCAATAATTAATACAAACACTAAGATTCAACCTAACTTCTTATACGTTTCAACTTCAATCTCTACCATGTTCGCCTTCCTCAATAGCCTAGGAACGATTTATCTTAACCTAGCACACATGGGATGATATATACATTGGAAAAAACCATAATCATTTTCCTACATTTGCTAAAAAAAATTAAGTTACATTTGATTAAATAAAATACAAATACAAATAAAGAAACATCTCAAAATAACTTACACTAATAATTGGACAACCTCCAAATCTTATACCTAAGTTAAGTCAATCCATGAAGTCTTGCTTATAGTCCTCCTCATGCAGTCGTAAATATAGGGTGGATTCATCTCAAATTTTATGTTTTTTGAAGTTTATTTCAATTGATCTACTATGTTTTTTGTTGTATTTATGGTCACTTTCAGGTGCACTTTGGCGAGATTAGATAGAGGGAATGTGATAACAAGAAATAAGGGAAAATTATACATAATGCCCCGCACATGATAGGCACATGGACTTCTTTATTAGCATTTTAAATGGTCCATCCAAAAATGGACAAAAGTAAAACTCGCTCTAAACTTTATGGTTTTTTTAGCGTCTTTGCAAACTTCATGGGTATTACATGTAATTAATTCTTGGATGTTCATGAACCTTAATCGCAAGAAATAAAAGCTAGCAAAAGGTTGAGTTCTATTTAGCTTATCTGTACCTAGCCTGAGTACGTACGTCTTGGCCTAAACTTCCCTTTCAGAACATCACAAAATCAAATTTCATAAGCCAAAAATACTTTTCTTGTTTCCTCCAATCCTCCTTAAAACATTGTTTTGTAGAGGGTAACTTATTTATTTAGCTAGACAAAGTATTTGATCAAGTTTAAGCAACCATATATACACATAAATAATTCTCATCTCATTGATGACAAAAATATGCAATATCATACCCCCACATGCATCAACAACAGTAGGTAAAAGATATATGTTATTCTAAAAATGGAAATCTCGTTCTCATTTCATTTATACTAAATTTGAATTTAAACCAAAGACCAATCGCAAAGGTTTAGTAGTAATAATTAAAAAAAGAAGAACTACTATTATCTTGAATCATCCTCGTAATCTTTCCTACTCTTATCAATCTTTAAGAATCCATAAACTTTCATCAACATATCCTTCAAATTTGATATCAACAGTGATTTCATTTGTCATTGATTTGTATTAAAATCACCCCATTGGGCTTTTATATTTTTATGCGAGATAGTGGGGTCCCAATAAGACCCTGGGTATATAGTACTCTTGAATTCAACTGTCTTCTATTCTTTCAGTTAGCTCTTTTAATATCGGTGCACATGATGAGCGACCAAGCAGCATCCAATACGTAGATCACCTATGGTAAAAAGTATTCTTTCTTTTTCAATCGAAGTAGATGAGAAGCCTTTCGATCATATGCATCAACATGTTTCTCTTTCAATTCGAGTATCTACACAGCACAAACAAGCTTGCTAAGCCCACAATAAATTAGGTCTAAAAATGTTGAATTATAAGGGATATATTTAAGTGATTTTTGTTCATTGATCAATAGCTAATTTATAAGCAATGCTAAATCATAATGATATGAACTTTACCTACTTTTAAGTAATATTCCATACCAAGTACTAAACATTCAATGGACTCCAATCTAGCTATGATAAAAACAACTTTGATGTCAAAATACAACTGAATAAAAAAACATAAAAATGATGCCACTCTTAGATGTGCTCTGAAAGTGGACCTTCAAAAAGCTTATGATTCATTTGGATGGAGCTATGTGGAGAATGCGTGAATTTCACTCAAAAGATGATTGAATGGATTATGTTGTGTATTTCTACTCATCACTATTCTATTGCTTTAAATGGTTGTGTGGATTGGTATCTTAAAAGTGCTAAGGGATTGAGACAATGAGATCATATCTCTTTATATCTTCATTATAATCATGGAAGCTTTCTCTAATTTGTTGGAGGATTGCACTCAACATGAGGGTTTTATTTACCACCATAAATGCAGCCAATTAGCCATTACCCATATTATTTTTGCAGATGGCATGTTTCTTTTATGTGGAGCTGATTAAACTTATTTTGGCATTTTTAAAACTGACGTGAATGAGTTTAGTGAGCAACCTGGGCTCAAAACTAATATGCAGAAGAATAATATGTTTATGGTAAATGTGGATGAGGATTTGATGAGAGATTTAGTTTAATGTATAGGTATGGATACTAAATAACTACCAATTAGGTACCTTAGAATGCCTCTGATCTCAACTAAATTGGAAAGCAGGGATTGCGAAAATATCTAAAGAAGAATTATTACTATAATGCAAAGTTTGACTGCTACTACTCTGGGTTATGCTGGCATAATTCAACTATTAATTTCGGTGTTGTATAGTGTACAAGCTTATTAGAGTAGATCTGATTTGAAAAAACATGGTGCTAAGGTGGCTTGGGATGAAATTTGCAGCCCAAAGAAAGAAGGTGGTTTAGGAATTAAAAATATGGATGTTTGGAATAAAGCTCATATGGCTCTGCATTTGTGGGACCTTGCTAGGAAAAAGGATAACATATAGGTCAAATGGTGCCACACTTTTATGTTAGAACATAAAAATATATGGAATAGTGTGTTTCAAGGTGGTATTTCTTGGACGTGGATGAAGCTTATAAAGCTTATGGATTGCCTCGAATCATATTCAATATATCATTAGGAATGGGAAGGACACTTGGACGTGGATGGATTACTCACACCCATGTGGTTCTTTGATTCAATTTGGCTCTAGAATATACTTTAATGCTGGGAGCCTTAGTACTTCTATATGGCATATTTTATTAGGGGGAATTCTTGGAAAAATAGGTGAATATTATTATAAGACTATGTGGAAGAAGATCCGTATGAGGTTTTCTATTGTTCTTTGGGCTCATTTGATTTGGCATAATGATAATCTTCCTAGATGCGGCTTTATTGCTTGGCTGGCTTGAAAAGGTAAGATAAGAACTAAATATAAGTTATTTTAATAGTGCATGGTTACTAATTCGACTTATGTATGGTGTGGTAATGGTGAAAAAACCATTGATCACTTATTTTTCCAATGCAATTACACTTGATAGGTGTAGGTTATGATTATAAACAAATGTAATGAGTATTACAGGTGTGTCTCGTGGACTGAAGAGGTAGAGACTACTTGTATTAGATTTAAAAAAAGACTAATTCAAGGCTAAAATGAGGAAATTAGGATTTAATATGACTATTTACATAGTGTGGTATGAGAGGAATATGAGGATTTTTCGAGGTGAGGTTTGATTGCCTAGTCAGGATACGAAGGAGATAAAAGACTATGTTTGTGCGAAGGTTTGGCAATGGAAGGTTAAAAGGAATTATTGTAATTATCTTATTTGTCAAAATTGGGGAATCAATAAAAAACTTATGTTGTAATCCTAGCGTAAGCCCCTTGTAAGCTGTATTCTATGGTTGTGTGAATGGATTCTGAATTTGCCAACAACAAAAAAATAATAATCAGGAAACATATGATTTATATAAAAATTACAGTACAAACTGCAATTTCCTTTTTATGACTAGTTAATCTTTGAAAAACTTGTAAGTTAGAAGTCATTGTAATATATAATTGATTGCCTTCATTGCCTAAACATTGAAACTAGTATATAAGGTATTTGTATATGGCAATATATGAATTTAAGATTGTTAGGAATAACTGCTAAGATTAGTTGCTCAATTAACGAAAAAGAAAATATATATAGTCATACCAAAACCTTATCTAGGATTTTCACCAAGAATATCTTAGGCTTTATTCCCTAAACATGAAGAAGCTTGGGATAGTTGTTTGATTTTTATTTTTAGTTGGCTTAATTCCAATGCCACAAGTACTTTTTCTATTATAATTGTTTGAGTCAAATTGAAGATTTGAATATGTGGCAATCAACAAAACCTCGCCGAACTTACCAGATGCACCGTAAGAAAATTCAGGACCTTAAGTAAGTTGTTTATATGGTTTGATTCAAAATATAGTTGGTGGTTGAGCATTAAAATCAAAATCAAAAGTCTTTTGAGTCAAACTTAAGTTTTAAGTGTTTTTACCGAATTTTGCCAAAGTCCGAGAAGTCTCGTAAACACAAATTTATGAAGAAACATATTTTTTACATATCTAACATGTTCCATAGGTTACCTTTGAAATTTGAGTCAAACTGGAGTTCAAACCGACTTAAAACCATGAAACATGAGTAAAATAGAGAAAAGCCAAAAAGCGTCGTAAAAAGCTAAAAAATAGAAAAGCGTCGTAAAAGGTAGTAAATTCATATACACATTTTTTTATTGCAAAAATTTCTTTTTAAGTGTTTAAAACCTATTCCAAAAAGGACTTTGAGTCAATATTTTTCTATAAATATAACATGGGACAAAGAGACGTGATTCTAGAGTGCTTTTTGAGGCAAAAAATATCGAAATGTTAAAATCAATTTTTGAGAGTTTTGAAACACCACCTATATTTTGTTTACATGCCATAAGAGATCCCACTATTTTTCAAATTTAATAATTAGGGTTTCAACGTTTATAGTCCTACAGGAGTGTCTATGGTTACGGTCGAAGACGGGTAAGCGAAGTGGTTAACTTGTGATAAGGGAGATCGCAGATGGGGGTGTAGGGTTATGATCAAATGCATAGAAGGAGGCAATCGGTAAGCTAAAAAGTGGAAAGTGATACGCTAAGCCAGCTGTGGTTGGATTCTACGTTCAAGAGATTGACAGGATTGTTGCATAAATTGTGAAAAAATAATTTTTGTAAGTCATCAAGTCTGTAATTCTGTTTTGATCACAGTGAAGCACTGTTGTTTAGTCCCGAGGATTAGTCCTACGCAAGTAGCGATACCTCGTTATTTTCTTATGTTGTGGATTGCTTTTTTGTGATTGCTTGATTAATATCATTGCAAAAAAACACAACGTAGGTTTTGAAGTAAAAATTGATTAGACATGGGGTTTTAATTCTGCTTATCAAATTCTAAATTATTTTTTTGATAAAAACCTTAAAATCAACTTAGGCAATATGATCCTTAAATTTATTTTCTTCAATAGTGGATATGTGTTTATTGAAGTCAAAACTATAAATTATTTAATTTAAGGATGTAGGGGCTTGTGATCACGCGTTGATGTTAACCTATGGTACTTTAACTATATGCCTCTAATTGTTAAGCCTTGGTTTAATGAAGTGAGTTTGGAAATAGATGGTCCTTCTAATATTCCTATATAAGTGAAACTACCTGGATTGAAATGCATTTTTGGGTTCCATCTTTGTATTATAAGATTGTTAGCATGATTGGATAAAATCCTTTTATAATTATGATATAGAATCTTGTACACGCATGTTTGTGTTGAGATTAATTGGTTCATGTTGTGGAGTTTTGTAGAAGTGTTTTGAGCAAAAAGTTAAGAATGAATGGGTTTTTCGTTGTGTAAATTTATAATTTTTTTGGGCAGATGAAGTCTAAATGCAGTAGGAAGTTAGCTATGAAGAAAGTATGGGTGAAGAAACTTAATGTTGATGCAGAAAATCCAGCTAAAGTGTTGTTTGACATGGCTCCAATGTAATACCCCGTACCTTATTGACTCTCTAATCCATTTCTTAAACTTGCTTAAGTGTAAAATCTAGCTTCAGTTAGTGGAATTTCATCCACAATGATTAGTGTAGTTTAGAGGCTTTTAATATGTCAAGTTAGTGTAATTAAGCTCGCGTGCATAGTTGTAAGTCAATTTTAATGGTCTGAAAGAGAATTGGTTAGTTAATCACACATTTTTACCTTACTGACAAATTGACCTTTTTGGCTATTGAAAGCCATAACTTTTTCATCAAATATCCAAATGAATCCACATTTGTACCATTAGAAAGGTATTTCAATTATCTACAACTTTTATGTTGGTGAGACCAAATTTTCACTCCTCAATGGCCAAAAGTGGGTACAAGGCTGAGTATGTGGCCAAATAGCTGAAGCAAGAAAATGCCAACACTCCAGAATGCTAGTCGACTACATGCCTTATTACAAATAGTCGATCACACCAAATTTGAGAAGTCAACTCTCGGGTTTCAATGTGGTCAAGCTTGATATTTTTAGTGCTTTGACTCGATTTTTATCTATTTTCTCCCATTTTCAACACAAAACTCGACCATTCTACCCTATTTTTAGTGGATAACACATCTAGAGTGAGAGAGGGGGAATTATTGGGGGATTTTTATGGATCATCACTATAACACCTACCGTGTGATTCCATTATTAATATATTTCATAATTCCCTCCATAATCTCCATTTATGTAAAATCGTATGTTTGGGAGACAAGTCTAGGTTTAAGTGGTACTTAAGAGGTTTATACCTTTTTCACACTCCATTTATACGTTATTACATCGCTATTAGGTCGTAATCCTTTTTGGGTGATCTGGGCAAAATTTAAAAATTCACTGTCTAAATTGCATTTATCGAAAAGTAACCTTCTTGGATTGGGAAAGCCATAAATTCTTCATATGAAGTCCAAATGAGTCACCATTTATGCCATTGGAAAGTTAATTCATTTATTTAAAACTTTCGTGTTTTGGTCAATATCTAATTCTTACTCCTCGGGGGTTGAAACCAAGCATAAAGTGGATCAACTATTAAAAACAACATCAATGGGCATCAGTCGACTAATGCACATTGCCTCAGTTGACTGATGGCTTCAGATCTAGTCAAAATTCATGTTTTTAGTGCTTTGACCCAATTTTTCCCCAAATTAATACCACACATTAGAGCATACTCGAAGCATACACCTCCACAACACTTTCTAAGACCTAGAAAGATAGATATGGTGATTTAGGGGATTATTTGTAGATTGGTTCAATTAATCCAGGGTTTATCAAAATTTAGCTCAAGATTCATCAACTTCATTCCCCTCTTCATCATCTTCTTCCTTAGTTTAACCATTAGAGCTTGGAAAATCTAAGGTTTGTTGGGTTCTTCTTTCAATTTCAATATCAAAGGCTCATAGAGGTAGGAACCTGGTACTAAACTCGTTTTTATAAAGTATTTATTGTTGTATGTAGTATTATCAAGACTTTCATTTTTAAAGCGAAAGATTAACATAAGTAGGTTAGTTGCAAGGGTTTAGGTTGATGAAAATAACCTTAAATCCATGATTTCTACAAAACCCATGTGTGTATAAACATAAATTGCTATATTTGGTACAAAACCCACTTGGACGGATATGTTACAGATATATTTATGATAAATTGATATAACATTGTTATAAATTATCCAAGTGGTGAGTTTTAACATTGATACAAATATTAATGAGATCATACACTAATTTTGTGTGGATTTTAATACACTTATATATATTGGCTAGTTTGTTGAGATTTGGTATAAATTGATATCATTGGCACAAATTATACACCAATTTGTATATTTACAATTAAGTTCCCTTAGGATTGTTACATTATTGCACTTTTCCAGGTGTAAGAATCCCGACAGAACCCCCTGTCGCCCCGGTGAGGGGCGCGTGCACTTAGCACGTTGGTTTTTAATTATTAGAGTCACAAGTTCATTTTTTAAAAAAACGGACAAAAGTATGTTTTGTACCCTTTTGGGTTACAACGCTGTTTGCACAACTAGAATGAGTTCAAGGACTATGTTATAATATGGGAAGGTGTTAGGCACCCGTGTCGCCATTTCAGCTTCTAAATGAACATGCTCGTTTTCATATTTTACCCTCTTGTCCATTTTTTAATGCCTAAATGTGCATGTGTATCAGTTTTATTAGCATGCTGAAGTAATGGCACAATTTACTAGGCAAAATGGGGGAAAATCATCGAAGATCGATCTGGATGCATTGAAGAGCAATCGGTCTTCCATGATAGACCGATCAGTCTTCCATGACAATGGCCTAATTTTTCATGTTTTGGTGCCAAGGGAATCATGAAAAATGAATTTAAACTAAATTAAGGATATACAATGTATTTACAAATCTATCCCAGTGCAGAATCAATTTTATATGTCATACAAGTTGTGTTGGTCCAATTTTGGATTATACAACATACATGCAATAAACAACATTTACATATCATATACATACATATGAGGCAATGAATAGTTTAAAGTTGACTTAAGCAAATTAACAGTGTAGGTCGGAAATCAACCCTAGAGGGGGGTGAATAGGGTTTATGAAACTAAATGTCGAGTTAAAAAGTTTCTAGTAAAGTTTTAAGAGTAAAACTTTGACTATGTCTATATCAAGTAATATAAGCAAATCAAACAAGCAATCCCAAGAGCAAGCAATAAGAAAGCAAGTATAATTGCAAGTAAATAAAGAGCTTGAGTTAGAAAGATTAAACCAATTGAAGACTAAGAAGTTTTGTCCACAGATTCGGTTTGTTAGACCATACGTCTGTGCTTGGTTAATCCCCCGAGAATTTCCATTAAAATAGTTTTTCTTTCGGGTGAAAAACAAGCATCTACAAGTGTATTCTTCTCACACACTCTACAAGTATTTCTTTACCACAATATTCTCATAAGATATACTCTATTGCTAACTTGTGAGATTTAAGTCTCACAACACTCAACAAGAATTTATCTTCTTGTTATCCTATGAGATTAACCTCTCACAAATGGATATTACAAAGTGTTTGGTGATTCATACCAATGAACAGTAACTCTCTCAAGCGTTTAATAGATACAATTTAAAGCTCACATTAGAGTTATCTTGTTTGATCAAGATTTATAGCTCAAATAAAGAATGATTGATCAAAACAATTGTTGAATCTTTGAATGATGAAGATAGATGAAAAATATATTTGTATGATCATTCAAGTGTGTAAAAATGTGTCTAAGACCTCATATATCTAGCTTGCAAAAGGATATGGCCGTTTAAAGTGGTTACAATAAGTTATGGGTCAAAACTAGACATTTACCAACTCTCCAAAGGCTAGATTTTGCAGTGTAGTCGACTCACCCATACATAATGTCGTCGATTACATGGTGTAGTCAACTACATGCTTCTGCCCATCCATGAACACTCAAACCTAAAATCAACCGAAAGCGTAGGGAGTGTTCTAGAGGTTATTCTAAGCATGTTGGAGTTAGTTTTGAGCATTAAATCAACCGGATTAATTATATATGATTTTTACAAGAAAACCGGTTTATGATAAATAGTTTTGCAATGAGGTTTCTTTTAAAACAAGATTTTGAAGATAGTTTGGAAACAATGAATGATATATAATCATGTTTGAGCTATGTTTTTTATCAAGCAATAAACTTTACATAATATCTAAGCACTCACTTCAAATAACGAATTTGCGAGCCTTCATAATGCTTGATTTGAATCTTCAAATTGATCTTCACTTATAACTCTTGTCTTGAAGCTTTTGCATATGATCCTTGATCTTTATGTTTCAGGAAATGCATTAATAGCATGTGTGTAATGACATTGATGTCCTTGATTTTTCCAATACTATGTTGACTTGATCGAATATAGAATGAATGATCCTTGTCATATAGCATGCTTTTCTTGATTTTCCAATTGAATAAACTATAAACTTATATCAAAAAACATGTTAAATTACACATGATTGATTTATTGTTATTATCAAAATAAGATTAAGACCTTTAAGTCAACAAACATAATACCTTTTTCGAAGACAAGCTTTTATTTCGATTGATATTGAAAAGGTATTATAATCTAATCTAAGAATTTTGAATATAATACTATAAGTGTAGTATGGAGTCTTTACTCACGTATCTATGACGTTACAACATGTCCTTATCTTTAGACCTAGATTTTTATATATATTCTAGATTATTCCAAGCATTTGCTCTGTAGCTTGCCTTTCCCTAGGCTTTTTTTATCCTCCGGGCTCTCTCTTTGATCCCTTATTATGTTTTCAAGTCCCTCATCTTTCCTTTTTTTAGGCCCCCTTCCTTTCTGCTTAATTCTGTCTGATATAGTATGGAATCAGACTTCTGCCATCTGAGACCGATTGAAGTAGTGTAAAAGCCGATTCGATCACAAAAGATAACGACTCGCTCATTGCAAAAATTGATTTGACTAGGCTGAAAATCGATCAGTCATTCTGGGGTTTACACAATAAACCGATCGACCATATTTGAATATTAATCAGCTGTTTTTGGGGCAATTTCTCGCTTTGAACTCGTATGTAACTTTTCTTTTGCTACCTGCTCTTTTGGGTGCTGTCTGAGCCTAGTATCTGATTTTCGATGTCTAAGTCTGAATTTATTTTGTTGGGGAGCAAAAGACGTCTTCTTCCAAGGGTCGTAAAATGGGGTATCCACACCAAGTCTAGTTTAGTCTCATATAATGGACTGTTAACATGGGACATAGGTCTTTTGGTTGAAAGGCATGAAATTGTGCATAACAAATACACTGAGGTTCTACTGGCCTATATTGCCGTGTGGTTGAAAATCCACAAAATGTAGACCTGGGGATACACTTAGGTAGCTGTGGGATTATGATAAAAACCAGGTGATACAGTTTAACAATGCCACGACTTATGTACATTATTTAGCCAACATGACTGAGTTATCATATAGGTTTGCACACGGAGTGTGTGACATAAAGTGGTTTCCTTGCATATTAAGAACCTTATTTTAATATAATTGCACTTATTAGAATATATGTATAGATATGGTATGTGATTGCTAGAATCACGTGATATTATTTTTCCTTATTTTTCTTCCCATGTATAACTCATTCTACCCCTATTTAAAGGGACCTTTATATTCATTCAAATACAAGAAATATAATTCATTCTCTTTCTATTCGTCAACATGGTATCAGAGGGAAACACAACCACAAAACCCTATCCGCCCCACCACCACCACGCAAACGACCCACATATCACCCTACAACACCATCACAAACCCTAAACCTATCATACATCACTCGCAGCCACCAACACACAACCATAACAAATTTCTATGCACTCCTCCATCGCGTACAGACACCCAATCTCACCAAACCGTACATCATCATCCTCGCCTTCAATAGATGATCACAAATCTATTCAGAACACCTCGATCCGACCCCTCAAGTGCCCTCTGTGGTTACCACCCTCTTGTACCGCCTAGCCCACGCGCCGCCATAGCAGACCATCTGCCACGTCAGCCCTACAGCCACGTCAGCTGCCATGTCACCCTGCCACATCAGCCTACAACGTCATCCTATCAGCTGACTCTGGCCGTTGACCGTTGATTTTTTGACCGTTGACCACAGAAACCCTTCCTGGTATTTTTCGACATTCTGAACACAGCCGCGGCCTCAGAATTTCTAGATTTGATCTCGATCATCAGGTACTCAGTCTCACTCAATGGATTTTGACCCCACTACTATAACTGGATCATCCACAAAAGATTATCCTCTCGTTATTCAAATTGAGGGCTCCTCATTCAATATTGGCCTTCTACTGGATAAGACTAACTATGATATATGGTCTCAACTCATGGAGATGCACATCACAGAAAAACATAAATTCTTCTTTATTCAGGGTTCAACCCCAATTCCAAAGGAAGGTACACTAGAGTTCGATAAATGGTACCCTGATAATTAACGGCTAAAACGCTGGCTCTTAATGTCAATGAAACCAGAAATCATGAAACGTTACATTCGTATTCCTACAGCTCGCGAAATCTGGAAATCACTATCTAAGACATTTCATGACGAAGCTGATGAATTACAAGTTTTTTCTTTGAACCAACGAGCATTCACTGCTAAACAGGGTGGGCGATCAATCTTTGAATTTTATAGGGAGCTGACAGAGATATTCAACGAGTTGAACCACCGTGATAAAATAGTTATAAAAAGCCCTAATGATGTAGAGTCGTACAGGAAATCGATTCAATACTTGAAGGTCCATATTTTTCTTGCTGGGCTAGATACCGAACTTGAACAAGTTCGGGGTGAAATTTTACGAAAGGATCCAGTTCCAGAACTAGAAGAAGTATATGCTCTAGTTCGTCGAGAAACTCTTCGACGACAAACAATGAACCCCGCATCAAACACTGTCGCTATGGTAGCCCGTAATCAACCCCCTTCCAATTCCAATTGGCAAAATTTAGAGAAACGAACTGGTAACCGGCCAAATGACTCTCAGGGCTCGACCTCCAAATATCCCCCATGCTCTGTCTGTGGACTTACCGGACACTCAAAAAAGGGTTGTTATGAAATCATTGGCTATCTTTATTGGTGGAAGGATTCTCACAATCGCAAAACAGGTCAGACTATAGAAGGAGGTAACAAACAGGCCTCAGGCTTACTCACCACCACTGGTACATCAGGTATAGATTTACATTCTATCTCTGTTTTGAATAATACATGGGTAATTGATTCTGGTGCCACTGATCATATGACATCTAATTCAAAAATGATTACTCCCTTAATCCCATCATCTCAGACCTTTATTTTCACAGCCAATGGTGCTTCAGTTTCTACAGTAGGAAAAGGATCAGTTAATCTATCAGATACCCTGAACCTAAGCTCCGTCTTAGTAGTACCATCCTTATATTATAATATATTATATGTTGCTCAAATAACCAATGCCTTACACTGTATTGTCATATTTTGGCCTTCTCATTGTGTTTTTAAGGACATTCAGACAAAGAAAACGATTGGTTATGGCGTTAGGCGCAAAAAATTGTACTACCTAGACCTGGAGTTAAACAGCACAGATCTTTTGCACAAGGCCTTGAACACTAGTACCACTGAAAAGAAGATTGCCGATGAAATTTGGTTATGGCATCGTCGGTTAGGACACGCATCGTTTGGTTACTTAAAAAAACTATTTTCCAGTTTAGTTAATAAAGCTAATTCTTCTATTTTTCATTGTGAGATTTGTGAACTAGCTAAAAGTCATCGTACTTCCTTTAAACCTTCATTAAATAAAAGTTCAATTCTATTTATGATTATTCATTCTGATGTATGGGGTCCATCTCACATTTCTTCTTTAAGTGGTATACAATGGTTTGTTACGTTTATTGATGATTGCACTCGAATGATGTGGGTTTGTCCCATGAAATCAAAAAGTGAATTTAGTAGTTTATTCCAAGGATTTCATAAACAGATCCGTACACAGTATAACGCTACTATTCAAATACTCCGAAGTGACAATGGTGGTGAATATATGAGTACCGAGTTACATGTATACTTTAAACTCCATGGAATTATTCATCAGACTACATGTCCTTATACTCCCCCAACAGAATGGGGTTGCCGAACGAAAAAATTGTCATTTACTAAAAATAATTCGGGCATCATTGATTGGCGCAAAAACACCAACCTCATATTGGGGCGAAGCACTGTCTTCGGCTGCCTATTTAGTAAACCGCATTCCCTCCGCTACACTTGATTTTTAGACACCCTTCGAAGTCCTAGCTAAGTTTTTCTCGGCTTCTACCGTGTCCAATTTTCCTTCCCGGGTGTTTGGATGTGTCACATTTGTCCACTTACTAAAGGAACAACAGTCTAAGCTTGAACCTCGCGCTCTCAAGTGTGTCTTTGTCGGATATGCATTTTCTCAAAAGGAGTATCGGTGTTATTATCCTCATACACAAAAACTGTACGTCACCATGGATGTTACGTTTCATGAATAAACTATGTACTTTGACATGACTAACCTTCAGGGGGAGCATTATAAGGAAGTTTAGCCATTTGGGAATATCAATGAGAAAGAGACAAGCTCAATAGAGGTGGTTCCAACATTGACTTCGAGTTCACCACCAACAACAGAGCCAACTAAAATAGCAAAAATAGCAAAAATCTTTCCAAGTGAAATTGTGTCGTCTCCGTCTCCGCCTAACGCAAACAACCAATCGCCCACGTCAAATATCCCTGAAAATGAGGTCTCTCAAGTATCATCTTCTCCCATTCCTATAAAAAAACTTCTTGACCAAGCAAATAAAGATGTACCCAAACCCACATATGACCAAATTTTACCAATAAAGCCAAATATCCTATGAGTAATTATGTGTCGTATGATCGGTTAACTGCATCTAACAAATCTTTTGTGAATCAATTATCTTCTGTATCTATTCCTAACAGTGTGCAGGAAGTCTTATGTGATTCTAAGTGAAAATCAGCAATGGATGAGGAGATGAAGTCCTTGTTGAAAAATGACACATGTGAATTGATCGAATTACTAGCCGGAAAGGAAAAATGTGGGTTGCAAATGGGTGTACACTGTGAAATTTAAAGCAGATGGAACAATCGAAAGATTCAAGGCAAGACTGGTTGCAAAAGGCTACACACAGACGCATAGAATTGATTATCTAGAGACATTTGCGCCAGTAGCAAAAATCAATACGGTGCGAATGTTACTCTCATTAGTTGCAAACTTGGACTGACCTCTACAACAGTTCGATATAATGCCTTCCTACATGGGGATTTAGAGGATAAAGTATATATGGAGTTCCCACCTGGATAAAAGATTCCGTTTAAGCATACAAATAAAGTCTGCAAGTTAAAAAAAAAATTATATGGGCTTAAACAATCCCCTAAAGCCTGGTTTGGGAGATTCGCGAGATTCATGCGAAAGTTTGGGTACAGCCAGAGTAATTTTGATCATACTAAAAATGTCATGGGAAGATTACGGCTCTTATAGTTTATGTAGATGACATGGTGCTCTCAGAGAAAGTATGCCCTAGACTTACTAAATGAAACTGGGATGTCTGCTTATCAACCTTCAAAAACTCCAATGGAGGAAGGATTGAAGTTAGAGATCGAAACAAATCAAGTTCCGGTCGATAAAATGCGCTATCAGAGATTGGTAGGTAGATTGATGTATCTAGCACATACAAGGCCTAATATATCATATGCTTGAGTATTGTCAGTCAATTCTTGCATAATCCAGGGGAGAAACATATGCAGGCAGTGATGAGAATTATCAGTTATCTCAAAGCAACTCCTGGAAAGGGAATCCTATTCTAGAAAAATGAGGATATCTTGGACATTGAAGGATACACTGACGCTGATTGGGCGGGTAATATATGTGATAGAAGGTCTACATCAGGGTACTTCACATTTGTAGGAGGAAACTTGGTTACTAGGAGAAGTAAGAAGCAAAATGTAGTATCTCGATCAAGTGCAGAAGCAGAATATCGAGGAATGGCAGTTGGTATTTAAGAGTTATTGTGGTTGAAACTGCTGCTGACAGATCTTATTTTTTCTCCGGCAGAACCCATTGTGCTATATTACGACAACAAGGCAGCATGTGATATTGCACACAATTCGGTTCAACATGATAGAACAAAACATGTTGAAGTGGACATGTTCTTCATCAAAGAGAAATTAGAAGAGAAAGTTATTTATGTTCCTCATGTACGCTCTGAAGATCAGTTAGCTGACATACTCACAAAGGCCGTGACAATGAAAGTATTTGCCAAGCTGATTAGCAAGTTGGGCATGTTCAATATATGTGTGCCAACTTGATGGGGAGTATTGGAAGATATGTGATTAGATATGGTATGTGATTGCTAGAATCACGTGATATTATTTTTCCTTATTTTTCTTCCCATGTATAACTCATTCTGCCCCTATTTAAAGGGACATTTGTATTCATTCAAATACAAGAAATATAATTCATTCTTTCTATATTCGTCAACAGCACTCGCATGTCGTTTACTGCTTGTATTTTTGTATAAACTAACCGTATAGTTCCCATTGAGCCCGATTGGCTCATTCTTATTATTTTTCCTATATAAGTACTTCTACAGGTACGAAGATGCGAGGAAAAGGAAAGGCCGATGAATCTTAATCGCCTCTGTCTACTATAGATTCGTTTGTGAGCCCTTCATCATGGAAGGGCTAATTAATTAAATTTTGGAAATCCAATTTTATGTTTCTTTTTATTTATTTCATTTTTAATTATGAATTTGTGTTGTTTTGTACACTAAAACTTAAGTTGAATTTGGGACTTTGTTGGAGGCGTAGTTGTTGTAGTAGTTCCTTTATAACTGTTCTGGTATTAAAACACTTTTATCTATAAATGTTGTATTACAAGTTAATTACTACTTGAGTAAAGTTACACGACTTGTCTTATATGTGAAATACTTGGATAATATATTGAATTAAAATTTTAAATGTTGATAGTAAATCCTTGCTGTCGGCGCAAGGCATCCGTGATTAACCAACCCCGGAGGCAATTACCTCTTAACGGGGTTTGGGGAATCACAATCACTTTGGAAACAAGATTCAAGCTTGGATTCATTATTATTCTTCATCTCCTACCTCACACGCACCTAGAGCTTAGATGAACTAGTGGAATTGTTCAAGCCCAGCCTCTCAATCCTTCAATTAACCTCACAAATCTTGTGGATTCTCTTTATTTGAGTTGGGAACAATAGTATTAAACTTGTTTTTACAACAATTGCTTGTTGCATGTAGTGTTATTGTACAAATTAGGGGGGTTTTGACAAAACTTAGGATTTGATTGCATATATACATGAAGGTTTGGGTAGATAACAGCGCGTCACATCCAAGTTAGGAGCAGGTTCTAAATCTAAGAAAGTAAGGAACTTCTCCTTAATTCGGAATGTGGTGATATGAATAAGGAGAATGTTACTCCCGTTGACAATTCACTGGCCAAAATTAAAGCTATTCCTTATGACAGTAAGGTGAAGAATGCAGATAATAGCAAAGAGAAAGAAGGATATTGATAAATTAGTTGTGCAAAAAGGGGTCAACATGTCAAACAATCAATCTGGAAAAAAAAAAAAAGAAGAAGAACAAGAAGAAGATAAAATTGTTAAAGACAAGTACTATTCGAGTTGGCAATATGTTTGTTGCATTCGATATTGGCGACAATTTGAATTAGATAACCTTGAAATGAATTGCAAGAAGTCTTTTCTTGGACAAAAGGATTGATCTTGGATATTGGGCGAAGTAAAGCATAACTTGATCAAGTTGATTGATTTCGTTTGGAACAAGTTTGCTTCATTAATCCAATTTGCAAGAGGAGCAAGCCATAGAGTGATATCCAAAAATATATTAAATTTGTTACAAATAATTGTTTCTCATTTTCTTGTTAGTTTTCCTTTAACGCTCTTCTAGAGGTTTGATTCATGCTCCCTCTAGACTTGTTCGTTTTATTCAATATTAATAAAATTTAGGGGGTTTCCTGTTTGATTAAAAAAAAAATGATGGCTAAATAACTCAGGGATTTGGATCCCATGGGGTTTCTAACTATCCAGTTATATTAAGGGCTGGGACGGCGTCAAGATGGAGTCGATGAGCAAGATCTCTGCACCGAACCCGCCTGTATTTCTTTAATCCATACCACATATATATATATAATTGCAGCTCTAAGGGTGTTGTCATATATTGATCATCGCCTTAATCTTATTCATAAAAAAAAAATAATAGAATGTTACGTACATTGAAAATTGATCTGTTTGATATATCTCAGTGGAAATAATTTAAAAATATTAATTGTAAGTAAAGAAAATTATAAATTGAAAGATAAAACATCTTAAATTGAAAATGAAAGTAAAAAAATTCTAAAAAGCTAAGGTGGCAGATAAGATATTGTCCAAAATATACTCCGTTTGTAGATGGTCTCATTCCTGAAATCTTCCAATTTTTTTGCCACATCAAACTTCATATTAAAAGCCCTCACATATGACACTTGGTTGGGCTTACCTTTTTTTTTTTTTTTTTTGTTTTTTTCAAACACTACTAAGTACTTGCACACAAAAAAATTGTACGTAGTTCACGTACTTAACTAGTCTATATATAGCTAGTGACAACATCGTTAGTAGAAATAAATAAATATGTAGAATTTAGTCTGCTTTATTTTGCGGCAGCGGAACAGATGGTTGGCTGATTTCATCAGGGAGGTTGCGGTAAAGTTTGTGGAAAATCCGTTCAATGAGTTGAGGGCAGCAAGTGTAAATCCAGAACAACAGTTTGTACCATTTTGGTTCCCTCACGTATCTTTCCCTTCTACGTACTCCATCAATTATCGCTTCAGCACAAGCCTGGCCACTCATCACTGGTAATCCTTTCAAAACATCCTGCAAGACATTTTCCAAAATTAAATCATTTTCTTCATTTATTATTATTGGAAAAATAAGGGAAACAAAAAGATCGAACAAATCAATATATATATATATATATAGGTAGTTTAATTTCGTCCCTGCATATATCTATACAAAAATATATTGTGTAAGGCAATGTTAAGTCGCGCGTTGAGGGTGGAGGGAGGTGGTACTTTTGCTTCTTAGACAATACTACAATATATAAAGGATCATAACCAAATTTACATGGATTGAACGTACCCATAACTTTCTAGTTATGAATACAAGAATGACGTTAACGGATTATAAAACCATTTGCTATATGAAGCATGTGTATTGGCCCACGGGGACTTGTTAAATTAATTGCATATCTTCCTTGCCCATATGCTATATAGTACGTTGAATCAAATCATTAATCCATTCAAATCAATAATATCAACCAGGAGAAATGGCTCTCAAAATCTTCAATAATATATTGTCTTAAAATCAATTAAGGAAACTAGGCTAGCTTGCAAGATAGAAATTTATTGTGATTATAACTATAATTATACGGATATCTTAACACGTACTGTAATTTGTGGCTTCACTGTGATGACACCTTCTTTGGATAAGTGTTTTCCTTGGGTCATCTCTGAATCTACAAAACCTAGAAGTACTATTGTTATTGAGATTGATGCACCCAATTCCATTCTCAGTGTATTGTAGAAACTTAATAATGCCGCTTTACTTGCCTGAAAAATCAATCACCCACACAAATTAAACATACCCATTTTAATTTTAGTAGATTACATAATAATGAGTAAAGCTAGATATATGAAGAAATTGAGTTATTTATGTTTTACCCCAATGAAGTTCAACTGCTTTCTCACTTTCATCCGTGAAGTTCATTTTGTGCCATTCTCATTCTTGAAGTTTGATCCTTGTTTCACTTTAATTAGTCCAACATGCCGTTTGTTTCTTAGACAGAAAATGTCATGTGTTTCTAACATGGTTCAAAGATCAAAGTGACATGTAGCATTTTCCGTCCAAAAACCTAGCGGCGGATTGGGTTTAGTATTAAAGTAAAAATGGGAGCTAACTTTACGGACGGGCATGATACAAAAATGAACTTTATAGACGAAAATGCAAAAGCGGTCAAACTTTATGGGAGTAAATTATAAATAACTCAAGAAATTAATCTAAGATAGAAGCTTACACCATAGAAACTTAAATTTGGGGCTCCTACAAGTGCGCTATTAGATGAATTAACCACAATCTTGCCACCACTTCTTCTCAGGTGAGGAATTGCATAATATGTTGGATAAATACACCCCCAAAAGTTTATATCCTGCATATATATACAGTTCGAAGTTAGAAATTATATAATTAAATCAATTCAGAAAAGAGTTTAATGGACAGTTCACATTAGATGCACTATATATGTGTGTATTATTATTGTGTGTTACCATAACAGGCGCAAAATTTGTGACAGCATTGACATCTTCAAATAGGCAGGCCGTGCTGACTCCCGCATTATTCACTAAATGATCCACTGCTCAGATAATTAAAACTTAATAAGCCTCATTCCGGCCAAAGATCCATATATGCATATATATGTGTGTGCGTGTTTACATATCATAACTGATTAACAAATCATGAAGAACATCAACTATTGTCTCAGTAACATCTTCATCAAAGATGATAACTTACTTTTTCATTTTCTCATTTTGTTTACATTCTGAGATAATACATTAACATTTTATAGTTTGATACTTTCTTGTGATATTACTCACTAAATTAAGCTTACATCTTCCGAAATGGTGTACGGCTTCATCTACAAATCGCTTACAGTCATTGATATTTGAAACATCAGCACAAATAGGAAGAACTTGAGGGGAGCCAAGTGCACGCGCTCTTTCGGCAACCTTTTCAAGTTGCTTCTCCCTTCTCGCAACTATGGCTAGAGAAGCTCCTTTTTTAGCATATTCATAAGCCATTTGCTGTAAATCAAGTAATTTTCACGTTTAAAAATCAAGGTGATGTACAATCAAATATATACAGTCATCATAGAAGATTTCATATAGACAGTCAGTCTCTCATGCTAAAAAGTCAGGTTCAAAAATGGAGTGGTCTGTACCAGAGACAGCCTCTTCTTATATATACATATGCATGCAGCATATATGGTTAATTATACTTGAAGCAGACAGATAAATTTTTACATTACCTCTCCAATGCCAGAAGAAGCACCAGTGATGAGGACAACCTTTCCATTAAGGTCTTCTTTAGAAAGGTAACGATAGATCTTAAGAATGAAGTTGTAGAGGAAGAAGGGTGGTAGGAACAAACAAAGGAATGAAAGAACTAAAGGCAACAGAGATGCATATATCAAGTTGTGAAGCAAATAGTTTGGATCCATTGCTGTTTTCTAAGGAATTGCCGTTTTAGGTATTTGTGACCGACTTTTGCCTTACCATCCTACTTCTTTTTATACTAGTGAATAGGGTACATTTGACTACTTGAAGAATGTAGAGAATTAAGTTGTGTTTGTTTTACTTATAACTACTGGGCTGATTTTTAAAACTAAACTTCTATGTACTAATTTTCAAACAATCAAAGGGGCTAGCTAGTACTAGTAGTTTTCTTTTATAAAAATTGAAGGAGGTGCATATATAGCTAATATGTTTAATACTTTTTTCATGTAAATATATATTAGCACTAGATTTCCCCAAAAAAATATATCTATATGTGCATTAAAATTGAATAATGGCAACTGCACCCCTTATACAATATACGCTTTATCTTTCGTGCGCTTTTTTCGCTTCAGACGGTGCCCAACATTGCTTTAACGCCTTGACACTTGTTTATATTAACAAATATATATATATATATATATATACAAATTACTAGTATCTTTGTTTTCAATTCATAATCTAACTTTGTCTTCCGATATTTTAAATAGATAGTTTCATTTGTTTTTTGAGACATAATCAATATGCGAAATTTCACAATATAAATTAAATAAATTATATTCTGAACTATTAATTAGATTTAAATTCTTGTTTTCTTAATTTTTGTGAAGGCTTGAGATAGCATATGATCCATATATAATCCGTGTTAAATTAAGCGTTAAATTTTTTTTTGAACAAATGAACTATGGTAGTATCGTTTACGCTTGTAATCTGTTTTCTACTGGAGCGATATTTTATGTTCTTTTAAAAATGTTTGCGGGAGCAAACTTTTGGGATCTCGAGATACTATCATACTAGTACAAAATTACACTATATATAGTCATAAACAAGGTTCAAAGGTCATAATAGTTCAGTGGCACCAAACACATTTAGTTTTATTTCTTAAAATTCGATTCCCTTTTTATTGTGACTGCATGTAATGTAATACAGAAAAATGCTCCAACTTTCCTTTAAGGGTTGATTCTATTTTCACTTTCAAGAATATTTGGTTTCATTCACACTTGTAATTTAGTCTTTAAATATCGAATAATAGTTTGTTATTCGGACATTGAAAGTTGAGTATAAATTTAATAATGTCCTACTCAACCCGAAAGCCATTTAGTAATATTCGCATACTCAGTTCTCAAGTACCGAATAATATATCGTTACTCGGTACTTAAAAACAGAATAAGAGGTAGGAGTATAACCGAGCATTATTAAAAGCGAAAATAGAATCACTCTTTAAAAGAGAAAAATAATCAAAAAAAAAATGTCAGTGTGAGCATTAAATGTCACATGGTGCAGTAAGGGAGGAGGATCCGAGGCGAGGAAGAAATGGTAGGTAGGATCGACATCAGCTCAACCAATTAAATTAGATGGAGAGCATTGAATTGAATGATTGTGACCTTTCATAATTTAATTTAGCATCATTTAGGCTTTGGCACTTATTTATTATACGATAATTTCCTTTGGCACCCAAAGTTTTTAAATATTACTGGAAATGATGTAAAAAATCTTACATGAAAATATTTTTTTGTAAAAAAATTATCGGATAATATTTTTTAGAAATAAGGGCCTAAATATTATTATCATTCTAAAATAAGAGCTTATTTATTAATTGTATTTTAAAATAAGGGTTTTGATCGAGTGCAAACTTAACTTTGTACAAAATTGTGTTTTGTGCAAACTTAACTTTACGATTAAAAAGATTTAATACAACTTTGTTTTGCATGATGTGCTTATATTTTTTAACAAGTATATTCTTATGTTTCATTCATAAAACTTTAAAACAACGTCAAATAAACACAAATGCAATGTAATATTTTAGAAAATAAGGAATGCAAACTTAACTTAATTTGCATAACTCCGAAAAAATTGTGATGTGCATTTTATTAATAAATAGGTTTTGAATATGTAATTTATTAAAATTATTCTAAAGCACTATTAATTAAACTTTGATTTATAATAATTTACTAAAAAACTTGTAATACAAATTTAATTTTGCATAATTCCAAAAAAATATATAATTTAAAAATCTACTGCAAATTTAACTTTTCACTATTTTTGGAATTTGGTCAAATATAGGCCTTAATTTACAGAAGTATTATTCCCTGATTTTTTTTGCAAAAAACTTTTTCAGACAAGTCACATTTTTCAATATCCCGAATCAATGTATTTTTTTGTGAGATGAAAAAAAAAATCTTGTACTCCATTTGCTAACAAGATGAAAAATGGTAAAAAAAAAAATCAATGTATCTTTTTGTGAGAAGTTGAAAAATAAGTTGAAATATGTATTGAGATGTTCTCTTATTTTATTTTATTTTTTCCGTGGAAAAAAATTCTTTGGGTAGGCAGTAAATAAAGAGAGTATATCATCATATCCCTCAACTTATTTTCCAACTTCAAACATAAATAACTAGTTTTGTAATCATTTTTTATCATGGGATGGTGCACCACCCAAAATTTTGAAAATCTTACTTTTATCCTTATATATTTTGTAGATTTAATTTAGTGCCCCTTTTATTAATTTTGAGCAACAAAATGGATTGTCCATAAAATTTTAGGATTAGTGTACAAAATAAATTAGTCATATAATAATGTAGAACCTACTTCTCGTATGTAAGGTTCGGTGTTTAATTTTTACTGATCATAATTGACACATTATTTTACATAATAAATTATGAATCTTTACTATGTATTATTTTATAAGAAGTTATAGTTCAACTTGTTATGCATATGAATGAACCATACACATACATGCACCTATATAATTAATTATTGCATGAGATGTGTTTATATAAATTCAATGCGATTCAGAGACTATCTTTTTATTCGTAGGATCCCAAGTATCCAGAACGATTAAAAACGTTACAAGAGTGCCCCACACGAAAGAAATTTTTGGATCCACAAATAATTCTGAATTTCTCTAAATTTTTCTTTTCACAAAGATTGTCAAATATGTGATAAAGTTCAATTTAATAATAGATCCCTAACAACTATGTGTTGCTCATGTCGATCTACGGCTTTTCAATTTATATAAGGTGTTTTTTTGGAAAAAAAAAAATCATAATGTGCATCTGGTGAAAAAATGCATGTTGAAGCTACAAAAAAAAGGGGGGCACTACGAGAAGAAAACATAAATTATAAAAGTAGATAACAGTTTGACCAACCGACTAAACTGTACCATCTAAAATGGATGTCAAAAGTTAATACTTCAAAACTTTGGGTATTAAAGGGAAATATCGCATAACAAATGAATGTCAATGTCTAAGGGATGTAGTTTCAACTCTTAAATCTAAATGATTGGTCTATTCAGACATAATAAGTTTTAATTTTGTTTAGTTGGTTTAAAAATTCAAACCTAAACACTTGCTTTACTTCATAAAAAAATAAGAGACAGTCTTGTCTCTGAAGGTTGAAGTATTAATTTTTAAAAAGAAAAAATATTTTTTTTACCCTTATCCTTCTAAATATAGTCATTTTATAAAATAAGTAGATAAAAGTAAATTTGTCCAAATAATATTTATTAAACATTTATATATGATATGTTTAAATAAATAATTCTTATTCAAATATAGCATTTGGAAACAAAACAAATAAATTTTTCAATTCAATTTTCAATTTTCAAATTTAACATTTGGATTCGGATATCGAAACAAACGCAAAATAAATTATCTTTAATTTACATTGTACTGCACTGGTTGAAACAATTTTGATTGCTAATACGGAAGGGCAGACGTATTTTATTTGCAGCTATGCAATGCTGCTTTTAGCTACGTAAGCGGCCTGTTTCCCACATTATTGCGCACAGTCTTTTACAAAAAATGGTTGATTATAAAAAAGTACAGTTTACTTATATCGATTTTGTAATTTTTATAGTATAATATTTTATTTTGTTTAAATAGATAACAAATTTTTTATTTTTTTTAAATCCCACAAATATAACTTTTATTAATGGTGATATTATTTAATTATATAAAATTACTTGTATCGAACTCTTATTATGGTTCAACTTCCAAAAATAAAAAAATTACCATTGAGCATTATAAATTAAAAAGAAAAAAAATATATAAAAGTAAAGCTTGAATAATTTCAATGTTAATAGGAGGCAACATACCCATTACCTATTAATACATCAAATAAAAACCTTCTAGCACCCAAAAGAATATTGAAGGGAATTAGGGCAGTGAATATGCATCATATACACAATAAACTGCACTAATCATTAAACCCTAAGATCTATATTGTTCAATATTAATCGACAGAAAGCATACCTTTCAACACGGCGGATCAAATCCTTCTGTTGTTGTCGTCTTAACATAGAAAGTACGACGCATCTACGGTATGCACACACGAACGAGAACGGATCCTTGCTTGGTGTACTAGTACACGATTTTAGGGTTCTCTCTATTTCTCTTCACCTTTTTCACGTGAAACAAAAAAGACTAATGATTTTCCTTTTTAAAGGAAAATCCTAATGAGAAACCTTAAGTAATAAAACGAATTAGGCCTGAGTCCAACTAGGGCTGAGCCCAATTCGTTTTGATCCTACTCATCTTAGTGTGCAACCCTAGAGGTTTATACTCCTTTGGCAATACAATTAAAAGCCCGTTTTAATTATACCAATAGTAAGCGGTCTCTAGTAAGACATTACTACTATCCAAAGGGTATAAAGGTCAAAACGACACAACCTTAAATGATATGCCACATACTAATTCCTTTTGTCTATCGATATTTAGATTGAATACAAGACTTAGGCAAGTGTCATTCGTATATAGTTCAATATTTATTTCTTGATCTCTAAGTATAATTAATCTTATACAAATGACACATTATTTGTGCATGGCCATGCAAACATTAATTATACTCATCAAGGGGCCCAAAGATATCTTTCTCTCTTTATATGAGAGTAACAAATTCCATCTTGATCAATCACATACCTCTACATAGTTTATAGTATACTTAATCGTCATCTTTATAATTACTCGGTCAAGAGCAACATTTGATGATGACCATCACACCAATCCCCATGCTGGTAACCATGACGATCTCAGGTCTGAGGATAATATGATATCACTAATGGAAAACATCACTGATGACATTATATAACACTCCTCGCAGTGCCATAAAGAGGGTCAGTCCAATACATTGTTCCCTAACAAGTATCAGTGTATTCAGCTTGATATATCCATATTCATGACTTGTGGAACATAATCATCAACTAACTCATACTCTAATCATTATATCAATATGATCCTAGATTATTGACATATGATTAGGGACAAATAATATTATTATTTATTTACTAGTATCCCACAATCAAGTTACGTAGTTGATGAATTAGTATTAATATATATTATTCATAAAACAATCTAAAGTCAAATAAAATAAACTTTATTGATAATAATAAGCAATAGATATCCAAGTACAAATCATAACTTATGAATAGTCCCAGAACATATCTCTTTCAAATATGATATGTCAAGCTCCTTAAAATAATCTGATGTGGCAAGCCAAGTAACAAATGAGTCACCACCACGTCATCAATCATTAACGGTGTTAGTTTAAAACCTTAACGGATGTACTAAATGAAAATAAACCGAAAGTTCGTTGTCTAATTTTAAAATATATATATATATATATATATATACTTGTCAAGATTACAAAATTGTTGTAAGTACATTGTACATTTTCTATTTAACCCTAAAAAGAAAATTAGAAAATACACATTATTCTCAAAGATTTATGCCACCGATCAAAATGCTTTTAAACTATTTTTCCTTTTAAATAATTCTTATATTATTCAACTTTTTTTGGTTTAACCCTTCCTTTTTCGGGTGGTTCTATTTCTACTTCTAATAATATTTGATTTGATTCTCACCTTTTATCTATTTCTTAAATACTGAGCAAGGACATGTTATTCGGTTCTTGATTATTAAGTATAAATTTATTACTTATTCGTTAAGAGCCGAATAAGGTATTGTTAAACTCATACACTCTTAAAAACCGAATAACAAACATTTACTTAATACTCAAAGATCAAATGAAAAATAAAAATAAAATAAAATATTATTAAGAGTAAAAATAGAATCACCTCGTTTGATCTCATAACGGCAACAGCACATTTAAAGGCCAAACGTGAATTTTTAGCAATAATATATTGAGTGCTTAAACAGATATTTTATTCTACTAAAAAAGTAATTGCATAATGCATACACATTTATATAAGATGGAGTTGCCTATGAGAGCGCTTCTAGATAAACCATACGGTATGTGGAATAAAATTACATATAGTATTTACACCATTATAAACACCCTTTCAAAAATTTAACTAAAAACATATTTCAACACATCGTTTTATTTGTCACAAACACAAACACACTTACTACTTCATTGCCTAATATTATGCGAGTGATTAGCAACATTCTCTCCATTTGGAACAAATTTAAGTGAGTGTAAATCTTATTTGAAAAACACTTCAGTACACTCAGCATTTCACTGCTTGATGTTAAACGAGTACTTACTAACAAATTCTCCTCAAGTGGGCCGAGTGTATGTAACTGCACTCATCCCTCATTGGGCAGGCCTTGTTTTTACAAGAAGAGTGTCAGTAATAATAAATTTACCTTAGGAGAGTGTTTAAATATCGGGTGTGAATAATATGCCCTATTTTTTTTTAACATCCAATCAATGTATTAAAAAAGGGTAGAGACATATACACCTCACAAAATACTTGGTCGGTCATTCATAGCCGAATAAGATGTATGTTATGTGGTTCTTAAGTGCCGAGTATAAACCTATACACTTAGTCCTTGACAAACGAGTAAAACGTTGTCAAATTTATACTAGGTGCTTAAAAATCAAGTAACATACACCTTATTGGATCGTCAATGAATGAATGAAAAGTATGAGTTTTACCAAGTATTTTTTTGGTATATATAGTACAACCAAAAAAAAAAAACTTCTTAATCATAAAGAGTAAATTATCAATTTGGCCCCCAAAATTATTGGGAACTCACTTCGGCCCGTGCATGACGGTTGCCGTCGATAGGGCGCGGTCCAACCTAAACTTTTGAATAGTTAAAGGGTTGTCTAAAAGAACAAAATAGTCTAGGGAGCACTTTGATTTTCTGAGGGGCTTAATTAATTAATAAGATTGTCAAAACAAGCTGGCTGCATTACAGATAAATAGTATTAAATATTGTGCGATACATGAGACTAACTGTACCAAAATAGACTAAACATTTGTCCATCTTAAAAATAGGGACTACTAGCAAAAATACTTGGGAGGAGTAGGAGTGGTTTTCTTCTAATATTTTCATTATTGCATTTCTACAGTTAATTCTAATGCACCTGCATAAGTCAGTCGTGTGAGACAACCATGCCCAGGCCAGTGTAGTGTAGTGGACAGGCGCACCAGAAGGTAACTTGAGTCAATACAGTCCATGAGTAATATAAAGATGCTGTTGTTTCAAGTCACACCACACATGTAAATACCAGGAGAGCTCAAATGGTTGTTTAACTCGAGATTTCTTGTTCCAGAGTAAATTAAGATTCTCAAAGTGAGGCTAACCCTTGTTCCCAACTAAAGTCTTGGTTGGTTAACTTTCCCTATCTCAACATCACGAAAGCAAATTCTAGGATAATTGTATTAATAGGTGGTACCTAGTTGATATATATATATATATATATATATGGTCCGTACAGACCGGTATGTGGGACAAGGCAGCCGAGGGGATCAGGAAGATAGCTAAAGAGACGCTGGGTGAATCAAGAGGGTGTGGACCTAGGGATAAAGAATCTTGGTGGTGGGATGATAGTGTACAAGATAAAGTTAAGGTAAAAAGGAAATGCTTTAAAGCTTGGTCTCTATGTAAGAATGCGGAAAATTGGGAATCTTACAAAGAAGCAAAGAAAGAGACTAAGAAGGCGGTGAGTGAGTCGAGGACTAAAGCTTTTGATGGATTATACCAATCTTTAGGCACCAAAGCTGGGGAAAAAGCTATTTACCGACTTGCTAAAGGTCGAGAAAGGAAGACAAAAGACTTGAATCAAGTGAGATGCATTAAGGACGAAGAAGGTAATGTCTTGGTTAAAGAACAAGACATACAAGAGAGATGGAAGAACTATTTTCACAAATTATTTAATGAAGGTTACGAGATTTTAGCATGTGGAGATGAGCTGAACATGCGAGAGGATGACCAAAATTTCACCTTTTATCGCAGAATTCAAGAAAAGGAAGTGAAAGAAGCATTGATACGAATGGATAGTGGTAAAGCAGTTGGGCCAAATAGTATACCTATTGAGGTTTGGAAGGGTCTAGGTGATAAAGGCATTGGTTGGCTCACAAGGTTTTTCAACAAGATATTGAGGTCAAAGAAGATGCCGGAAGAATGGAGGAGAAGCACCCTAATCCCGATTTATAAGAATAAAGGGGATATACAAAATTGCGCCAATTACAGGGGGATTAAACTCATGAGTCATACTATGAAGTTATGGGAAAGGGTGATTGAGCGGAGACTAAGAAAAGAAACCAGCATTTTAGATAATCAATTTGGTTTTATGCCCGGAAGGTCGACCATGGAAGCAATTTACTTGTTGCGGCGTTTGATGGAGCAATATCGGAGGGATCAAAAGGACCTACACATGGTTTTCATTGACTTGGAGAAGGCGTACGATAGGGTACCCAGAGAGATTTTGTGGAAAGCCCTAGAGAAGAAAGGGGTTAGGATTGCCTATATTCGTGTTATCAAGGACATGTATGAAGGAGCTATGACTAGTGTGAGAACACATAGTGGGTCCACAGAAGATTTTCCTATAACTATAGGACTACACCAAGGGTCAGCTTTGAGCCCTTATCTGTTTACCTTGGTCTTGGATGTACTCACGGAACACATTCAAGAGCCAGCACCGCGATGTATGCTGTTTGCAGATGATATTGTCCTAGTGGGTGAGTCCAGAGAAGAGCTAAATGGGAAGGTGGAAACTTGGAGACAAAATTTAGAAGCGCATGGCTTTCGTTTAAGCAGAAGTAAGACAGAATACATGGAGTGCAAGTTCAATAAAAAGCGGAGCACTACTAACTTAGAGGTAAAAGTTGGGGATAATGTCATACCACAAGTCACTCGGTTTAAGTATCTTGGATCCATTATACAAGAAGATGGGGAGATAGAGGGAGATGTAAATCACCGGATTCAAGCAGGATGGTTGAAATGGAGGAAAGCTTCGGGTGTGTTATGTGATAAAAAGGTACCACTCAAGTTAAAAGGAAAATTCTATCGTACCGCGGTTAGACCAGCAATGTTGTATGGGACTGAGTGTTGGGCGGTCAAAAGCCAACACGAGAATAAACTAAGTGTAGCTAAGATGAGAATGTTGAGATGGATGAGTGGCAAGACTAGGAAAGATAAGATCAGGAATGTTACCATCAGAGAGGGAGTTGGGGTGGCACCTATTACAGAAAAGATGGTTGAATCTCGACTTAGATGGTTTGGGCATGTATGGAGGAGACCTGCAGATGCCATGGTTAGGAGAGTTGATCATATGGAGGGAAGCCTAGTTGTTAGAGGCAGAGGAAGACCTAGAAAAACTATAGGTGAAACTATTAAGAAGGATTTAGAGGCGAATGGTTTCACTAGAGATATGATTCACGACAGACCACTATGGCGTCGTTTGATCCATGTAGCCGACCCCACCTAGTGGGATAAAGGCTTGCTTGTTGTTGTTGTTGTTGTTTCTGCCAAAAAAACATTGAGATGATGTTTTTTATGACGCAAAACCGTCATAAAAAGGACCAATCCGCACCTGAAAATTTCTGTATATTATATATATATTTTACCCATTGGGACATATATATATGCTTACAGGAATATGATCAAAAATTAAGAAGCCAAAAATAATTTTATTGTTTCCTCTTCCCCCCTACGATTGTTTTTATGGGGAACATTGGGTGGTACAGCTTAGTAGCCGGTTGAAGCTCACAGAGAAAGAAAAAAAAATCTCATGTATTTGAACAGATCGTCTGATCAAAGTTGAAGCAGCCATGCCACTTAAATAATTATCATTTCATTGATGACAAAAATATGCAGTATCGTACCCTACAACTGACAGGCGGGTAAAAGTTATTATTCTGAAATGGAAATCTCATCTAATTTCTACTGACTTTGAATTGAAATTAAAGACCAATTGCAAGGTTTACTAGTACCAATAAAAATAGAATGACTATCATCTTCATCCTTACCTCCCTACTCAAATCGCCCATGGATTAACTTCAAATTTTGCACTTCTGAGTCTCGACACCATGGTGATATCATTCACGCTCACACCCAGTCAAGATAATTAAAATTTTCCTTCACCGTCCTTCAAATATGAAAGCAACAATGATTTCAATGTCATTGATCTGCGCTAATATCACCCCATCGAACTTTGTATCTGGCTGCGAGATAGTGGGCCCCAACAGGACCCCGACTTCCGTAAGGATAGTACTCTGGAACTGTTTTCTTTTCTTCTAGCTCTTTTAATACCGGTGTGAAGAGCGACCAGGCAGCATCCAGTTCGTCACTTCTAATAAAAAGTCTTCTTTCTCCTTCAATCGCATCGAGGAGAAGCCTCTCGTACGCATCAGGTATCTCCTTCGAGTATCTACACAGAACAAACACGGCAAGGCTCACAGTGGATCAGGTTTAAGAATGCTAAATTTTAAGGGACATCTAGTGATTTTGTTCATCTGTAGCGTACCAGCAACGCCAAGTCATTATGCATGCTAGCACAAAGAAGATTTAAATTACTTTCATGATCGCTACTAGTCTACTATAAATAAATAAGTAAATCTGCAGGAATATATTGACCATTCTAAGCAATAATCTACTGACAGTGCTAGGCAATACCTTGCTGCATATAGAAGATTAAGATTACTGCGGTCCAATCTCATCCCCAAACCAGGGACCTTGTTATTGATCTTCAAATAGATAGCTTCATCGGGTTGCACACGGATAACAAGCTCATTTGTTGCTTGGTCAAGATCTGTCCCGAAATTCCGGTTATATAAATTGCCAGGCACGTGTCTAAATTGTACCCTTATCTCAGCCCTGAGTGGGAGAAAAAGAATGACACGTATAAATCAAGAGAATAAAATCCATTTGAAATAATTGAATAGTTTAAGATATGTTTTTACAGTTTCACAGACCTCTTATCATGTAAAGCTTTTCCAGCTTTCATTAGAAACGGAACCCCGTCCCATCGTGCATTATCGATGAAAAGGGCAGCTGCAGCAAAAGTAGGAGTCAGGCTGTCTTTTGGTACAGTCTTGTCATCAGTATAGGCTGGGTAATTAACACCTCCTCTTGTGTGGCTCTTATACTGCCCAACAACCACGTCATCAAGTTGTAAAGGCCTCATTGAACGTAAAACTTTGACCTGCAACCCATTAATCGATTTAGTTAGAACCTAGAAACGTTATTACGACACATTACATAAAAATAAAAATAAAATTCTAGAATTGAATCAAAAACCTTTTCATTTCTGATATCTTCTGCATCCAAACTGACAGGAGTTTCCATGGCAAAAAGAGCAAGTATTTGAAGCAGATGGTTTTGCATTATATCTCTAATAATCCCATAATTGTCAAAGTATCTGGAATAGTACAAAGAAGGATAAGAAACATATAATCTTGAAGAACGCCATTTGGACAAATTAAATTAGCAAAATCAAGAAGGAAAAATACCCTCCACGTCCTTCAGTGCCAAAGTCTTCAGCAAATATCAGCTGAACATTCCTAATATACTGCCTTGACCACAGGGGTTCAAAAATGAGGTTGGAGAAGCGCAGTACAGAAAGATTTTCCACCAGTTCTTTCCCTAGATAATGGTCTATCCTGCAGAAAAGAAAGCGAGGTGTTCCCGTCTTATTAGGATTACAGCCCAAGCCATCAAAAATAATGCCGACTCAAATTACCAAAATTCAACCTGAAAATTTGATCCTCCTTCAGGTACTGCTTGAGGGATCTGGTTAAAGCAGCAGAGGATTCAGAATCTCGACCAAAGGGTTTCTCAACGATGACCCTTGTCCAGCCATTAGCAGAGGATGCAGAGAGGCTAGCACATTTTACAGCATCTATAAATATATTTGGTGGGATCGATAGATAGAAAAGACGGTTAGAAACCTTCCCAGCCTGCACAGTAATTCATCATTGAAGGAAAAAATCAAGTGTTAATACAGCTTATCCCCATATAAAACACGCATATGAATGAAAAAGTCCACTTAACACAAATTCCAGATTATTATAATAATATAATCAATGAATTTTTCTTCTTTTTTGCACTTCATTCTTTCTGTCGCATACTTTGAACTTAATAACGTAAATTTTTAGAAAGAACTTGAATGCTTAATGCAATCATAAATTTTAAAGTGAGCATAATACATGCGGATGGTTGTGCTCCAATGATCAAATTTTTTGCTCAAAAATAAAAAAACAAATAGGAAACCCATATGCATCCTTCTTTGTTCCTATTGCCACACATCTTGATTACAGTGTCAAGTTTTTTCACAAATTGGAACCAAAAAGAAAAGGAATAAAAAGTAGAATGAAAGTGCATGAACAACTTGGTAAAACTTCTCTTAACGTGGTAAGGAATATCACTTCAGTATTAGCACCTTTTTCTGTCCACTGTCCAATTTGTCTATTATCCTTTTCTTTTCCTCTTTTACAGAGTAAACAATCTTATGACTAGGTATCATCCCTCAAAATTCACTTTCTATATGTTAAATTTGCAACAAGTTTCATGGGAGTTCCAAATAAAAGCATGTCAATAAACTATGTTCATAGCATCATTGACAACACTAGCCACAAATTACATTCCAGCAGAGGATTCACTCAATCAGCACACAGCGATAATCTTCTTAATTTGGTTCAAAAAACTGCAGATCAGCATGTTAATAAACAAAATTCTGCATAAACATAGTATATGGTTTCTAATACTGTCTAAACCACGCCGACATTACCTCGTGTTGCTTCAATTTTTTGTCAAGTTCCGCAAAATGTTCTGGAGTATCATATTGACCAGAATGGTAGAAACATCTTTGAAGGAACTGTTCCATCTTTTCACCACAGTTCTCCCTGAAAACCCAATGAAACCACACATATATGAACTCATACAATCTGATTAATTTGCAAGCTTGAACAAGCATAAAAAACCATTAACTATAACAGCAAAAAGATGGCAACACCACAACTAGGAAGTGCTAATGGAGACACAAAGGAGATTAGGGTTCACCTCTTATCAATCCTGCAAGTGAGGGTCTTGCTAACCATGTCTCTGAGCTCAGCATCACTCATCTTACTCCGGGCATAACCAAAGACAGTAAAGTGCTGTAACCGAAGGAATCCACAAGTTATTATTTGAAATTCATTCTAACAGATAATGGCATGTGGGTACTTGTGAACTAAATTGCACAGGTTATAATTTCCCAAGGACTATTACTAACAAGTAATAATACCACAAACTTAATGGACAAACCTTTGATGTAGTTGTAACAGCAAAATAGCAAATTGTACAAAACAAGTATAATAAGATGGTACGCTAACGATTACCGTTTCTAGGGAGAGAGAGAGGGGGAGAGGCAAACCTCAGGGAGGCAACCCTCGTAGTAAAGTGCAAAAAGTGCAGGAAATATTTTCTTCTTGGCAAGGTCCCCTGAGGCTCCAACAACAGTGATACTGACTGTGGACTTGTCTTTATTGATATCAAAATCAGCAGTGTCTTTAGATTCTTCTGGAGGTGTAACCGAATACAAGCCATCTTTCAATTTTTTGAGAGGAGTTTTATCTTCAATAGGGGCAACTGTTGCGGTTACAGCACCTACAACAAATTACCACCGAGCTAAGAACTAAAATAAGGGAAATCTAAAATGACAAAAGACAACTCACTAAATAACCATCCAGTTGAGATAGGAAAATAAAAGTAACTCAAAATACAGTTTTAAGCAAAAGGCAAGCAGTGATGGAACAGCATAATCACAAGAAATACCCAAAGGAATGAGCTCCTCGAGTCATAGAATTCCCTGTTTGTTGAAGTTGTGATTGAGGAAATTATAAGGGAATGAAGACTGTTGAACATTAGGCCATAGATTGTTTTTTGAGGTTTTTGCAAGAATCTACATCATACTGGGGACAAACGTGGGGTTCGCATGGTTGACTTGAAAAAAAAAAGATTCGATTTTTTCAGTCATAAATGATGATGATTAAGTAGATTCAAATCAATGTTTCCTTCGCCGAAATTTCTGATAACAAACGGGAAGCGAGAAATACTCTTACAACTCGCTCAAAGTAAACAAAGTTTAAATTGAAGTAGACAAAAAAAAATGAAATTAAGGAAATTAGATTACACACAAAAAAAAAAAAAAAACCGAGATTAAATATGTGAGCATAATCAGGGGAGGTGGGTGAAGAGAGCTTACCATCTTGCATGCGAACGACATTCGAGCATGAAATTGAATTGGATTGAAGAGAAAACTTTTTGCGGGCCAAACGATTGGGGCAAATTGAGGATCTGGTTGAGCGATGATGACGATTAGGTCCAGAAATTGCAGAAGAAGAATTCAAATTGGAATATGGTGATGATGATAAGGAGGAGGAGGAAGAACAATAGGAACGACAATGCGTAGTAGTAGATGAAGAGAGGGTCGACATCTCTCTCTATCTTCTTTCTCACTCTAAAAAATAAATCGAACTCTCTTTGTATGTTATTATTATAAGCGGTGGACAAAATTGACCCCAAAGACACAAAGAAGAGGAAGGAGTTGCAGAAAGACTTCGGAGAATTCGAGGGCAAGGTCCCTTGAGATCTCCGAAAGGCTGCTTTAGCTTAGCAATAACCAACAACGCTGTCGTCGTTGAGAGAAAAACCCAGTGGAGAGAGAGAGAGAGAAGGGGGGGGGGGGCTTATATTAAAATATTGGCACAAAATACAATTATTAAAATATTGGCAAAAATACATTAAACTTCCCATTGATTTGCCGGATAACGGTTTCTTCCCTAAACTATATTTCTTAATACTAAGGTGCCGTTTAGTTAAAAAATTGAAAATTAAAAATTGAAATCTGAAAATTGAAAACTGAAAATTAGAAAATCTATTTGTTTACTTCTGAAAAATGTATTTGAAAAATTATTGTTTGTTTTAATATAACACATCTGAAAACTGAATTTTTTTTATTATGACCATTTTGCCCTAAGCATACTCATCTAATATTAATACTGGAAATGGTGAACATTCAACTAAACCCAACAACCATATAGCATACTCATCTAACAAAAGCAATCAATCTGGAAAGTTTGCTTGTGAGTCTGTGTGTGTGAACGAGAGAGAGAAAAAGCGATATGTGTGAGTCTTGTGAGTGTGTGTGTACTTCTGTGTGCGTGCGTCTCTGTGTGTGTGAACGAGAGAGAAAGAGCGATCTGTGTGAGTGTGTGCGTGTGTGTGTGAGAGAGAGAGAGAAATCTTACCGGAGGGTGGAGAACGGCAACGGTGGAGGTGGAGAAAGGCGAACGGAAGTGACGATCAGGTGGAGAGCGGCGTGGGTTATGTGTAATTTTGAGAAAAGAGGGAAGGTAAAGTAGACTTTTTGTACCCTTTAAAATTAAGTTTCATATTTAAGTGGCAACTTTGCCACTTCAAATTTTGGATAAAAATTTTAAGTTTTAAGTGGTAAAAATTAAGTGGCCACTTAATTTTTTAGTTAGTGAACAACTTTGACAACCACTTAAATCTGAAAATTTTAAGTTTTCAGATTTAAGTGGCAAATTAAGTGCAAGTGAACAAGGCCTAAACCTCGTTTAAAGTCGTGTTTTTGGACGCTAACTCAGTCACTCAATTTTTAATTCGAATATCGATATCAGTTTCGATTTTAGCAATATGGACCAATTCATTATTTAAGAGGCCCAAAAATCACAAACAAAATATGAAAAAAATTTAAAGTATGAGATTAATAAGATTGATCAATTAGATAAGCATAATAACATTATCTAGTACAAATTACATAACCTACATCCAAATATCATCATATGTCGCACTTGGTAATATAATATTACATCATAATTCAATAAATATATAACAATACAATCTTATAAAGTACAAATATCTTAAATATAAATTCAATTAGGCCCAGAATAATGATATGGATTATAATTATCATCATTACTCAAGGACTCCAGCAATGAGGAAGGAGGATACAAAGGAGGTTGTGAATTGACACTTGTGGGGTAAGGATGAGATGAATAGCTAGATGATCCATAATCAACAAAATTTGATTGGTCATGGTGATGAAAGTACCAAATCTCCAATAATCGTTGTTATCTGAAGAGCCATCATGATACGTTCTATGATCATTTACATAATAACCACCATGAGCAGCAATACTATTATTTGATCTTCCACTACTAGCATAATCTTGTGCAGAACCTCTATAACCAGTGCCAAAACCATAACTACATATTCCGCATCTGCAGATGTTATGTCTTTGACAAATCAACTTAATTAAGCAAAGATTAACAAATTACTTTGAAATAATTGAACAAATCAACAGTTTTTTTTCAATAGTTGCCAGTTTAATTAAGCAAAGATTAACAAATTACTTTTGAATAAATCAACAATTTTTTTTACACTCCAAGTCTACAAAGTCCAACATGCAGCAACTTCTTTTTTTTTTTTGTATTTTTGTAACTTTAATCACTCTATTCAATTATGTCACTTTAATCACCTTTTTTTTTTGCAATACAAAGTGAAATATCGGCGACTCGATGTGATTTTAGTAAAATATCAGTGATATTTCAAAATACTGCGAATTTAATCATATCGGGTCATAATAGCGGTTCGGCACCCGGCACCGGGCACCCCCTATTTAACTTGATATCGGCCGATACTTTGAACATGAACCTCGTATACTACTATCGGTTCTAGGAATCACACCGAGTCTAATTTGGTTAAATTTACTCTGACCTAAACTCAACCTGACCTAGCTTAAATTTTGTATTGAAAAATCCGAGTCCAATCCACTTTTTAGTGCATTTTGACCTAAAACCACCCCAACCTACATTGACCTGACTCAGTGTAATTATGGAGTATTCAAAGGGTATTAAATATAAAAAAAAGTACTATATTCAAGGTGAAACAGGTTAAATGATATTTTATTTTTACTTAAACCTGAACTTAACCCGGTTGAAAAAAAAAAGACCAACTTTAACCCGCCCCATTTAGATCAAGGCGGGGCATTTTGCATCCCTAATTGTCACCTTTCACTTTACCCCTATCCAGTTAGTTAGTGAGATATTTTTGAACAAAGTGACCCACATTATTTACTTCTTATTTTGATGAATTGCAATTTACCTATCCATTTAAAACACGAGTTTTTTTTATAAGAAATGAGAAGAATAATATTACTTTAAATGTTGATTCTAAAAACCAAAGTGAATGAAAAAAGAGATGAAAGGGAAACAAGAAGAGAGAGGAAGATTTTGAGAGAGATGATAGAAGAATAAAACATGTTTATATATAAAAAATAAAATAAAACAATTTTCATTTGTGTTTTGAATGGATGGATTAGGATGTCTAACAATTTACTTGGTTATTTAATGTCATTTGAGCCTTTTATTTAAAAATGTCACAGTTTCTAATTAGGTCAACACAAAGTAAAGGGCAGCAATAGTACATGGGAGTTTAATGTAGGGTGAAATAGTTTAGGGGGCAATATGGTAACCCGACAAACTATAGGGAGGTTTAATATATTTTTCCTTAAAATATTGTACTTAATAAAAGGGACTGGGCTTAAGGAAATTAAAAAAATGGACTCGCGACGCACGGAGCTGATGAATCGACGGGCCATATTCCACTCCTCTTCCTCGAATGATTTCCACGTTCCTTGTGATTGTGAGCTCATGAATTTATTATTATTATTATTTTAATTATGAATTTTTAAATGCTCACCTATTTATTTATCTTTAAATTTATGAACTATACAATTTGAAATTTGTGAGTGATGTAAATTTGACCAAATTTAAAAAAAGACAAAATCGGTTCAAATTGATAGAGTCGGCAACTAAACTTAGCGAAGGTGGTGGTAATGAACAGTAAAATAGCGGTAATAAGAATGAGATTTTGTTGGTGAGGGTAAGTTCCTCTTGTAGCTCTTATATCCAATCCGGCAGTACATCATCCCTATGTGTGTTGGTGTTCTTCACTAAATTCTGATGGCCTTTTACAATGGTGATGGTTATTCTCAAGGTAAATATTCGTCTATGGGAGTGGGTATCCTGTTGTTGATCAAAAACCCCCTCCCTCCTAAGCAATCTCTTCCTATTTATACGTATAGAACAAGGGTTACAATATTTGCTAGGTTAAAAGTAAAATGACTATAAAAGATATTACTTGCTCATCAATTGTATCTTTTTCATGTGTACAGTATGTCGTTATCCATAAGTAATTCTGCACTTTACAGGTGTCGAACTCCCACTTGTTCGGACTTTCATATCGACAACGAATATTGGTTGTGCCTTCTAGTATAGGTGTCTCGTCGTTATTCGTCAAGGCGCCCACCTCGACTGCGGGTGCCAATCATGCTTGTGGATATAGGTGTTCCTCTTGTATTGGCTAGTATGTCCATCTCGGCATTCAGGTCCTCGCCGATCTCGACTCTTTAATCGGCTAATCGCTGTGACTATTTTTGTCTTCCATAGTCCGTTTCCCATCTCCCAGGTTTGGTTCATGTGCTCTTCTTCAATCCCTTGGCCCAAGTAATGGTTCTAAAATTATGCTCCCACGAAATTATTTAATTCTTTTATATCTGCTCAAATTTATGAATTAAAATTATTTAATTCATAAATTATATAATTTGAGTATTTGGTTGCAAAAATAAATTAGAATATAAAAAAGTTATAAACTTAAATTAAAATTTAAGACAATAAATAAACAAAAAACGTAAAAAATAATTAAAATTACATAACTTATAACTATTATACAAGTTCATTGAAAAAAAATCACACCAACTTTTTGTTTGTTAAAATGAAAAAGGATTAAAATTTATTAATTTACAATAAAATAATTATAAATGTGATAATTTACGCAACCAAAGAAACTCTTATCGCAATTAATAGTTCAAAGCATATTTTGCTTTACTATAATAAGCTTTGGTAAGTAAATTTTGTTTGGAAAAAAACTATATTCTTAACTTAAGATACTCAAAAATCAACATTGAAATCTTAATTTTAGGCTTATAATTTTATTATTAAATAGATCATCAATATTTTAACTATGGTAAAAAATACAAGTGTTTGTCTAGCAATTGATACTTTTTTAAAGTGACATAAATTCAGTATTCTAATTAAAAAAAAAGTAATAATAATAATAATTATTATTATTATTATTATTGATGAATGATATAAGGCCAACAGGATGTTGGATTACGTGGTCTATTTTGCTAGAAAACTTTCATGCAAGGGTTGAAGATTATTACAAGTAAAACGTGGTTGATTGGTTATGGAAGGAAAATCTTATTTGGCTTTTAGTATATATATATATATTTGGTGTGTTGTTTGATTGTATTTCTCTTGTTTGTTTGTTTGCTTGCTTTTTAAAATAAAAAAAAATTAAAAGGTTTAAGCCTTCTTTTTTTTATTATAATAATAACAAAAATCTCCCTCTTACTAACGAGGCAAACTCAATCAATCAATTATACCTAATTTTTAAAGGGTTTTTTTAAAAGAACAAATATCACACTCTCTTTCCAATAAATGACATTCTTTTTAACTGATTAGTTTGAAAGACAACGTTTTAATTAAGGACAAAATATTAATTATTTCAATTAATTACATTGAATTCCAAAATTAGCCTTTTTAAAGTTAAATACCCAAAAATAAATATAAAATTAAATACGTAACTAAGTAAATGATAATAAAGTCAAACAAGATGATAAACACAAGAATAATTCTACAAATTGAGAATTACAATGAATAACCAAGTTTTGCACACCGATTACATTTGCTTTCTTTAAATCCACAATCAGGGCCTCATACTCGGCTTTGTTATTTAAAGCTTCAAAGTCTAGTCGAACATTCTGCTTAATCACAGCTACTTATGTGGATTTAAGCACAATGCCAATACCTGACCTTTCCATAATTGATGATAGATCAATAAACAAAGTACATGTTTAGTTTTGGTTTTAATCTTTCCGAGTAATTGGATATTAATCTTGTTGAACTTCGGCACCATTTATGTCCATAATATATGTACCCTCCCCCCCCCCCCCCCCCCCCAAACATAGTTGGAGTCAAATTGTTGCCTCATCTTGTCCATTGTAGGATCAGTTGAGTTTTCTGTGAATTCGACAATGAAGTCAACACTTAGCCTTTGATTGTTATTCTAGATTTGTATTCAATGTGAAATATGCTGAGTTCCACATAACATTTTTTCATGAGGCTGGATAAGTTTGATCAGTGCAGAGAGGCTTTCATGGGGGTGGATGTCAGTACTTTGATTGGGTGGGCATCAAATTAACGATGTAGCCTTCTAGAAGCAATGATTAGGGCAAGTACAAACTTTTCTAGTGGCAAATAATTCAGCTCGGCACCTACTAGGCGTTTGCTAACATAGTAAACTGACTTATATACTCCCTTATATTTCCTAGTCAATGCAGCACTAACTGCCTTTATTAAAGAGGATAAATAAAGAAAAAGTTGTTCATGTGCTCTGGGATTGAGATTAAGGGTGGGCAACTGAGATAAGCTTTCAGATCAACTAAGGCCTTATCACGTTATTCATCCCAAATAAATGCTCTAGATTTCTTTAAAGATTTAAAAAATGGTTGACATTTATCAAAGCATTTGAAAATAAATATGTTCAAGGAAAGGATCATACCCGTCAATATTTAAAGTTCTTTAACGTTGGTTGGTAGTTTAAGATTTTGCAAATCTTTTATTTTTTTTAAATTTCCCTCAATTCCTCTATGGTTGACCATAAAACTAAGAAACTTCCCTGAACTTACCTCAAAAGTGCACTTAGCTACATTGAGCTTCATCTTGTAGTGTCTAAGGATTTCAAAAGTTTTGTCGATATCAGATATGTGATTGGTACCTTTTTTTACTTTTTACCAGTATGTCGTCCACATAAATTTTCATGAACTTCCCAATTCCCTCTCTGAACATCTTTGTAATCAGCCTCTGCTAAGTGGTGTCTCCATTCTTAGGGCCAAATGACATGACCTTGTAGCAATATAAACTCATTGTAGTTATAAAGGCTGTGTTTTCCTAGTCGGGACCAACTTAAGGTATCTAATGGTATCCAGAATAAGCATCCAACAAGCACATTATTTTATTTCTAGCAGCCGAATCCACCAATTGATCGATTATAGGTAGGGAAAAATAGTCTTTTGGATAAGCCTTTTTCAAGTTAATGAAATCAACACAAACTCTCCATTTCCCATTCTTTTTTTACTACCACTGGATTGGATATCCACTCTGGAAATTAAGCCTCTCTGATGGCTCTAACTTTTAACAACTTATGTACATTTTCCTTAACTGCCCTTACTTTTTATAGGAGTTGCTATTCTCAGCTTTTACTTTATTGGTTTAAAATTCTTATCAATATGCAGCATATGACACATAACCTCGGCATCAATGACAGGCATGTCATATGGTTAACATGCAAACATATGGACATTGGCCTTTAAAAAATTGACCAGTTCAACTTTTTCTTCATCATCCAAAGTATTTCCTATTAGGAATAACTTTTTCTTAGCGTTTTCATATAAGACTACAAATACTTGAATTAATTGTTCGAAAACATTATTTTTGGGCTACCCACGTGCCTTACCATCAATGGACTGCCCATTATATAATTGCTAACAATTTTTAAAAGCATTATCTCTATGGTGAGTGGTTTCAGGCTTATTTCCTTCTTTCCGCTTTCCCAAATTATTTTCGACATTCTTATTATAGTCGACATCTTTTTCCTTGCCCCCAGCTTGAAGTCTTTCAACCAATTTAATTGGGTAGTTTGTTGCTATAGCACTTTGCACCACTAGCTCAAACCAATAGAATGCATATTCTTACTTTCCTCTAACTACCACAATCATTTTATCACCTGGGAACTTAAAATTTTGGTAGAGGTGGGAGGCTATAACTTTTATCTGAATCAACCATCCTTTGTCGTGTATGGCATTTTATGGAAAATCTATGTCTATGTCTATGACTATGAACTCCACATTTTTTTTGGCTCAATCTAACCAGCACCTCTGGAATTGTAATTAGCTAGACTACTTCTCCGTTAAAACTAAAAACAAGCAAGCTAGCACTTCTGACTTATGAAGGAATAAGTTTTAACTTTTTGAGCATGCTGTAGTACATTATTTCTAATGAACTGCTAAGATCAATCAAGGCCCTTTTGACATTAAATGTATTAATGTTCGTGATTCCCTCCAATGCATCATTATGCGATGCATTCACTCCCTTCATATCCTTATCAGTGAACATGATCTCATAAGATCTTTTGCTCTTTTTTTCATTATCATAAGTTGCAATCGACGTCACCTTGGCTGCAAAAACCTTTTCAACCCATTAGGCTCTTTTAATGTGCACCCTTATAGCATTCTTTATAATATCGTCCAAGCTGGTCAGGCAAGAATTGCCTTAATAACTCTAGTTATTACCCTGTTTGCTAGCCTTTTTGGTGGTTCGTCGTCAATGCTACCCCCAAAATCCTTTTTGGTTGATTTCTCGATGGTTTTGACATACTTGGCCAGGTGACCTTTGCTTAACTACCCATTCAAGAATTGGTTAAAGGTTTTGCAGTTTTGCATTCAATGGCCATGGTCCTTAAGATAAAAGCGCCTAAGTTTGTTGTTTCTGAAGAAACCAAATTTATGGATCGTATTGCCTAGGTAGATTTTAGGGGGTTTATCAAAAATGATTTTTGATTTGATAAGAGAAATTAAAACTCCATGTCTAATAAAATTTCAGTACTCTCGAAATCATGTGTTGTTGTTTCTAACAATTAATATCAAGCAATCAATCACACAAAAAACAATCCACAACACAAGAAATTTACAAGGTATCTCTACTTACATAGGACTAATCATCAGGACTAACCGATAATGTTTCATTATGATCAAAACAGAATTACAGACTCGATTACTTACAAAAATTGCTTCCCCATAATTTACGCAACAATCTCGTCAATCTCTTAAACGTATAATCCTACGCACTTTATCACAATCATTTGCTCCCGTCTGCGATCTCTCTTATCGCATGTTAGTCACTTCACTCACCCCGTCTCTAATCGTAACCGAAGACACTCCCGCAAGATCCTGAATGTTTGAAACCATAGTTCTTAAATTTAAAGAAAAATAAGATATCCTATGCCATGTAAAACATAGATGGTGTCTCAAAACTCTCAAGAATTGATTCTATCATTTAGCTATTTTTTACCTCAAAAAACTTTCTAGAATTATATATTTTTGACCCAAACTAATGGTTATATTTATAAAAAAATAAATATAATTAAAATATTTTTTAAAATAAGTTAAAAATATTAAAAAAATTACAATAAAAATTAGTGCCCAAAAAAATAGTGCCGGATGGTATGAGTCCGGAAAAATTTAGACCAATCCGAAAAAGAGAAATTAAATCCTTGAAAATTACTAGTCCCGGACCGGTCCAAGTTTTATCAACTTGTACCGGTCCACCTTAATTCATGATGCCCATGGTTCAAAGTATCGGCCGAAACCGATCTAAGATGGCCGATACCGAGTTAGAATAGGGGGTGTCGAACCGCTATTATGACCTGATATGATTAAAATCGCGGTATTTTGAAATATCACAGATATTTTACCGAAATAACACCGAGTTTCCGATATTTCACCTATATTTCGCCGATATTAAATAATTGAATAAAGTGACTAAAATTTAAAAAAAGAAGAAGAAGTTACTCCATGTTGAACTTTAGAGACTTGAAGTGTAAATTGGTATTTATTGAGAAAAAAATGTTGATTTGTTTCAAAATAATTTGTTAATCTTTATTTAATTAAATTAGCAACTATTAAAAAAATATTGATTTGTTCAATTGTTACAAAGTAATTTATTAATCTTTACTTAATTAAAAAAATCTTTGTCTTTTTAATAATATTTATAGGCCCCTGCCTTCTTTGATTAAAAAAAATAAAATTAGCTTAATCCTAAAAAAGAGAAAATCATAAGAAGGAAGAAAATAAAGAAGAAAAAGAAACGAAAAATAAGCAAGAAAAAAAATAAAGCAAAAGAATGAAAAAAAGAAAGCAAAAGCTTGCCATGCATGTCAAAAAAGTTTTAAGATTCCTGTCTATATAGTATTGCTAGTAGACAAAAGAAACACCAGGGGTCTTAGAATCTAATGATTTAACATGGTTGGATGATGGTATTCAAAAGAGCGAAGAAGAGATAGAATGTGGTCTATATCGTAAGCAACCTCAAAGACATACCGTTTTTTTAAGTGACGACGGAGGGGATAATGATGATAATGCTAATAATGATGGTGGAGGTAGGCTAGGTAGTAGTACTATACGAGATACTAATAATGATGGTAGAGGTGGTGCTTGCAATCCTGATACTAATAACCAACATGATGGTAGTATTTTATGTCGCGAATATGATAATTTTTATGCCACACAAGACATAGACCATGGATATCGACATAGAATAAGTGAGCAGCGTAAGCATCTAGCAGATCTAATTAGGTTCCCTAGTTATGATGAGTATTCTAGTAGTTATAATCCTGATTCACAAAACTATCGGTGCATTGATAATCAATTGCAGAGCTTAAACTTAGGCCAACACTATTACGGTGGACATATATATGACTGTGATTATGATAGTCGTAGACATAGCATCTCCGGAGGCAGAATATCTAGTTATGATTTTGGCACTGGTTATGGAAGTTCTGCACAAGATTATGCTAGTAGTGGGGGGGTCAAATAATATTATTGCTGCTCGTGGTGGTAATTATAGAAGTGGTCGTGAAACGTATCATGATGGATCTTCAAGTAGCAGCGATTATTGGGGATTTGGGTACTATTATCACCATAGCTAACCAAATTTTCCTGATTATGGGTCATCTAGTCATTCCTCTCATTCTTATCCCACAAGTGCCAATTCCCAACCTTCTTTATATCATTATTCCTCATCACTAGATTCCTTGAGTAATGATAATTATTATAATCTATATCATTATTCTGGGCCTAATTGAATTTATATTTAAGATATTTGTACTTTATAAGATTGTATTGTTATATATTTATTGAATTATGATATAATATTTTATTAACAAATGCGACAGATGATGGTATTGTGATATATGATATGTAATTTGTATTAAATAATGTTATTATGCTTATTTAATTGATTTATCTTATAATTGATCCATCTTATTAATCTCATATTTTAGAATTTTTTCATATTTTTTTATAATTTTTTGGGCATTTTAAATAATAAATTGGTACATATAGTCAAAATCGAAACCGATACCGATATCCGAATTAAAAATTGAATGCCCGAGTTGACCTCCGAAACCACGACTTTGAACCACGATGCTGTCTCCTCCATTCTTAACTCTACACGTGTGATGGCCTAACAAGGAAGGCATTAAAAAATCTTGGCCCATTATGATTTATTCTAAATGAGGGAACACGTGGGATTTTAAACGTAAAATGGTATCTTTGACTTTTAATAAAATAATTTATTTAAAAACTCTTTTATTTTAACTATTTTTTTTAATTTTATTAAACTGTATTAAATTCGTTTGAAAATCAACTCAACTCAAATTTAAGAGGTGACTTTATGGAATATATTAAAAATGAAAAAAAAATTCTCAATAATTTGTGTCGATAAGGTTTTTTTCAAATTTCGGCAAAATTTTTAAAAATAAATTTGACTCAAAAGCTTTTTTATTTGAATTTTAAGCTTAACCATAGCCTATATTTTGAATGAAACCATATAACCAACTTACCTTAGGTCCTGAGTTACGTACGATTCATTTGGTAAGTTCGGCGAGCTTGTGTTAATTGTCACACCTTCAAATCTTCAATTTGACTCAAACAATTACAACGAAAAAATGCTTTTGAAATCGGAATCAAGCCAACTAAAAATATTTACCTAACAGTTTCTTATTGCTGGGTTTCCGCCCATTAGTCTCGGCCACTCAAAAAATGGTTGATTATGAATATTGAATATTATTTTATGAATTGGCTTGGTGAAAATTGTATCGCTGACTTTAGAGAAATCTTATTTCCTCCTTCTTTTGGACTTGTCAAATTTGAGTTGTAAATTCCTTTGCTATCTTTGGGTAAGCTATACTTAAAGGTGTTTAAGGTAAACCTTAAATCATAATCTTGTCTCCTAGTATGTCTTTTAACAGTGAGAAAAATATTCATGTAGAGTTTCACCTTTTCTTTTTCTTAAATTCGTCAAAGCCTCCAGGCCTTTGACAACTTAATTGTTCGTTATAAATCCTGCCACAAATTGCATGGCAAGCTCCTTGAAACTATCAATTTTGCCAGGTGGCAGCCTAGTGAACTATTTCAAGGCTGCGTTTTCTAAACTTGCAGGGAACATTTTACATATGACTGCATTGTCGGAAAACCAATATGCCACAACTTGTTAGTAATATCAAACATGGTTAACAAAATCCATTCAGCCATCATATATACTGAACTTTGGCATGGAGATTTTTTTCGAAGGGGCAGCTTTTGGTATTCTTTAAGTGAATGGGGAGCCATTATGCTCTCCCAATGATTCTTTCTCGAAACCTTTCGGCATTTGTGCAATAACCTTTCCAACAATAGTGGTGTTGATAAACCTTCTAAGATTATGCTTGACCCATATTTTTGGGCCAGTATCCTTTTTTGTTATCCATTCGAAAACACTTTGCTTTTGAGTTGCTACAAGAACCTCCAATGTAAAGACCTAGATAGCCTTAGCATTTTCGGTAAATCAGCTTTAGGTTTGAATGGGTGCAACTTAAACAGTTTTTAGAGTTTTGTTTGGGCGAGGTTGCTATGTGGAGAAGGCAGCAAGGTCTTCTTCTTTATCTCGAGATGCTGACTTCTTTAGGTGTTATCTGATAAGTGCTTGAAGAGCCTGATTCTCAAGCCTTAGCTTTGTGAGTTCACTCTCTAAGCCACCAACAGCGGTACTATTTTCATTATAATTGCTATTAATTGCTCTACTTCTCAAGGGGGCTGGTGGGATGGACTCATTACTCTTAGTAGGACTGGCAAGGTGTTACCACCACCCAGTTGCTGCTATGACAATGATATTTGGGGCCCATCGGTGGTCCTCCTGGTCTGAACTATGGTAAGAACTGGAAAAATAAAGTTTCAAAGTTTGTAATTGCTAAGAACTGGAAAAATGATCTTGTATTCCCACGGACGGCACTAATTGTGAATGTCCAAAAGTTTTGATTCGCCTACAATAAGTAAGTTCTTAGCAAAATCAGTGAGAGAATGGATTAACTAAATGACAAACACCATATTTTTTGTTATATGTAGTTTGATAATACATCCTCCTCTCATGTGTATGTATTTTAGTTGCCTCAAATTTAGGACCAAATCTTTTTTTTATAAGCCTTCCCTTTTCTATTTATATTCATAGAATTATGATTAAAATACTCTATTAGGGTAAACAATAAAATGAAAAGGCAAAACTTGGGCTGCACGCCAACATTTTACAGGTAGATTAATCCTTATCTATAATTAACTAACTTTGCACTTTAAAACTGTCCTCGTCTCATTGGTTACAATGACCATCTCGGCATAGTTGTATGCCCACTTCGATCGGTACAAATGTCTGATCCTCATTGGCGAAGACGACCATCTCAGCATATGCAACAATCCAGTCATGATAATTGTATTCAACAATCGTGACTCTACTCGACTGATAAGCAAAGGCCACCCTGCTATGGGCTTGCAACCCCCCCCCCCCCTTTCCCCATTCTTTTACGAAGCTTTGCCTAATACTTCACACCCAAACCAAATTGTTATTTTTGGGCTCCCTTACCCTTATTACACCGTTTATTAAAAATAATGTATATGTCGAGATTTGAACTCATGTCCTCAAGTTTGAAGGGTCATTCATTACTTGATCAAATACCATTTTACATCACTAATTTGATCAATTAATAACTACCATATTACATACACGCAAAGCGTGCCATAAGGCTAGTATATATATAACACCAACATAAAGGGCAACTCTAAACACACACACCTCTTTACTTGATTTCACTTTATCAGTGCATATGCAAAAAATGAACAGGTAAATACTCACTATATATGCGTTGAACTGATATTTTTTTTTTTAAATATTCTAACAATAGCTTGGCACATATATGTTTATCCATTCGCTGTTTATATATATTGATGGAGTTTAACCTAGTAAGGAAGTTTGAGGCCAATTTTCTTTCTTTCTTTCTTTCTTTCTTTTTTTGGCAAAGCCGTAGTAAAATTCACGTGATCAACCGCTCTTTGTAGCGAGTTAGGAGCATCCCTTAATTGCAAACATCATTTGCTACCCCGAAATACTATCATACTTACTATATTGTTGTTACTACTTGCATCAAAATTAAGTAGTCAACACTAACATACCTGTCTATCTTAACAACAATATAGTAAGTATGATAGTATTTCGGGGTAGCAAATGATGTTTGCAATTAAGGGATGCTCCTAACTCGCTACAAAGAGCGGTTGATCACATGAATTTTACTACGGCTTTGCCAAAAAAAGAAAGAAAGAAAGAAAGAAAATTGGCCTCAAACTTCCTTACTAGGTTAAACTCCATACCTGTCTATCTTAGAAAGGGGGTTTTGCGCTTTCCAACAATGAAAAGTACCCTAAAGAAAAAGAGCTACCAGAAGTCTCAGATATCCCCTCCGTTTCAATTGATAATCACACTCGTTTTAAATTAATAATCAGACTTTTTACGCTACTGATACTGAAAGGAAAAAACACTGGTTTTTCAAAATTGAGTCTGAATGCCTGCTGATCCTCATTTATTTTGACAATAACAGCATCTATATATGTGAAGCTTCTGCATTAGTTGGTTTAGTGCTTGTGAACTTGTTTCTCTTTCTTTATGTATGGGTTCAAACATATTCACGGATACTGATTGCGAAAATGATGCTTCTTGTTCTGTTCAATCAAACCTACAGACCAAACCTTAATTTCTGGCACCAGGGAGTCAGACAGCTAACTTGAAGAAATTACTCGGAGTGCTGCATCAACTTAGTTAAATTGGTAAAAACTGTCTCTATGACCATCACAAAAGCTAAGAAAAGGCACTCGCTCTGTCATTGAATAGATAGAAATTCGGTATCAGATACAACAAAAAGATGATGCTATTCAAGCTTGAACAGAACAGCATTACAACAATTCAACTCTACCCCTCTTGAGACAACAACTCAACAACAACAAAGCCGGAAAAAGAAAAAGAAACACTACCAAAATACCAAACTACAGGATCACTCAAAATGCAGGCACAAGAACCCCCTCAACATAAGAGTCAGAAGTGACCAAGTCTCTAAATTATCATCGACAAAAAAATCGAATGTGATGCAATGAGCGTTCTCTCATTGCGTCCTAAACAAGGACTTGAGTGAACAAGATTGCACGACAAACACTGAAAAAGAATGACTACAACTATCTGACCTCTAAAGCCACAAAAACTGCAAAACCAATGGGTGCCCTCAAAGTACCAAAGCAACCTTCTCCTGGGAAATACCGTAAGAAGGATGAGCAATAAGTGGCTCATAGTGATCGGCCCCAGCACCACACCAACCTGCAATTAGTTACAAACGTATTTTTTTAAACATTGCCACACAATAATTCCAATGAAAGCATATATATCTTACGGTGGTGAAAGTTCCTGTTACCTGTTCCTTTCATGAAAAGAAAGAAAGGAGGGTCGCATATTTGACTCCTTGGCCGATGTGGGAGGAAGAAAACGCAGTTTTCTTCATCAACCATTGCATCTGATCCATGTGCTTGCACCTGTTAAATAATAGATCCGAACAGAAACAGATAAGCCTCTGCATCTTACTTTCATGTCTAACATATCACTTAGATATGACAGAGAAAGAAAAAACTTCACAACTTTTCTTATCGCTCTTATAAGTGATCAAAACTAAACCTTGCTCAACATGATTCAATAGCTAACAAAAGAAAAGAAAATTCTTGAATGAGATGAATTTAACAGATGAATTTAACAGAACTAAAGGCTTAACACAAAATCACCTTGCTCAACATGTTCACCTAATATCTCTGAAAATCATTTAAGGAAAAATACTCGACAACATATCACATAATAAAAGGTGCAGTAACATTTCCCCAACGGACACCAACTGAAACTAGTAACTTAGCTGACTACGGAAATTCTAAGGTAAGTAAAGAACAGAGTACTGCATATCATATTTTCAGTTGCCAAGAACAAAAGGAAAATAAGGACCTACAGCTTACCACATATATCTCTCTTTTGAACTCAGTTGCAAGACATTCTATAGCTATGTCGTCTCCAAAAGCAGCTGCATGACCTTCTCTATTCTCATCAACAGTTAATAAACCCTCCTCGGTATATTGCAAGGTGATGATATCATATTCATCATCTGGTGAACCAGAGATTGACATGTAATTGGCCCAACTTGGGCCATCCTCCACAGCAATACATCTCTCTTTGTAAATAGATTCGGCCGCTAATTCTCTTGAATTATCAATCACGAAAGCACATCAAAAAAACAAATAAACAGAAAAATGCACAAGTGGACGAGTGAATGAACAAACATAACATAAAATACCTCAACAATCTTCTACATTTAGCTCAATCAATAACATATACCACTTCTGTAATACTAATCTATATTACAAATAGATGGAACAACTATTACATTCAGCGAACAATCTTATTATTATTTCTTTACATTCAGTTCCATTCCATGACATACGCTGTACACAAAACATATCCATATATTTAAGAAGACGTCACGTAAATTTTACAATTGTTCCACGCAGAACATGAGGAGGAAATAAAATAATAGAAATGACTAAGGTCGTTTGGTTTTTTTTAGCTTTTGAATGCTGAATACTAGATGCTGAATTAGGAATGCTTAATGATGAATGGAACTTTTGAAAAATGTGTTTGGTTTTAATTAATTATGAATGCTGATAACATGGCATGTTATAATTTTACCCACATTAGTGTTTTATAAATCTATTTAATGACTCAAAAGAATAGGGGTACCAATGGAATAAAATTTTATTAAAGTTAAATTAAGCATTCAGTGCATGAATTGCCTCTTAATACTTAATGCTGAATTTTAATCTAATTCAGCATTAAGAGGTAAGAAAACAAACACCAATTATACCTCTTAGTGCTGAATAGACTTCCATTCAGCATTAAGAGGTAAAAACAAACATCCAGTTATGTTTGTATGTGTATGTATATAGTATAATACCGCCATCAAGGCATCAATGAACAAACATAGAAAAACGGATCAGATGCGCCAAGGTCAGTCTGTTTGCTGAGAAATTGAACGAAAAGAAATCAAAGAGTGGCTCAAGCCTCGCAGCCAAACCAAATCAAGCAGCAAATTACTGTGTATAAGTTGAGTAATATAGTACTGATAATAATAATTGAAATCTTTCCGTGTACCCTGCAATTTCCCAGCAATCAAACCGACCAAAGAAGGGGTAAAAAGAGAGACAAACAAGATTCAAAACAACGGTCTTGGTCCAAAAAATCCAAATCTGTAGAAAAATAGATCCAAAAAGAAAGAATGTAGATCGAAGCAAGGAACATACCTCTGCATCCCAAGATTTACAAGTTCGTTGATAGCAGAATCCAAAGGCTCTCGATCTACCTTCTTAGCCAACAACTTAACCTCCTGAACCACGTGTATACCCCACCCAGATTTCAGATCTGGACAATACATATGCTTAATCGCCTCTTCTATCCCCTCTCTCTCCACCCCACTTACACATCCCAGATCTTCCAGAAACCTCTTCACCGTCCTCCGCCGTAGATCTCTAGCGTCTATAGCCGTCAATCCCATCGCCTTCTGGGAAGCCGTGAAGAGGCAGTTACCGTCAGCCTCCACGTCACCCCCGTGGCTTAGCCGGAAAACCACCGAGTTTTGATCCCCTGAGTGCTTCCAAAGGACTCCCTTTGCTTGGAGTCTCTGCAGATGCCGCCTTTGCTGCTCTTCTAAACCCGGCACGCTATCCCATGTCAGATCGATTGCGGTTGTGGTATGGTCGGAGATATTAACGGCTTCAATGCCATCGAGAGATGATGGAGCTGAGGTTGGATCTCTCCACGGGATGACCGGTGATGAGGCTGTTGAATCACATATAAGCTTACCCATTTTACCAAAAAAATTAAATTAAATTAAATTTTATTTTGGAAAAAAGATTCTGGTTTTTTTGGATCTCGTCTCCTCTTCAACGGATGAGTTGCAGAGAGAGAGAGAGAGAGGAAGAGGAAGAGAGAGGGGGAAAGAAATTTAGGGTTAAACTGACGATTAGACACGTGGCCGTCTGTGAGGATTTATCCGTTATCTGACAGTGGGTCTCTTTGCTAACGTAAGCCGGATGAGCAATAGCGCCCCATGTTATTAGTGAGACACGCGGCGGTTAGTGATTGGTTGATGGTCGTAATGTTCCGGGGGTTTCTCGAGGAGGCTTTCTCGTTGTTTGGCGGGAGGGGCGGAGGATCGTCTGCATTGCGATGTACAGTACGTTACAAACAAGCATCATTGCATTGGTGGCACGAGGTAACAAAAAAGCGTATAATGAAGGGGCTAAATGGGAAGAAGTCGCTCTAACTCTTTTTCCCACTAGGAAAAGAAAATAAGTAAGTAATTATTTTCTCTTTCTCCACCTAATTCTTTAAATACTTGTCAACATTCAACTTTTTTGTGCTCTTAAAATGTATTTTTGATTTCTTTTTTCCGTCTGGAAACAAGTTTTCTAAGATAACAAAAAACAGAAAAAGCAACAAACAATCCAACAATAAAATAAAATTGGTTAACAAATATTAGAAGTCTCAAAATCTTTTGTCAATAGTATAAACTGTACTTTTCAAAAATTGAGTTAAGGAAGTATTATTTATATTTGATGTCACTCAACAGGTTGCTAAATTAATCGATGTCAAAGCAAACAAAAGCAAGACATTAGATTAGAATGAAAGCCTTTGCAAGCTGGGAATCAAAACCAAGAGTTTGATCTAATGTAGCTTTACGATGGAATTTTTTATTTTTTTTTACAAGTGAACCTTGGAGGGAACAGCCAAATATAAAGCTTTCTTTTTCTTCAAAACAAAAATTTCGACTTTACTTTATGAGTAAAATTAAATTCGGAATTCAGCCAAGCAGTTAAGTGTATATATGTATGATAATTCACACGGAATGTTACGATCATTTTCTTTCCTGTATTATCATTCACACGGAGTGTTACAATTCATTTCCTTTTCCCTCCTTTCCTAATAACTATTCAGATCAATCATCATTTATATATAAAAAAAAATCTTAGGACTTGGATGCCCGTACCATTTTTGCAGCACAGATTTTTCCCGACCCATTATGCAATCTATATCCAATTATCCATGCTTCATCACTTGGCAGTCTAGCTAACATGTTGCTAATTTATTTATTTTTTGGGTCAGTTGCACTTTGTCCTTCTTAACTATTGAGTATTAGCACTTTAGCATATGAACTACTAAAATTAGCAATTAATACTACCAACTATTTAATTTGTTACACTTAACCCATTTTGGCTAACGGGATTAAAAATTTTAAACAGTTTAGAGCCAAATATAATTTTAGATAAATTAGAACAATAAATGTAATTTTTCGTTTTTGTCACCATTGGGCATCTCTCTTAGTTAGGATTTATCTCTCTTCGTGCTTTCTCTGTTCGTTATTTTCTCAGATGATTTTTCTCTCTCAACTAGGATTTCTCTCTCTCTCGCTCGTTGTAGCACAAATCCTGCATCAACGATTTATAGCTTTGTTATACTCCATCAATTTACCCACAAAACCCACAAGAACAAATTACCACAATTACTCTTTCACACAAGACCACTAGAACAAGTCTCCTATGTCTCCTTGCCCAAAATCCAAAAATAAGCCAAACCCAAATATCAAGCGATATTCACCTTTATTGCTATGGATAATAATTTCCCCCAATAAAGGAGGTAAAGAGAAGCAAAATTCAACCCCAAGTTCGAAGTCGATCAAAATCCCCAGATTTTCAAATCAAGAATAGAGAGAAGAAAGTCTCTTATCCAAGAACGAAAAAAAAATCCTTGAGAGCAGGAACGCAGATAGAGAAATTATCGGTGGAGGATTCATCTGACATAGAGAGATACACTTCATTCTTTCTCCCTTTTTCTTCGTTTTGTTTTGAGGGTGTAAAAGGCCGTTTGGTTGCAAGGCGAGGGTAATTTTGAAAAAGGAAGAGGCTCTGTTTTTGGTCCACCATATATATAGGAAATGGACCGTATGTATGTATGTATGTGTATATATATAAGGAAATTAATCCTCTTCATGAATGGACCAGCAGAGAAGCATTGTGGCACAACCGCCAAGGATGTAAATTCGGGCTTGTTGTTGTTTAACCAAGGAAGCGCACTTGCCGTTGAAGCATGGTGGTGGTGTTAGAGGTGGCAGGAAACGGTGGTGTCAAAGGTAGCCGAAGATGGTCGTGGTCAGAGATGATGACCAGAGATAGAGTAACCGAGAATGGTGATGATGGTTTAAGGTTGAAGAATAAATGAATGGAGATAATACTCAAGAATGATGACAAAAATAAAAATTACATTTATTGTTCTAATTTATCTAAAATTATATTTGGCTCCAAACCATTTAAAAGTTTTAACCTCGTTAGCCAAAACGGATTAAGTGCAACAAATTAAATAGTTGGTGGCATTAATTGCTGACTTTAGTAGTTCATATACTAAAGTGCTAATACTTCAATAGTTGAGAGGGACTGTAGACACCCCAATCCTTGGACCCTGCAAGAACCCTAAAGAACGCTTGCTAGTACCGTTGTTGAGTCTGTTACTCACCCAAAAGTACTAGAAACTGCTCTGGAAAGTTTGTAGCCTAACAAACCCATTCCCAAAGGAATTTATCGTGCAACAAATCTACCTTTTTATGTGTGTGTCGTGTGACAAGCATGATTGTCGCGCGACAAACCTTCAGATGTCACCCGACAAACCCCTTTGACCCAGACCATCCACTCTCTGACATATCAGTCTGTCAGATACATCAGTTCAGCCGTTTGTCGGGCGACATTGTCTCATATGTCGTGCGACACTTGCCCTTTTTGAAAGAATGTCGCGCGAGAATCTCCCCTGAGCAGTATAAATAGGCCAACACCCCAAGAGAAAAAGAGAGGATTTTTTTAGAATCTGAGAAAAAAAGGGTTAGGGCCTGTTGGTAGATGTTTTGAGTTGAGTTTTTAAGTTGAATTTTTAAAATATAGTGTTTGGTAGAATTTAAAAGTATGTTGAAAAGTGGATTTTTTTTTGAGTTTTTTTAACCAACTAAAAATTTCATAAAAAATTTTCAAAAAAATAGTCAAAATAGATCTTATTTTATAGATCTCGACGAGTATGTTTTAAATATATATTTTTTATTTAATTTTTATTTTTGAATTTAAAGTTATGGTGTTTTAAAAGTTTTTTTAGAGAGAGAAAGTAAAGTTAAGGTATTTTTGGAAAGTGTAAAAGTAGATTTGTTTTTTAGTTGAGTTTTTAAAATTTGAAGGAAAAAAAAAATAGATAGGTACCAAATAGGGGCTTATTATCTAGAAAATTTGATTTTCTAAAAAATAGTCAAGAAATCTCCGAGTTTCGATACTCGACGTCTCTAACATTAAAATCGAATTCTCGACTATATCTGGAGAAGAAAAGTCTATATCCGCCAGATTATCTTCGATCATATTATATTTTTTCTCTTATATTCTTATTATTATCGTCGAGAAGGTAACTAAAATTCCTTCTAGTAATTAAGATTATTTCTATATACTAGTTTATTATTTAGACTTGTTTAAATCCTTATATACGTAGTAGTTATTTTCAGAAGTACTATAAGTGAGTAAAGAATTGGCTTGCTTGGGCTAACATAAACCGAAAACATTTACTTCCATTTAAATTATTTTGTAGATTTGTTATATTTGTTATTCTGTCCACTTTTTAGCTGGATAAACTTATTGTCAAAGTTATCGATATTTTATTTCCAAAATAAACCTGATAAAAATTATTTTCAAAATTAAAGGAAGTAAGACCATTTATCATCCAGCTAAAACCAAGTTTTCAAAATCTAGACTGACAAAACTTACTTAGAAATTAAATTCAGATATATTATATATTCTATATAGACTATAATTTATCTGATATACTCTCCTCAAAGAGTTCAATTCCATATCAAATCAATTCTGATAAAGATCCGATATTTTCTAAATTAACCAAACGAGATAATTGATAATGTTATCTAAGAAAATAATACCAAATCTTTCCATTTTCAAAAAAATAGATAAGATAAGCTTTTGCCATTAGTAATTAAACATTTCAACAAAACTAAAACATCGGATAAAGGAATACAAGGTTTTTACCCTTTTTCCTGCTTCTTCCAAAAAACTTAGGTTTTTCATAAAGTTTTTTTCCAAAAACAATAGAGTATCAGTAAAGGCATCCAAGTTTTCCAATTTTAGAATAAACATATAGGCCACTAGAGACCGAAAGGGCGAAATAGATGCCTAACACCTTCCCAAACTGTAATATAGTTCCCGAGCCTTAAAAGAATCCCAGTTTCGTAGACCAAATGCGTGGGAATAAAGCCTGTTTTGGCCTTTACCCCTACGCGGATTTTTGTACGTTTTTCTCGTAAAACATGCTGGCGACTCTGAACGAACTTAATTGTATTTAAAAATAGAAAATAGGATAGAACCCTATAAATTGAAGTAAATGAAACGACGAAACCCGTTCCGACGTTTTAGAGCCCTATAACTTGGGATTGAGACTCGAAGGTCGTATTTGCGGATTCTCACAGGGACAAAGTGCAATTAATCCTTATTTTTTTATGAATTACGTACGTATAAGTCAGATACACATTGCGTAAAACAATAATTCAATATCACAATAAGAGTGAAGGAGAGTATTTTCGGTTTCAGGTAGAATGGAAACTAGGAAGACCTAAACCCCTTTAAATGATTTAACTTCGATTTTTTAAATCTTCCAAATTTAAACCTGAACTAAACTTTTTGGTTTGATTTTAGTTTGAATTAATTTATTTAGTTTTCGTATATATTTTCAAAAATAATAATAAATTATAAGACAACACTTGAACAAGCCTCAAAAAAATAATAAGTCATATGTATATAGATTATATTAATTTATAAATAATACGCAGTTAGTCCCCTTTATATTCAACAATGGCATGAATTTATCCCCAACTATGTTCTTTAACTCTCTCGAATTAAATGGCCAATTTAGGAATAGAACCAGCAAATTAGACCATGTCTAGGTGAATAATACCAAAATTTATGTAAACTTCATAATATTATATCTAATTCTATAATGAACAAATTTTAAAACCAAAATTGGAAATATAAGGCTCCATAGCACTTTGAAGATGAATTGCATGTTGGTCATATAGTAAAGGTTCGGTTCTGTACTAACACACTCCAAACCCAAACAAAAAATATTTGGTTTCGATTTGATTTTTTAACTGATCAATTCGATTTGATTTTCGAATTCGCAACAATACTCTAGTTCGAAACAATAATCCTTCAAAACATTTTTCATAAATAACATATATTTTTAAAGACTCGATCACAATTTATCACATATTTTTTTTGGAAAAAAATGAGATTTTTTGTGTTATAAGGGTGTAGGGGGTAGAGTTGGGGCCTTAGTCCTTAAAGAGGTAACTGTAGGTCGGAAAATACCCTAGAGGGGGGTGAATAGGGTTTTTAAAACTTAATCGGATTTTTAAAAATGATTTAAAAATATTTGATGTCTATATTTATCAAGCAATCAAGAACAAAATTAATTCCAAACACAATGAATAAATAGCACAATATAATAGAGTAAGAGATAGAAAGATTAAACCGATCGAAGTCGAAGATTTTTTGTCCACACGGTTCGGCTTGTTCCCCTACTTCGCGCTCGGTTAGTTCCCCGAGAATTTTCACTATAACCGATCTCCTTCCGGGTGAAGATCAAACCTCTACAAGTGTATTCTTATCACACACTCTCACAAGTATTGAAAACACCTTCAATACTTTCACAAGAAATCCCTCTTGCTAATCTATGAGATACACCTCTCACAATTATAATTCAAAATGAGTTTTGGTGACAAACACCAATGTACAATATCTCTCTTGTATATGACAAAATATAAATGAAGCTCACACTAAGAAATATCAAAATTGATCAAAGTATATAGCTCAAAAATGAAAGATTGATCAAAATGTGTTATTGAATCTTTGTATATTTAAATATATGAATAATAAAGTATTAAAATGATTCAATGTATGTTAAAACATGTCTAGGACCTCATATTTATAGCTTGCAAAACCATATGGCCGTTGGGGATGATTAAGAGAGGTTTTGGCTCCAAGCTATACATTTTCAAATTTTCCAACAGCTAGTTTTAACAAAAAAAATTCAAATTTGTTTTGTTAATTTCTCCCAATTTGACCGTTGGATCATGCTCAAATTTTAGTGAAGAGTCCTAGGAGATGTTGTCTAACTACTGTAAAAATTTCAAAATGGTTGGAGTCCAGGAAGGCCTCCATCTTACCGTTAGATCAAAACTGGGCAAAAATTGAGCGAATTTTAAACGTAAAATAAAAATATTTTTGCAATTTAATAATTTAGTTCCAAATAAAATTCTAATGATTTTTGAACTTCAAATATATATTTCTAAGATACCTATTTTTATTAGAACTTAAAATATGATCATTTAAAATTAATATGAATTTATTTTGAAACTCGGTTTTTGTAAAATGATGTTTTTCAAATAAATTCAATTTCAAGCTAGTTTGAATCAATCTTTAAAAAATGCATGAATATGTTTGAGCTATAGGGATTTGATCAATAAAGTAACTTTACATAAAATCTAAGCACTTACTTAATTTAATGATAATTCGAGTCTTCGTGATACTTGATTATCTTGTGCGTATTTCATTTGATTGATGATCTTGATTCTTTCTTGGTTTTGATTCTTTGTGAAGCACATGGAGATCAGTTTAGTTCATTTCTTGTGAGTGAAAGCATTTGTGGAACTTTGTGTGAGAGTTTGACTATATTGGTTTGACGTCACACTTGGTTGAAAAAGATACTGACTAATGGTTATCATCATTGGAACAACCGAATTAAATAACACTATATTAACTTATTGTAATTATCAAAATAAGATTAATTGATTTTAAGGTCAACAGTAAGATTTTATCTTAACCATCATATTAATTAAGCAAATTTCCATCATTAATTTTTATTAATTGTATTTTTTTTATACACAACAATACATTAGATAAATCTTGGGTGAGCCACATGGAAAAAAGGGGACACAAATAAAAGGTCATATGCAAAGGTGTTACTAGAAATTTAGTTAAAATTAATGTTTTAAAAGGCGGAGGCATAAATGTAAGTGCTTACTTGTCCAAAGGCGAGACGTAAGCCTTTCTTACAAAGCATTTATATATATATATATATATATATATTAAAATAATTAATATAGGCTAAAAACTCAAGATTGTCTTTTTCCTACTACATAAAGCATTTAATAACACTTAGATTTGCTATATTATATAACAAATATATTACTGGTAGCCTAAATTGCTAATTAAATGGCATTCTATTGTAAAGAAAAAAAGAAGTAAAACAACAGTTGATCATATTCTCAACGAACAAGAAAGCTAATTTGAATACCACGAGTTAGTCAAGTTCTCAATAAGAAGCAATACTAAAGAAACCCTTACTTGAATGAAGTAAGAAACTTTAATCTAAATGAAGTTAGAAAGCTTGTGCTTGATCGTTTTTCGCCCCTCTCTCTATTTCAAGTTGTTAGTCGTCGTTCTTCTGCCCCTCTATCTTTTTCTATTTCGAGTTTTAGAGTATTAGACGACATGTTTATACTTATGATAAGATTTCTTTAATCGATGCCTCTTCCTTTTTTTTTGCACAAAACGGCATAGTTTTTATATTGTATGTCTAAAAAACGCATAAAAGGCTAAAGCCTTAAATGTCTAGGCATAGTTCTTGCTCAAAATGTGTAAACCCTACTAAAAAGGTGTAAGCATAGGATGCAATTCATTGTTTTCATGCATTTTTTAATTAAGGTGCATCAATATGTGTCCCAATATACTCCTCTAAACGCTTTTTAAAACACTGATTAAAAGAAAATTTGTGGCATTAAAAAGTCAATAAAAAATGGTGAAAGTGATGGTGGTTGTGGTAGCAAGGGAGGGGGAGGAGTGGGGAGATTTAGTAGTACCAAAAAGAAAAGTTTAAAATTAAGTGGGCAAATTAATAAAAAGAAGATTTAAACACTAAACTAGAAAATTTCTAACATTAAAGGGAATCTTAGGCGTACTTTTGTTTTTTTACCACCGGTCACGTAGTTCAAACTAATGTACTCTTATTTTTATAGCATGTCCCATTGTAAAAATAAATAAATTCAATAATATCACTTAAAAAGTGAAATTATTTTATCAGGCATTTTTTATTTAATGGGGCAAACGCATCTGTATTAATAAAGTTGACAATTTAATTTATGATTGGTATACGCGCGAATTTTCTTCAAATTTAGTGCGACATTAATTAAGAAAGAAATTGGAAACAATGGCTGGGGGTGGATCCAAACCGCTTGGGAGAAGGAATACGCGTCCACGTGTAGAGAAAAAACACACGTAGGTCCCCGAACGGCTACACGTGGAAATAGGCTATCTCCGTTCTTCTTCTTAATACATAGTACGTACTCCCCGGCCCCTTTCATCTGATTTGCAGAATAAACGCCATCATCATCATTCATCAACCTTGAACATAACAGTAAGATATGTTTATCCTTCTCCCCACTTAATTTCTTTAATTACCATTACTTGCCGATTTTGAATTTTGTTTAATTATCTTCAATTCTTGCGCGCGATGATGATTAATCCAATCCATCTTATGTCTTTCATGCATGGATATGATGTTTGATTCAACGATTTATATTTGCAGGTCTTTTTTCTTTTTCCAATTATTTACCATAAATCTATCCATTATGTGATTTGGATTAGACAGGGATCGGAATAATTTCGTATATTACAAAAAAAAAAAAAAAAAAAAAAAAAAAAAAAAAAACGTTCGTTAATTCTATGCCTTTCTTCTGGTACAAAATAATTAAATGATACACACACAAGCTCTGTAATAATTGGTTCCGGAAATTGCTTCCAATTTTCTGCAAAGTATAATTAAATTGTTCTTACTTTGTTTAATGGAGTCAATTTTAAGTAATATATATAAATATTTTCTCAATTCATAAGGAGATTGATGCATAGTGCGTAGTTTGTTTTGCCAGTACAGTATTTGGTCACCATTTTTGGATATTAAGAACGGACAAAAACTAGAACTATTACTAACATATATAATTGTGATGCACAAAAGAAGAATTTATTTAATTTAAAATATGTAGTCCCTTGTTTTTAATTTATTATATTATTACATATATAATAAAAAAGTAAAGAGAAACCCAAATTCATTTGCCGAGTCTTGTCTTCAATGGTTGGCTCTTATGACTTAGCATCCCATTTAAATTTTTTGGTTAGACGTAAGACATGTAAAATTTTGGTGTTGGAGGCGACTGCAACTCTGCCTTTACCTCGGTTTTGCCCTCTAAACCTTAGCCAACTTGTCCATGCACCTAATTCGCATGTTCGCAATATTTCCTCTGTTCCAATTCTAATGTCTCCATTGCAGTTTTGGTACCAATCACTAATCCAACAACCAAAAAGGAGGCGGCCTGGCCACCCCTATCTATATACACTACTGAAAGAGAATCAAGAAAAATGTCAGGTGCATCACTTGCAGCGGCTCGCCGCAAAGAGCCTGATCAAACCACCACCTCAGTCACAGAATCCCACCTGCAGAAACAGGAACACACAGTCGTAGGCGGTGTAATGGGTTCTTTACGCGTAATTGAGCTCCAACTAGTTGCCTTCATTATGGTTTTCTCAGTTAGTGGTCTCGTCCCACTTCTCGACCTCATTTTCCCTGCATTTACATCCGCTTATCTTTTCATACTCTCACGTCTTGCCTTCCCGGCCCACGGCACCACCAGCAGCTCACCGGAAATATTCCGAGGAAGTAGGTTCTTTCGGTTTTACGTAATTTTGGGCACCACCATTGGGCTGTTCTTGCCATTGGCTTATGTATTGGGTGGATTCGCAAGAGGAGACGAGCATGCTGTTCGTTCAGCGACCCCGCACTTGTTCTTGCTTTCATTCCAGATTCTAACCGAAAACATAATAAGTGGGTTATCATTGTTTTCACCTCCGGTAAGGGCACTAGTACCATTACTGTATACTGTGAGGAGAATCTTTGTTATACTTGACTGGATACAGGATGTGTGGTTTAACAAGCAATTGCCTGCCATTGCACAATATCAGGTAACTATGGTATTGGACATCCTCTTTATTTGTGTTTGGGAATTATTTTAGTTCATAAAATGTACATTTATTTTACTTTTGGTGATGTGGCTTAGGACGTTGCGTGGTATTGGTTTGGGAGGAGCCTAGCGGTTGCTAATTTGGTGTATTTTTCGATTAATATGTTCGGGTTTTTGATTCCTCGTTTCCTTCCGAGAGCATTTGAAAGGTACTTCAGGGAGAGGGATGAAATACACTCGAAGATGGCCGAAGACAAGTATTTGTCAGCTGCTGGAAAAACTCAACCGGCAGAGAAGAAAATGAGAGAGAAAAAGTATTCTTCGGGTGATGAACAAACTGAATCCACGTCCAATAAGAAAGCTGATTAATTCGGTTCCTCCTTGTTCGCTTCAAAATTAATTCGTTCTTCCTTGTTCACTTCAAAATACAATATACATGTAATGAGGTAGTCTTTCTCTGCAAATTTGATGCGTAATTGCTTGAACATGTTTGGACTACAAAGCTTTATATATTAATATGCTCCAGTTCAGTTTGTTGTATGATTTTGCCAGCCTTCTTGTCCATTTGATCCAATTGTTAGATAGCAATCTCATACTAAATTGCGTGAA